>JANQBM010000005.1:17994687-18085155 GCA_025594535.1 Erythroxylum domingense | reverse complement strand
AGTTTCAGTTCTGGTTAGCCTTGGGCAAGGCTAGTCTCTAGGGTTCGACCCTTCTCACCCTATTTACAGTATTCTCATTTTTTTCGTTAGGAAGAGTAGGTCTTTTATTTTTTGTGGTTTCGACACCCATCAGTTGGTGATCCTTGATTCTGTGCACACAGTACACAAATAATTCCTAGAGTTCTATGAATGAATTAATTGGTTTCGTTGGCGAATTCCTTTGCAATTGAAGTTTCCATAATTCTGTTTTTATCCTAACCTTTCAAATCTGATTTTTTTTAGAACCGTGATTTAGCATTTGTTTAAGTTTCTATTCTTTAAATTCTAAATTTCTGAGGTCAAACCCCCCATTTACTTATTTTAGTGCATTGGTTTGAGTTTAGTTTCATTGATTTCGTTGGGTCTTACTAGCGTCAAATCTGATTCTGCTACGTCAGACTATCTTTTGATTTCTATTTTTTCGTTAGCTGTTTCTGTTTTCTGGTTTAGTAGTAGCTTGCATTCGATGCTGAATTAGTTAGGTTAGATTGAATTTTAGATTTTAGATTTTTGTGTCGTTTCTGTTTTGTGTCTGCTTTTGTTGACTGAAATTTAGTTGACAAGTTTGACGATAGTTAGCATTCTATTTTCAGATCTTCGAGGGAACGATCCCTACTCCCATATACTACTTGTAATTTGTGTAGGGTTAATTTGCAAGAGTAATAACATCTTGTCACAATGTATCTCCAAAAACACCTTAAATTGTGACTTTACACAGTTACAAAGACTTATACGCATACATGAGCTTGTAACTCCACACAGGTAGGAATTGCATTGTTAAAGTTTCACATGATTACAAAGACTTACACAGTCACTTTACACAGTTGTATAAGTCTATAATTACTTTAAATCTTTGTTATATGCCAAGATTTCATCTGAATTCTTCTCCTTTTAGTTCAAGAAGGAAACTATCACCTACAAACACACTTGAAGCGAAATAAGTACCACAAATACAATAAAACTATTAATTAACAAGCAAAACATACTAAATATGGGTATGTTGATAAGTGTGATTTGCATCGTGTTTTAGGGCTTGGTTTGATATGTATTTAATTGTTAATTCAATCGTTTAGTAAGTGTTTAGGTTAGAATTGTGTTAGTTTGTTAATTATTTATGTTTTAAGTGTTTTATGGGTTAGTAGAAGTATTTGAGCTTGATTATTATGTTTTTTATGTACCTTGATGTGATTGTTAGTGTTTCAGGGTCAACATCGAAGAATGGAGAAGTTTTGAAGACATTTGGGTTGAAACAACTACTCATGATCGTGGGCACAATAGGCCACAATCGTGACAGAAGCACTAGAGTTAGGCCATGATCGTGGCCTATATGCCATGATCATGACAGAAGCCCAGAACATGGCCCGCGATCGTGGCTGCTTACCACGATTATGACAGAAGGCTCGGCCGTGCATACCACAATAGTGGCCTGCATCAAGCAGATGCACAGACTTTTAAAAAGGTCAAGTTTCGAGGGATTTTTCGGATCTTTTAGACCCCAAAAAATCCTAGGGCTACTCAAAACACAAAAGGTATTTAAAGAATAAGACAAAGAGACAAGGAGAGCTTTTGCATCAGCCACTTTTGAGAGAAACCATATAGTGAATTATCGAGAGATAGAGAAATTGACGTCACTGCCTCCTGTCATCTGTCCAACTTTGTATTTCCTGTTATTTTCAGTTTTATTATTGTATAGAATTGGAATAATAGTTGATGATAGGATTTGTGGATATTGACGATGTTCTAACTCAGTTTCTAGGTTTTGTCTTTGATTTAATAAAATTTGATTGTTTACATTTTACTAGATTTATTGTGATTTAATTTATGCAATTGCATAATTCGGTGATAAACTGAGAGGTTGAATCGAACGAAAAATAATTAAATTGGGCTAACGAGAGTTAGGTGATTTAATAGAATAAGAATTAAATCAAATTGGTAAATTGTGCGAAGAGAGATCTTGCATAGGTTTCCGATAGTTTATTAGATAACTTCATATCTAATTAGGGTTTTAGATAGGTTGTTAATTGAGAAATTGCAACTTCCATAATTTGATTAGGGTTTATAAATTAGGGTTAATAATTATAACTCGAGAGAGAGTAATCAACCCTAGGATCATCTAGAACCAATAATCCAGTCATTTATAATCGATTAGGTTAACGTTAAAGATAGCCAAATTTTCCTTTATAATCAATTATGTTAGCGTTAAAGATAAGTAAAATTATCTTTCTCTCAATTGGTCGTTCCTTAGATTGATTCTTGAGTGTGCGTTGCAATTGCTAAATTGTTAATATTTTTGTGATTGATTCTTGAATTGATTTTGAATTGAATTCTTGTTTTAGTTTTGTTACATTTTGAATTTATGCAATTTATTTTAGCCTTAGATTTTAGGATTAGATCATCCTTCTTTATGGGACTGACACCTTAGGTACTACGCAAACGACCTATGCTCTTGCGGATTATCGAGGTTAATTAATTAAAACTTAGACATCGAAATAACTCGATCATATAAAAATATAGACAATTAATTGTTTATCATGAACTGATGATGAGAATGATAAAAGGATGATTGATGAGGGATGTATGATTATCACAGATGGACAAAATAAAGGTAATTTATGAGAAAATTAATATTGAACACTAGGTTTTGACATTAAGAGAAAATAGAAACCTTATTTGTATTGCCGTAGTGTAATTCAAAGTTGGAAAAGGGAAGGAGGAAGAAACCAACATCCTAGTAGCCATCTCCAAAGGTACCAAAGCATGGAACCCTAATCTAGAATGAAGACAAAGGAATGTTGATTATTGGCTAACTAATGCAGAGGATCTGGGAAATTAGGTTAAAAACAAAGAGGAATTAGAAAGGGCATTAGGAATTACATTGTTTGAAGCCTTTGGCATTTTTTTTATTAAGTAGATTCTATTACTTATGTTTATACTGACACTTGTACCAACCTCGTAAACTTAGGATTGTCAATTAATACAATTGATTTAATTTTAAAAAATAAAAATTAATGTTCATACACACACACACACAAACATATTATAATATATTAAATAACAACACTTTAATTGTTACTTACACACATATATATCAATAGTTAAATTTGTTTTATATATAGAATCTTAAAGCAACAATTTTTTGATTTTGTTGTCTTTTTTTAATATAAGGCAACAATTTATTGTTATCTTTGCATATTAATATTACTAAAGGCAATACTTTTAAAACTATTGCATTATATTAATTTTAGGCAACACATTATAAAATCATTACAAATATGTTGTGGCCTAAAGCTCTTTATGTCATAGTGGGTATATCAATTTTAGTTATGGAGATTAGATGGCTTTAAAAATTGTGGTAAATTCAACTTTAATAGAAAATGATAAAAAATATCTCACATAAATTTCCAACACTTATATGAATGAGTAGTATGTTATAAAGATTTATCAATTTCTAGTATTTGAGTTTCATAAAGGATGTGAAATAATATTTACTTTGTCTTATTTATATTGAAATTTGCTTATGAAATATTTTGTTGGAAGCTTTACAATTTTATTGAAGCTTGAATTTGTATATCTTGTGTTATTGATTATGTATTTAACTAATGTATATATGTTTAGGACAATGTTTAGGGGTAGCATTTAAGTAAACCCTCAAAGACTATAACTCCTTTACTAAAAGTTTAAAGACTTGTGATATATGCTAAATGTCACTGTACATCCACAAAAGTTTAATTATATTTTTTTTTGTTTTAGTTTATTTTGTCTAGGTTTGTTAGGTTTTAATTACTTGAGAACAAGCAATGAATTAATTGTGAGGGAATTTAATATATCAATATTTTACATGTTATTTAGGATCAATTTACTTGGAATTTGTCAAATTTATAATGTTTTTTTATATGATTTTTTTTATATTTTTTCTATATTTAGTTCATTGTCTTATAAAAATTAGATTTGGGGAATAAACCCCACTTTTGGATTCATTTGGAAGATATGAAGATTGACAACTATTTTGTAAAAGAGTTTAGAAGCTAATTCTAACTCAAAAAGGTCGAAAAATGGAGAAGTTGGAAGGGAAAATCATAATAAGCACTAGAGCTAGAATTATAATAAGTTTGGAAGGGAAAATCATAATAAGCACTAGAGCTAGAATTATAATAAGTGCCTATCTTTTATGAAAGTCTTTAAAGCTAACATACAATACCAAACTAGTGCCAAACATGAAGGACAATCGAAGCTAGATTGATCTTTATTTTACTGAGAGAAATAATGCAAAATCAATGCTAGTTATGAAGCATGTCAAGCATTCATTACACAATAAACTAGTAAAAAAAGAAGCAAAACAAGATCGATGCTAGTCTTGAATCTATAAAATGAGCCAGTTTTCAAACCTAATTTACGTGATTGCGAGGATTTTTTAAGTCATCTAAAATTTTGTTTTTATTATCCTAGCTATAGATACTTGTTTTAAAACTAATCTAGAAAGCTTTTAACAAACTTATATTAGACTTAGATTTCTTTTAGACTTCTCTTAGATCTTAACCTTAGGAGAGATTTGGGAGGAGAACTCTTTTTGGACATTTAGGAGAGTTGTCTTGAAATTTTCTTTGTTTTTAGTTAGTTTTTTGTAATTTTTACATCAAGAAGGAAGATTTACAACAAGGATTCAAGATGCCAATGACAACTTCTCTCAACTTGTTTCTTCAACTCTTTTCTTTTATGATGAGATTTATTTATTTATGTTTTATTTTTATAATGTTTAGTAGATAAAAACCTTAGTTAGGGTTTATGATGTAACTTGTATGAATTTATTCAATTATTTACATATAATTTTATTATTCATTACTTGAATTAATTCTCTTTTATCTTAATTATTGGATTTGTGGTTGGCCACCATATATTCACTCATAGGGATTGTATGATGGACTGATACATGAATTATGATAAGTGCAACAAGAAATAAACACTTCAACGATAAGGAGATATCCTAAACTTTAGTGAGAACTATATAGATTAACTAAACTAAATGAGTTTGATTAGGTTAAATTGCCCATCAACATATGGTAGCTACCTAGTTTGGTATACTTATGTGCTTCGATGGAAGGAATAAATAAATTAGATTAAATGTTATTTTAACCTAAATAATCAATTGTATATGATAATTAGATATTTATATAAGTGAAATTTGAATCCCTAACATTTTGCTTATTTGATTTCTTTTATTAGTTTATTTGATGTGTTTTAGTTAGTTTATTAGTTTAGCTCATCAAAATCTATTCACACTCCACTACACAGTTGATCAAACCTCCATTTTACATCATTTAAACAATGCTCAAAATATAATAATGAAATAACATTAACTTAACTTTTTGTAATAACATAATTGTGAAAGAAAATAGATTTTAAGATACCTATAACGTGAGTTTCCTAGATCTTTAAAAATTATTTTTTTGTGCTTAATAAGCAAATGAATAAAATTTCCATTCCTTTCGTAATTTCAACATGTATAATCCTATCTAAAAATAAAAATGGTGTTCAAGTAGATGAAGAAACCACTTTTAACTTATAAACTTTTAGGAAATTAGTATACTAAAAGTAATAAAATTCAACATTATAAGTAATGATAGTTAAAATAGCTTCTGAATAGTGTCATGTTCATGAAGAAGCCACTTTTGACTTATAAAGTTTATAATATATATACATATATATATGTCAACTTATTAAAATGTTAAATATACTAAAATAACAAATTCAACATTATAAATTTATTGATAGTTAAAATAGATTTTGACTAATTGTAGAATAAGATTAATTCTATATATCCTCCTTTATTTTTTTTAAAGATTGACTAAAAAGAAATTTTAATAATGTTAGCTAGGTCAAAATATTGATAGCAACATTCAAGAAAAAAGAAAGAAAATAAGGAGAATACAGGGGAGACGAGGGACATACAGATTGGAGCAACTCCAATGCTTTTATTCTTAATTATTCTTAGGAAGTGCTTAGTTAATGAGTTTGGAAAGATATCAATAGGTAAGGAATGAAAAACAATTGTTTGGTAATATATTATTATTGAATGAACAATGTTTTTATATCTGAGTTTGGGGCATCACTCCATACCCTCCAATTGTAAGAAGAATGAAAGTCATATCTGTGTTATGTGCAATTGTTACGGGCATGACTGATCATTGTTATGCTTGTGAGAAGAGTGTCATGGGCCTGAGAAGAGTATCTTGTGACTTTTCTTTTTGTTTTTTCCCTCTTTTTAGTAATTATAATTAATTAAAATATACATAATTAACATATAATTAATTAATTAAAATATAGTTAATTAATTAATTCAAATATTAATTAAGTATAATTAATTAAAATATATTAAAATTTGATGTAAAACAAAAGTTTAACAAATTTTTGTTTCTTTTTTTAGCAAAACAATATGATGGTTAAAGTGTATTTTGAAGACATTATTTGGCTCCTGATATGTTGATGCAAGCTAATGCTAGAGTATTTTTTTTTAAGAGTTATTGGAAATGAAATAGCTCAAACTTAATTTTAAACATTTTGTCATCATAAATAGATGCATAAATTAAGTATAATTAATTAAATATATTAAAATTTGATTTAAATAAAAATTTAACAAAATTTTATTTTTCAAGATTTTTAGCAAACTAACCATTATCAATAGTAATAGTAATCATTCTTTCGTCCTAATTAATGATTATTATATCTATTCTCATTCCTCATTATATTTATTTTTACTTATATTACCATTACCCCATGTGAGCCAAACTCTCCCTTAATAATAAAATGCTTTTATTCTTAATTATTTTTAACAATAAAATAATATAATTTGTGCTTTTACACATTATTGATTAACTTAAATGATATTTTATGTGAGCATATTTATCAATATAAATTTATAAAGTTGATTATTTATTTTTATTAATATTAGAAAATTGAATAGACATTCAAAATTTAAAATAAAATTAATTTAGAACTTGCATTTAGTGGCATTTTTACTTAGTTGTTGTTATTGTTGTTGATTTTTACATTTTTATACTATTGCCTTTAGAATAACAAATTTTGATTTTGAAAATTGAAGATATTTCGTTTTATTCCGAAACTAATAAAAATGTTTGTTTTGAGAATTTAATACACAAATCTTAATTTTCTTTATCAAATTTCCCAAAAAAGTTTTCTCTGCTTATGTAGCACAGCTATTTTCTCTCTGCTCTTGGTAGCATGAAACCCTGTCTTTCTTTTTGCTCTTTTCTTCTCTTTTATTTTCTCTTTTCTTTTCTTTTTCTTCTGCTATGGATATTGATTTGAACCAGTTGTCCATTTCGAATGAAGAGGACGAATCTTTGAACGTTGGATCGAGGGTGGAGGGGGCTGAGGATACGAATGTTTTTTTGCTTATAGGGATGTTTCTTACATATAATGTTATAAACTTCATGGCTATGAGAAACACGTTGGCAGATCTGTGGCATCCATTAGGAGGGGTTGAGATAAGTGAACTGGGGGCTAAGAGATACTTGTTTAAGTTCTTTAACCAAGTTGATTTTGAGAGATTTTTCAATGGAGGGCCATGGTATTTTAATAGACATCTGCTCATTTGGAATCCGCTGAAAATCCATGATAATCCATTACATGTACCTTTACTATTTGTTGACTTTTGGGTTAAAGTGATGGATTTACCCTCGGGTTTTATGAATGAAGGGGTAGCAAAAATGCTGGGTGATTTTGTTGGGGACTTTATGGAGTATGACGCTAAGGCTAGTTCGTCGGAGGAGCAGGATTACATGAGAATTAGGGACGGGTTGGACATCAGGAAATCTTTGCGGAGGAAGAAAAGACTGAATGATGACAGAGGGTTGGTGTTCTATGTCCGATTTTCATATGAGAAACTCTATGTCTATTGTTTTCTCTGTGGAAGGTTAGGGCATTCTAAATCATTTTGTGATTTATGATTGACGAAAAAGAAGGAGGACCTCAAACTAAATTGGGATGAAAGTCTCCGGGCTCCGGTGCAGCAGCGTGCAAAGCAGAGGGAGAGTCCATGGCTGCATAATTTTGGAAACAATATTAGAGGACCTAATTTCCAGGAGACTGGCATGAGTGATGGGTCAAATAATAAAGCCAAAGATTTCAGATATGGCTTTTATGGCAAGTTTCCAAATGAGGTTAAAAAACAATCTGGTTCAAATAATTATATGGATGTGGAGGATTTTACTGTGGGTCAAAATGATGAAGTGGGCCGTGTGGAAGAGGAATTTATGGAAGCCCCTGATGATCCAAAGAAGAGGCCAAGAAGCAGTACCTCTAATAATGACATTGCTGAAGTTTCTTTAAATGAGGATTCAACAGTTAACAATCTTGTAAATTCTAATTTGTAGAAGAAGAAAACGGTCATTCCCGGAAAGCACCGGAATGGCCGAAAGCCATGAAGATCCTCAGTTGGAATTGTTGGGGATTGGGCCGTCCTCAAACAGTTGAAGCGCTTAAAGATTTTACTCTCTCTAATAGGCCTGAAATAATTTTCTTATCTGAAACTTTAGTCAGTAGAAGTAAAATTGATGAAATTAGAAGTTTTTTATGTTTTGATTCTTGTTTTAGTGTTGATTGTAATGGCAGAAGTGGTGGGCTTGGCTTGTTTTGGAATAATAATACAAACTTAAGTGTTGTTGGTTACTCTCAAAGGTGTATTGATGTGGTTGTTAAAGAATTTCAGTTTGAATGACGTTTTACAGGATATTACGGAGTTCCCGATAAAAGTAAGAGGAGAGTTTCATGGAATTGTCTACGTTCTTTGCATGCAAGGGGCTCTAAACCATGGCTTTGCATGGGAGACTTTAACGATTTGATTTTCAATAGAGAGAAATGGGGTGGGTTAACTTATCCTGAAAATTTAATCCAAGGTTTTTGTACGGTGGTGGAAGATTGTGGGTTAGCGGATGTTCCGGAGGTGGGTTTCTTTTTCACATGGGCAAAGAAACAATATGGGAGAACTGTTACACGTCAGAAGCTAGATAGGGCTTTGGCTAACAGTAGCTGGTTGGATGTTTTTCAAAACGCATAGGTACAGAGTTTGGTTTCTCCTACGTCTGACCATGATCCTCTTTTATTGGTGACGAATGCAGAACAACCTAAAGGGGATAGAAGATTTAGATTCAACAATGCATGATTATCGGATAGTGGATTGAATGATTGTGTTAAAAATTCATGGTTTTATTCAGGAGAAACTGATATTATGGGGAAAAGAAATAAATGTGTGGAAGATTTACAAAAGTGGGGAGCCACGTGAAATAGAGATTTTTGGCAAAAGAAAAAACGGCTACAGCAGAAAATTAAATTTTATGAAGAAGTGGATCGAGGGAATGATTGCCAAGCATTAAAAAATGAGCTGTCGGCATTACTTGCACAGGAAAATATTAGACAGCGTCAAACGGCAAAACAGTAATGGTTGAAGCATGGAGATAAAAATAGTAAGTACTTTCATTCAAATATCAAGTCTAGGCGGCGGAAAAATTTAACTATGGGATTGAATGATGGCTTTGGACAATTATAACGTTAAAAGGTGGCCATGCATGGTATTGTTAAAAATTATTTTGAATCTCTTTTTATGGCAAATGAGGTTTCAGATTCCAGGTTGCTTAGCCTTGTTCGACGAAGTGTTAGTGATGAGGAGAATGCAACACTTATTTCGTCAATTTCAATTGAGGAAGTCTGGGAGGCCGTTTTTCACATGCATCCGAACAAGACACCGGGTCCGGACTGTTTAAATCCTGCTTTTTATCACAAATGTTGGCATATAGTAGGTGAGGACATTACGGAGGCTTGTAACTCTTGGTTGAGGTCAAGAACTTTTCCGGATACTTTAAATGATACTCTTATTGTCTTGATACCAAAAGTTGATCACCCGGATGATGTCAGAGACTTCCGATCAATTGCTCTGTGTAACATTTTGTATAAAATTTTTGCAAAAGTGCTTGCTAATAGGATGAAAAAGGTACTGTCTAGTGTTATTTCTGAAAATCAGTCTGCTTTCATACCCAATAGAGCTATTACTGATAATATATTAGTATCGTTTGAGATGATGCATAATTTGAAGAAGAGTAAGAAGGGGAAAATGGGTATTTGTGCTTTTAAAATTGATATCAATAAAGCTTATGACAGAGTTGAGTGGTCTTTTTTGAAAAATATGATGGGTAAAATGGGTTTTTTCTGATATATGGATCAATTGGATAATGCTTTGTGTTTAGACTGTGAATTTTTCTGTGATTGTAAATGATGAGATTGTGGGTCCTATCACGGCATCTAGGGGTTTGCAGCAGGGCGATCCATTGTTGCCATATCTTTTTTTACTATGTGCAAAGGGTCTTTCTATTTTGTTTAGGGAGGCGGAGCTTAAAGGTTGGATCCATGGTGCTAGAGCTGGGAGAAGTTGTCCGAGAATCTCTCACTTGCTTTTTGCAGACGACTCTCTTTTCTTCTTTACTGCCAAGGTGGAAGAGGCCATAAGGGTAAAAAGAATTTTGGGAGAGTATGAGGAAGCATCAGGGCAGTCAGTTAATTTTCAGAAGTCAGAAATCATGTTCAGTCCAAATACGAATGAGCTCACAAAGACGACAATTTCGTGTATCCTTGGGGTACATAATTCTTTTCAGGAGAGTCGGTATCTTGGTTTACCTACAATTGTTGGGCAAAAGAAAAAACAGATTTTCAACTTTATTAAAGAGAAAATGTGGAAGAAGGTGAATGGTTGGTCGAATATATTTCTTTCTAGAGCTGGACGAGAGGTGTTGCTCAAATCGATTTTAAAGTCTGCTCTGTCTTACTGTATGGGACTTTTTGAACTTCCTGTGACCCTTTGTGATGAACTTCAGAAAATTATGAATAAGTTCTGGTGGAAAGGGAGGGTGCATGGTGATTGAGGTGTGACTTGGCTCTCTTGGGAAAGGATGTGTAGTAGTAAAGAGAGGGGAGGGATGGGGTTTAGGGACTTGAGGTGTTTTAATCTTGCTATGCTTGGCGAACAGGGTTGGAGACTTATGATCTAATACCCTATTTTATAAAGTGGTCAAAGCCAAACATTTTCCGAGGGGTGATTTTCTTGATGCCACAGTTGGTAATTCACACAGTTTTGTGTGGAAGGGTATTATGTCAGCTAGCAAAATTCTAAAGCATGGGGTCCTATGGAGAGTGGGTAATGGAGAAAAGATTAATGTGGTGAAAGACCCCTGGATTCCTAAGAATCCACCTTATCTTGTTGAAGATTGGCAAGGTTTTATCGATGAAGATTTGAAGGTGAAGGATCTTTTTGTAGAGGGGGAGAGGTGATGGGATGTAGAGAAAATTTTAGAACTTTTTTCTATTCATGATGGGCAAAAAATTCTTGATATTCCTTTGGGTTTGCAAAATAGGGAAGATGTGCAAATTTGGTCTTTCGATAAAAAGGTTGGATAGAGTGTGAAAACGAGATATTATGTGGCTTGTGAGTTGTTGGGAAAGGGTGGAGAGAATGTAGAGGGGAATTTTTGGAAGAAAGTTTGGAGCATTGATACTTCTCCAAAGGCTAAGGATTTTTTATGGAGAGGTTTGAGGAGTGTTTTACCAACTAGAGAAAGACTTAGACGAAGAGGGGTGGATATTGGGAAGATTGCCTTTATTGTGGGGAATGTGAAGGTGTAGACCATGTTTTGGTAAATTGTTGGAAGGCTAAAGAGGTTTGGAGTTGTGGGGGATATGAGATGCCTAATGCTAATATTTTATTTAAAGACTTTTTTATGCAGGTGGTTCAAAGCAATAATGATGACAAATTGGTGATTTTTGCTAATGTTGCATGCCAAATTTGGTTTGCAAGAAATAAATTGGTATAGGAAGGGGCACAAACTTCTAGTAGTCACATGTACAAAGTAGCTTGTGATTTTCAACAAGACTTCAAGGTGGCAAATGGACAAGATGCAGCAGTGACGGTAGCATCTCCTTAGTAGGCTCCTCTTTTCACCAACTCAGCGTGGTGGAGTAATAATCAGCAGTAGTACCTGTGGCATGGCCAAGTTGATGCAGCTCTATTTCATAATATCATAGTTTCGGGCTTTGCGGCAATTTTTGAAGATGATAAAGGTCAATTTCTCTCAGCCATTTTAGGACACTATGAGGGTCTTCCTACTCCAGATATAGCAGAGGCAATGGCTGTAAGACATGCACTTATGTATGCTAATGAACATTTGCAAGAAAATGGGTGCATGTACGTGGACTCTCAAGTTGTGGTTCATGCTTTTAAATCGAAGGTTACAGACTTCTCAGCTTTTGGTAATATTATTGAAGATTGTTTGTTTTTGCTTCGTTCTAATCCAAATGTGGATGTTAGATGGATTAATAGGCGTTCTAATGTAGAGGCTCATATGTTGGCACAAGCTTCCTAACGCTATAGTCGTCTTAAATTGTGAGATATGTTATCTGACTGTGTTGTGAACATTCCAAGTTGAGTTAATATATTAATTTTACTCAAAAAAAATAAAAAAAGGTTTGTTTTAATTGCAAGGCGTGCAACCAATTGAAATTACGGGGACGTGGGTAGGCATTGGAAAAGAGAGGTCAACCACGTGACATTTTACGACGTTGCCATAGGGTCTCCTACGCAGAACTACAACCAAAACCTACGCTCAAAACACCAGGCCTCACTGAGTGTCCTCGCAGTACAGCGAACTCCCTCAGCTCCTGTTCGATCGCCCATCTTCTTTTTTCCCACCCAAAAATCTCTAGCTGTCAATGTTGGATCTACTTCAGAAGCGCACTTTATCTTGAACCATTCGACCCTTTTCTGTATTCATCCAAATGGGAACTGGCTTTAGATCCCGTTTGTGTGTTGTGATTGTGAATGTGATGATAGTGTCTGTGGGTTTTGGTGGGATTGTTTCGGTTGTTGGAGACATTAGTCTAAAACCCAAGAACGTTCAAGTTGGTCTCCGAGCCAAGTGGGAGGGTACTCCTTTCTTGTTGGAAGCTGGGTAATAAGTCCCTCTTTAATTACTGTGGTCTGTTGGGGCATTAGGATTTTAAGTTGGTATTTTGTTGTGAGCGTTGTCATGAGTTATCAAATGGTTTCTTTCATGTCAGTCATGTCTTTCAACATTGTTTTGATGTTAATCTTCATTCTTATTGGCACAGTGAATTGCTATCTAAGGAATGGAAAGACCTTTATTGGGAGTTCACTGAAGGCTGGCTTCACACTGAGAAGGATTCTTCCTCTTCCTATACTGCTAAAGATTGCATCAAAAACATTGTAAACCATGGCAAGTCACTTTTAAGTGAACCATTGGCTTCGCTGTTTGAATTCTCTCTTATACTGAGGTCAGCTTCTCCAAGATTGGTTCTTTACCGGCAGATAGCGGAGGAGTCTCTCTCTTCCTTCCCACTTTCAGATGATAGTATCTCAAGGAACGGCAGTGGAGAAGTTGCGGATATTAATGAGAATAATGATGGCAAAAAGTCGGGCCATTTGATTGTCAGTGCGAATCCTAGAAGTCCTGGGGGGAAATGCTGTTGGGTTGATGTAGGGGAGACACTGTTATTTGACTCCGCAGATTTACTAACCTGGCTTCACGGTCCAGCTGGGCTGTAAGGACTACCTTCTCTCTCATACAACATGCTTCTCATCATCGCAGTGAACCCCTCCCCAAACTTATTTGTTTACTTTTCTGTTGCCAGTGCAAGTGACTCAATACAGCAGCCTGAAGTATTTGATTTTGATCATGTCCATTTTAATTCTCGTGCTGGAAGTCCAGTAGCTATCTTGTATGGGGCTCTAGGAACTGATTGCTTTCGGCAGTTTCATGTCATCCTTGTGGAAGCTGCCAAACAGGTCTTCCTATTAAGTTTTGGAGCTTCTCATCAGCTTGAATTTCTTGCCTCTGGAAAATGCTCTTATTTTTTCTTAAATATTTGGCTTGAATCGATGAGCTTTCTCTTTACTTTGTTCATAATAATGATTTACATGATTCCTTTTGCATACGATACAAAATAATAGAGACAAGAGATTGTATTTGTATAGAGCAGGTTTGTTTCCTAAATATTTTTCTTTGGACAGGATTTTAGTTGGTCTGGTCTTTAAGTGTTCCACAAACTTTAGGGAAAAAACTGCAACTCAAAATCAACTACCTATCACTTTAGATGGCTGTAATTTTGACTTACCTATTAATGGCCAGGTTTTCTTTTCTCTTTTAGTTTTGGTCGGGTTGGTTGGTGTAGCCTTGTTTTAAGAGAACTGGTCTGGACATATTATTATTTACAACTTCAAGAGTCAGGATGGCATTGCACTCTGATCTGTATTAGAGGAATTCTGACTTTAGCCATCTGCTGCATTAGCAACTTTGAATTAAACCATAGACTCTATATGTAAATCATAAGTTTAGTTATATCAGTTATCTAATGTATTCCCAAGCATCCATACATTGATCTGAAAGTTGCTCTAATTATTTGTGCGGATTTCAAGAGAAATATGGTTTTCTATTTTATGCCCCTTGTTAACGCTTATTATCTTCACCTCTTGGCATGTTTCATATGCTATATATTTCTTGTCTCTTATTGAGCAATCTAGGTTCTGCTTGATGCGCACTTGAGTGTATTAGTTGTTGACATGCATCTAAACTAAGTATATTAACATATTAACACTTATATATCCGCACTCATATCCACATCCAGACATGTACAATCTCACACCTACATTAACATTTGTGCAAGATGTGGGAAATCTTGATGCAAATATCTGGTTCCACATTTTTTATATCAAGGTCAATACAAAAAAATTCAACCAACATGTCAATGAGGTGCTGATTTATGTAGGTGTGAGTGCTGCATGCTGGCACAACTCCTAGACATTTACTTGTGCTTGTTATTATTGTCACAATTTTGATACTGACAAATTTGAAAACATTTAGGGGAGAGTGAATTATGTCGTTAGACCTGTCTTACCCTCTGGCTGTGAAGCAAAAGCTGGCTATTGTGGTGCCATTGGTGCAAAAGACTCCTTAAATTTGGGTGGCTATGGTGTGGAGCTTGCTCTGAAGAACATGGAATATAAAGCTATGGATGACAGTGCAATAAAGAAAGGTGAGGAGCCCGATTCAGTGATTGTTTCTGGTTTAAAACTCATGTTCAAACTTAGAAAGTTCATCGTGTATGAGCCATGATATCACATACAGTTGTGATTCTGATTGCTGAATGAGGAAATCTCGTTTAAATCCTCAGCTTCTTTGGAAATCTGAATACTATCCACAAACTGTAGAATACACTACATATTTTCACAAAATTAGTATCCTGGACTTTTGGATTGGATGTTGCAAGTGATAGTTGCATTGTTTACCACTTATTCTGAATGGTTGATACTTAATTTAAGGGCATGGTGTGGTATTTGTAAAATTATTCTGCAAGTTGATTGCATCCCATGTTTGAAGCTTTTCTTGGGCACCTTGTCGTAAAAGTTATCAAGTTAAACTGCAGGTGTTACATTGGAGGATCCCCGGACAGAAGATCTCAGCCAGGATGTTAGAGGATTCATCTTTTCCAAAATATTGGTTTGTCTTCCTTAAAACTTATTTATACCATGTTTACCATTTTCTGATTAAATTCTCCTGCAAAGGTTTTGCCTATTATTTTCCAAATGAAAACATGTCTTTTCCCATAGAACTTAAAGAAAAAGGATCCTTTGAATCTTGATCACTGTTATGTTCACCATATCATCTAGTACGATCTGCTATGACATACAATATATTTCACATTACGTTTCCCATACATTAGCTTTACTTTTATAATTCAATCAAATGCTTTTTGCTGCTTTTGACTGTAGCTCATTTTCATTTACAACTCTTATTGCTTTCAGACCTTAAAATGGGTTAAAAAGTTACTCTTAAAGCTAAAAAATGTTCCTCTAATTGTCATAAGATTATTTATTTTGAACCTTATTTTCTGATTAGCCTTCTTGATGTACAAACTACCATCCTACTTATTTTAGAGGCGGTTATTTATTTATGTTTACTTGCAGGAACGTAAGCCTGAACATACAGCTGAAATAATGGCTTTCAGAGACTTTCTTTTGTCATCAACAATTTCTGATACCCTTGATGTTTGGGAATTGAAGGGTATCCACAGGTTTTCACTTCTATCTACAGTTGAAGACACTTGAAAGCTTTCTGATGGCTTTCTTTTGAACAGATTTAGGACATCAAACAGCACAAAGAATAGTGCAGGCGTCTGATCCTTTGCAGTCAATGCAAGAAATTAACCAAAATTTTCCTGGCATCGTGTCTTCTTTGTCTCGTATGAAGGTAAATAAACACAATGCTATACTAAGTTTGATAATGTCCATAAGAGCTGTATTTACCCCAATAAAGTTATTTGGTATTTTCCATCATCTGAATTGTTGAATGTTGAAATTTTGCAGCTCAATGATTCAGTTAAAGATGAGATAACTGCAAACCAGAGAATGATCCCTCCGGGCAAGTCTTTGATGGCTCTGAATGGTGCTTTAATCAACATTGAAGACATTGACCTTTTCCTGTAATGCATTTTTTTTTACGGAATCATTTCCACTCTTTTCCTTGCAGAAGATGGTTTTGTTAATGAATCACAAAGTATTGTTTATCATTTCTTCTAAATTTCAAGCCTGCATAGTTGATACCATTCCTTACTCTAAATGCTGCAATTGACAATTTCTATGGCTGCATATGTATGTTTACATTTTCAAAATATGGCTTTATGTTGTATTTTGTACACTTTTTTGTTCTCAGTTTGATAGTGGAGCTCAGCAGACACTTATTTCTTTTTGGTTTCAGTGCTCTATAGATGCTACTTTGTTCTCTTTTTTGTACTTTAAGCAGTCTTTGTACTTAAATTTTATTGGTCGTTGTTAGCAACTATTTATTACTTTTATCTAGTAAGGTGTCTAAACTTTTTGAGGTATTGTCTCTTTAGAATGGGCAACACATTGATTGGTTAGGTTTGGTTGCAACCTTTAGTTATTGATCAGGAAGAGGTATTTTTAGTTATTGTCTAGCCTATATAATTGATTATGAGCAGTTTGTTTATAGTTTTATGGCCCTCAAAAAGTTATACTTGGTGGGGCCTACGTTCCTCTAAGGTAAATGTCATTTTTAATTATCATACATAGATTTTTTTATTTTGGCATTTTCCCAACCTGAGGAATTTCCTTAGTTAAAAATTATATTATTTCATTGCTTTAACATAGTACTTGATTGCTAGCTGATTATATTCTTTTCCTGCTCTTTTAACAGGCTTATTGATCTGGTCCAGCAAGAGTTGTCACTAGCGGATCAATTTTCAAAACTGAAGGTGAAGAGCGCTAAATTTCTGTTTATGGGTATAATGAGTATGGCATTGTCTAATTTGATATACCTATTGGACGTAAACACTGTTATTTTGTTTAGTTTACTGGAGAAGAACTGCAACTAAGTAGTTCATTTAGGATATCATACTCTATTACCTATATACGATGTGTGCTGTATCAACAAGCAATCTGTAAAGAAATTCACTCAATTTTGGTATTATTTGAGCATGTTTTGCTACTGAGAGCCAAGTCAAACTTTGTGTTCAACTCTTCGAGGAGTTTTAAATGTCACTAAGAAGAACAGATTGATTTCACTTCCTTCTTGTTGTAATCTTACTTTCATCATACCATCCCCCATGACTGAGTATTGGCTACCATGCTTAAGTGGACCTCTGTATGTCAATCTTACTTTCCTGGGATTGGCTCTAAGGGTCTAGTCTTCCTAAGGGTACAACACATTAATTTTTTAGTGCGTCTCTGTTTACATTCATATGCTAGCGGTCTTAATATTTTCATGTGATCCCTAATTACATTAAATTCTTCACACTGTTAATATTTGTAGATCCCTCCTGTCCCAATAAGGAAACTTCTGTCAACACTTCCTCCTCCTGAGTCCAATATGTACCGCATTGATTTTCGTTCAATCCATGTTCATTATCTTAATAATTTGGAGGAAGATGCTATGTATAGGCGCTGGCGGAGCAATATAAACGAGGTAATGTATTCTTTGTGAAATTTATTTATTTAAGACTACAATGGCTACCCTTGCATATTCTTCTGACAATGATGCTAATCCTTTTTGTGAAGATTTTGATGCCTGTCTTCCCCGGGCAACTACGCTATATCCGCAAGAACCTGTTCCATGCAGTTTATGTTCTTGATCCAGCAACCAGTTGTGGCCTTGAGGCAAATCATTATTCTGATATTCATTATTGATTTCCCCTTTCGTTTAATTATTACATAGCCCTGAAAATAACTCTTTCTTGTTCGCTTGCAGTCCATTGATATGATTCTTTCTTTATTTGAGAACAACTTTCCCATGAGATTTGGGCTCTTACTATATTCTAAGAAGTTCATTAAGGAGACTGAGAAGCAACCCAATGGCCTCCATCATACTATGAAGAATGATGGACAAACTGACGATCTGTCCAGTTTGGTATGTGCTACCTCTATGTTCTGTGACATTAATTCTCTTGATTTTCCTTCTTATTTAAAGAAACTCTAGGTCTTAAATTCACTGGTTCTCAAGCACGTTCTTCCATTATGTATATATGCCCAAGTGTCTTAATGATGTAAGACAAACAGATGGCAGCTTCCATGTTCATTGGAAATTGAAAGGGAACATATTCTTATACTAAAAAGAAGAGCTAAATGAAATATAGTATATATGAAAGTTTCCGTATTAAGGTCAAATCAGGAAGACATATTCAAAATGCTTTACCTAAAAATTACTATCTTCAATCTAACAACTCTTAGAAATCACATGAGGGTTAATAAAGAACTAGGCATCACACCTATTGTATAGAAATCACTCTTAGAATCTATGAAACACTTCTTAGATTAGAAAGCATTATACTTTCTCCTTGAAATTCATAACCTGAAAGCTCTCTCCTCTTAGAATTGAAACATTCAATCCCATATAGCTTTTACCTTCTTAATGCATATCCTATGTAAATAAGGGCTTTAACTTAAAATACCTGTATAAAAATGGAATCCTACCCTGATACTGATTGTTATTATCCTTTAATTGACTTGAATCCCAAGTCAACAAGGAGAATCTAAAAATAAAATTTTTTAATTCCTTATTTAAGGAAATAATTAACAAATTAACAAAACCAATTTTTATTCCTAACCATTTTCATACCAACATATATATGTATGTATAAAGATGTAGAATAATTAAGATGTATAATATAGTTATTTGGTAATTTTTTATTAATCCTAGTCCTAGAAGAGTTAATTATGTTTATGCAAATGTGAAGTGATGGTAAAACAGATTTAGTAATTGTGGCTTAATCATTTTTTCTCTATATAGAATATTGTAACCAACGATTACATATCAGAAAGTAATGAAAAAATTGAAACTATGACTTCATGAATATGACACATGCACTTGTACTTTTTAAAAACTCTTTCTTTGCCCTAAAAAAGTTTGTTACATTGTCAATCAATATGTTGTATGCCACCTCATTTTAAACATATCTTGTCTGAATAGTTCTTGACCCTTGTTCAACATCTATAAATAATTGTTGCCAGGTGCTTTAGTGAATAGAATTCAAAACAATAATGTGTTTTCTATAATGATTCTTACTTTTTTGACCTATCAATCTTTGTGTATAGGCAGATGATAGTCCTTTGCTGTCTACACTTGTGGATTTATTTATTGCCTCTTAAGATTATGATTCTTATCGTGCTACAATTTGCCTTGCAGATCATAAGTCTTTTTGTGTATATCAAAGAAAATTATGGCGCGTTAACAGCTTTCCAATTTCTGAGCAATGTAAGAGTTTTGCTGCAATCTTAGTTATATATGCAATTTCAACATTTCTTTGTCTAATAGAACCAATATAGTCATTCTGTTTACTTGTTGCCTGTATTTCCTGCATGTTGGGATCAAATCCTAAAGTTTGCTTTGTCGTGAATGATGATGATTATGTAAAAAATGAGATGTTTTATTTGCCTAGTGGTAAACCTTTTCTGGATACTGTTGGAAAATGTTGGACTTGGAGCCACAGGGTGATATTTGCTAGAGGTGCAAATGAATTTGGATAATTCTGAAAATCAAATGAATCTAGATTACAGAATTCTTCTAAGCTTTGTATATGTGAGTGAAATTTAGAAATGGCATCTATCTGATGCAAAGAATCTTTTTTATGAGCTCTGAATGCACCTATTATTTTGATTGTTGAAGGATTTGCTTTATATGTTATTTCTCTTAGGATCTGCTTAGCAAGAGTTAAGCATTGAATATCCCACATGCACGAAAAACTTTTATAAAAAAAAATGCTTTTGAACTGAAAACATTTGAAGCTATTGGTCAACTTTAAATGGCACAGGCATGACCTTGTCTAAATTGAATGATTGTCCTAACCATCCTTGCATTTTATGTTGGTTGCTGGGCTTTGTTGGATAATGAGGTATTTGGATTTTTTTACCAAGTTTCACTATGAATAAGCAGTGTTTATTTTACAAATATTTCCAGGTCAACAAGCTACGTGTCGAGTCAGCAGATCTCGTGGATGATGCTCCTGAAGTTCACCATGTGGAAGGGGCATTCGTGGAAACTATCTTGTGAGTTCAAAACATTTTTGTTTCTTTGTTTACTTTTGCAGTGAGTTGTTACTTAAGAGCTCTATTCTTTGGGGCCTACTTTAGAGAACTTTGAATTCATTTTCCTTTGAAGTCATGTGACCTTTTTAAAAAGTTTTAACCGTGCTTATGAAGGCCAAAGGCAAAAACACCTCCTCAGGATATATTGCTAAAAGTAGAACAGGAGCTACCTTTTAAAGAAATGACTGAAGAAAGCTCCCTGTTTGTCAATAAGTTGGGTTTGGGCACGATGAGATGTTGTCTCTTGATGAATGGCCTTGTCCTTGATACTAGTGAGGTAATGCTTACAAATCTAAAATTTGTCGGACTTGATATTCCTTTGCTTGAACTTATGTTTACAGCATATGAAAAATTCCGTTATTTCTTGGATCTCTTCCATTTGAAATCCATACAAACTGTTAAGTATGATGCAAGTTGACTTTTGAGACAAAGCTTGTGTTTGTTATTCTTAAAGTTGACTTTCCTTGATTGAAAATTCTCCTTTGAAAAGAACACGAGGTATAAGTTCCCTTACATTTTGTCAAGTTAATGGGTCAAAAATTTGTAAACTGGCTTGTTTCAGCTTGTGCTTGTTCTGATTGTTTTTTCTGGAATTGGAACTTAATTTTTTGGTGCTTTATTGATGCAATTTTGTTTCTCTTCTTTAGCTCACAAGAATTATTTTCCCCCCAGGATACTCTTATGAATGCCATGAATGATGAGCTCCCTAGAATTCAGGAGCAGGTTTACTACGGTCATATTACTTCTCACACTGATGTCTTGGACAAATTTCTTTCAGAAAGTGGTATTGGCCGCTATAATCCACAGGTAATTCCCTTAATTGTTTTGTGTTCCACGTTCTTGTATTTGGAATGGTTTTACATAGTTCTGTTTTTGTATTCTTCACAATGTTTTCTGCTGATGTTCAACTACAGATCATTACAGATGGCAAGACCAAGCCCAAATTTATTTCTTTGGCTCCAACCATGCTTGGGGAGACAGTAATTAGTGATATTAACTATCTGCATTCTCCTGATAGTAAGCAGAATTTTTGTTGAGAAATATGATGTTTGTACTAAAATTTTGTCTTTTGAAAATTTATCGTAATATCTCATTCTTTCTGGTATATGATGTCTGCACTAAAATTTGGTCTTTTGAAAATTTATTGAGGTGTCTTATTCTTTCTAATTATTGAACTATTTCAGCCATAAATGATTTGAAGCCCGTAACTCATCTTCTCGCTGTTGACATAACGACAAGGAAGGGCATCGAATTGCTTCATGAAGGAATCCGTTATCTGGTTGTTGTTTACAATAAACATCTAAACCTTAATCATTGTTTTCCTATTTATCACTACTCAGAAATTAGTCATGACTACTTGCTATATATGTCTGGATGCAGCTTGGTGGATCTAAAGTTGCTAGGTTAGGTCTCCTATTTACTGGCAGTCAAGTTACTGATTTACCAAAACTCCTTTTAGCTAAGGTTTTTGAAATCACTGCTTCAACTTATAGGTTTGTAACATTCTTTATGTATGATTTTGTTTATTTACATATTGCATAGTGTACTTGATGCTGACTATTGACTACTTTGTTATCATGTAGTCATAAAAAATCTGTATTGAAATTTTTGGACCATCTGTGCTCATTCTATGAGCAAAAGTACATTGTTGCTTCTTCTGTAGCAGTTGAAAGCCAAGAAGCATTTATAGAGAAAGTCTATGAGCTTGCTGATGCCAATGATTTACCTTTGAATGCTTACAAATCCAGCCTTCCTGAGTTTTTTACTGAGAAGATGATGAACCATTTGAATGAGGTATATGGCTGCAAGTTACCTGTGCACTAATATTCTTCTACATCTGAATGCATGGACATTACATATTTTCTGTTTCCTTTTTAATCTTTAGGTATAATTTCCAATATATCTAGCATCATCTTTTATTTTCGTTGGAAACTTTGATACATGAAAAAGCAATGATGTGCAGGTGGAACAATTTTTGTACAGGCTTATTGGGCTAGAATCTGGCGTTAATGCTGTCATTACAAATGGAAGGGTGTGTCCTTCGTTTCCCTGAATGAACAATTATGGAGCTGGCTACAGCTGCATTTAACTTTTTGACAGTTCTTTTGTTTTATTTGCAAGAAAGCCTGCTTGTTGCAAATATTTTATACTTGTTTTCATATGGGGCAGGTGAATTTTTTTAGTGATGAAAGCACTATTTTGAGCCATGATATACAACTTCTGGAGTCCGTAGAATTTAAACAAAGAATAAAGCACATTGTGGAAATCATTGAAGAGGTGCAGTGGCAGGGCATAGACCCCGATTTGCTCACAAGGTTTGCTGGTTTTGTCCTTCAGATTCTCATTGTCACCTCCAATGTTCCCTCTTCCAAGCATAATCTTTTAGCAGAGTGTTGGTTTTATGCTTTTCATTGAGCATATGTTCAGAAATTGTGCAAATTTTTGACAGTGGAGTTAGTTGTTAAATTGTTTAGACTCTTCTTTGAGGTGTTTATTTGTAAACTTAAGATCTACTAATATTTTCTTATCCCAATTTTAATTCTTTATGAATCTTGCATCTTTAGTATTTGAAGTTCTTTCCATTTAGCTGAAGTGCTTGTTTGTTGTATGGATATGGTGAAAGGAGTAGATGCTAGTCTGGTTGACTAGACAATGTAGAAATGTTTTGCTAAATGCAGCTTTAATGAATATTTGCATGGATTTTTACCAAAACAAAAACGGAATATTTGCATGGATCACTCTTGATGAGTGAATGATCCCTATAGTTTTGCGTTCAATCCACCTGTTTCTGCAACAAAGGTCATTTTATGCTGAAGGAAGATCAGTTTCTAATTGTCATTTTGTCATTTGATGTCCCATCATATTTGTGGTTTTGCATAATACGCAGTTTGAGATATTACTTCTCATGGTATATACAAACATTTATGCAATTCTTTTATGGCACTGGCAGCAAATTTTTTAGCGACATTATCATGGCAGTATCATCGGCAATGGCTACAAGGGATCGAAGTTCTGAAAGTGCACGGTTTGAAATTTTGAGTGCTGAAAACAGGTTGGAGCTTGTTCTTGTCTCTTTACAGTGGAAATGTTTCTTTGTTATTCTTTTTCTCCAACAAACTTTTGATAGGTATACTTTTTCTAAGTGGTGACATCAATGGCTAGGAGTGGCAATGGACCGGGCTGGGCTGGGCCCGTCCAGGCCTGAGGCTTGGTCGGGCCTGACATTAATGCCCAAGTTTGAGCCTGACCCCAACTGGATTCGGGTTGCACCAAGCCAGACTTGACTTGGCCCAAAATTTTTTTAAATTAAAAAATGAAAAATGACATCGTTTTACCAAAAAAAGACGTCATCTTCCATATAACTTTCGGGTTTTGGGGCCTAATGCTAGCCCGGCTTGAGGCTCAATTTTTAAAAAAAGATAAGGCTCGAGCCCAGCCTTGGCCACCACCACTAAATGACATATATAAATTGTAAATATTGAAATTGGTAACAAGGCCGCCCTACTTATTTATTTAGGGTGTTAATACCCTTTATATATAGTCAATTTAGAATTAGGATATATATATATATATATATATATATAAATTGTAAACATTGAAATTGGTAACAAGGCCTCCCTACTTATTTATTTAGGGTGTTAATACCCTTTATATATAGTCAATTTAGAATTATGCTACTTTCTAATATGGTTATAATATAGTTAACAACTGTTATAACTATTAATCATTATTTCTTATTCCCTCTGGAGCATACATATTTATGATGGCAAAATAACTTACATCCTAGACCCATGCAATGATTTAGTAAAAAAAATCAACAACTGGCTCTCCACTTCTAACATGTCAATCAATCCTTGTTACATCTTTTCTCTAATAAAATGACAATCATGTTTAATATGCATTGTATATTCATGAAATATTTAATTTAAAGTGATGTTTATAGTTGTTTGACTATCACAAGATGATTTCGAAGTTCACTTTCTTCAATCTTAATATCTTTATGTACTTGCTTTAACAACATCAACTGCATTGCTCTATACTTTGATTCAATACTAAATTGATAAACCGCAAGCTACCCTTTACTTTTCCAAGTGTCAAGTTTTTCATAATTCTCCATCTTGGAGAGAAGGAACGATTCATATACAAGGAGACTCAAATCTTTGACCACAACCTTAAGGCATTGAGTTATAGATACTCTTGTATATAAATCATTCTTAATCTTTGTTTCTAGTTGATGTGGAAACTTAACTACTTTAATTCCCCTCTGCATGCTCAAGAATACACATTTGGTGCGTGAAGTTTGTAGGAACAAACATTGGTGGATGCCCACAAGAATAAAAATTTGTGGGAAACCCCAACATCAAACTGGAGAGATTCTAATACCATGTTAAATTTTTATTTAATATCCATTTAAGAGGAGGATTGATTTATATGCAAGAGGAGCACCATATCTTCACCCAAAACCTTAAAGCATTGGGTTGTAGGTCAACTCTTGTATGTAAACTATCCTTACTCTTTGTTCCTAATTGAGCGGGAATTTAACAACTCTAATACACCCCCCTCATGCTTATAAAATGAACATTTGGTGCGTGAAGTTTGCATGATTGAAGATTTGCTTGTGCCCAAAGGAATGGCCATCTGTGGGAAAGCTCAATATCGAACTAAGTAGGCTTTGATACCATGTTAAATTTTCGGAAGCCTCTATTTTGTAAGAGGAGTGATATACACAAGGACTTTTACATCATATCTTCACTTAAAACCTTAGGGCATTAGGTTATGTGATCATTCATGTATATAAACCATCCTTAATTCTACACCCCCTCATGCGTAGAATGGATATCTAACACATGATGTTTGCAAGACTAGACATCTATGTGTGCTAGGAGTGGGTTTGATATCGTATTAAATTTTTCATTAACCTTTATTTTGGAGGAATGGTTTATATAAAAGAGCCCGCTTGTATATAAAACCTCTCCTTCTAATGGAGATTAAATAAAAATTTAACTTTTTATCGTAGCCTTGAGACCAAAAGGTCACTGGGTTCGGATTCTGCCATCCTCATTTCTAATGAGTTTACAGTGTGAGGTGTTTATTGATGGATTTATGTTATATTGTGTTTTTCCCACTTTTGCATGTGAGAGGGACATGTCGAAGTAATATATAATCCATTTAATGTGCCTCACCCATAAACTTAAGCTTTTGGGTGAATGGTTTCTCAACTCCAAGAAACTAGATTATAGAAACCAAGAAAATAGATAACCCTAACAAACAGATATCCTGTAGTAGACCCTTAATTGTTAGGGATATAGTCCAATCAACATCAAAGTATCCATATATTTGAGTATGTCCATAATTACTGCACAATGGACTCAAACCTAGTGCTTTCTTCAAATATTTGAAGTATTTCAAGGAGATGCATAAATTGACATACTACACCCATTGGAAAATCTATATAGGGACTAGTGATTGCAAGGTAATTGAGTTTGCCAACAGGTTTGGCTCTGTTGATAAACCTAATTGTTTGAAATTATTTTTGAAAATATTCCTTAAGTGACTATATCCCCTTACATATCCACATAAATATATAAAATAATAATTCTTGAACTTAACTTCTTGGAGAAAATGGAATGATCTCTGTGAGATTTTGTTAGCATTCCCCCTAGTGATCAACATGTTAGTGATCAGCTCATAGTACAGCAGCCTAAGCCCATTCAAACTTATATGTGTAGGGGTAAGACGAGGAAGGGGACAATTGCCACATAGGCAGGTTGTTAGGAGTTAGTTATGGAGAGAGATTGTAGGGGACAACATATAGATGGAATCTAGGGGAGAGAGAGGGATGATTATTCGGATTGTAGCAAATTGTATTGGCCTAGAAACTCTTTCCAGGAGGTGTTCTATTACTGTAACCCTACTATATACGTAAATAATACAATCTTTATAGTTTTCCCTATCAATTCTTGCTTTCATTGAGAGACCAAGTGGGTAGAGATTGTATGCAAACTAGAATGGAAGCAGAGTATTTTCAGTGGAGGCGTCTTTTAGTAGATAGGAATCATCCCTCTCAGCCAAAGAGGGAATGGTTAAGTCACATGATACCACTTTTAAGGACTTGCATACACAGCTTGGTTATTTGATGGCTAGCGTAGAAACACTGGCCAAATCCCAGAATCTGTTGCAGTCGGAATTGAGGGATGGATTTCAGACTTTGATGGCAAAAAACTCGCAGAAACAGAATGTGGGTGGTGAAGGAGAAGGACCACTGACGTTCACCCATCATGCGTCCTCTTCTGCGGAAGGCGACAGACTTGCGCACCACACATCAAATTCCGTTGGCGGTATTAAACCCGCAAGTGTCCTGCAACGAGCGGGAACCCGCCGTCAAGATGACTACGTTTCTTCAGCTGCTACACAACAAGCATGGGAGGAGTACAGGAACGTAGCATGTCGGGTTGACCTTCCTGCGTTCCACGGAGAAGACCCATTTGCATGGGTCATGCGAACTAAATCATATTTTATGATTCACGAAATCCCTTCTGAACTTTGTCTGCCGATGGTTCAAATTTGCATGGAGGGGACTACGCTGTACTGGTTCATGACCTTACGTGAGTTCGACCCCTGCATGACTTGGGAGTGTTTCAAGCGTTCGTTGTTTGATCATTATGGGGGTAAGGATGAGGGTGACCCAATAGGATGAGGGTGACCCACTTCACTGATGCCCAGATAAGGAGTATAGGTTAATTGTTTGGGAAGGTGACGAAGCAGATATGGGAATGAGTAATCCAGAAACAACAGTGGTTGAGGGTCAGCAGGAAGATGGGGAGCTAGTTTGCAACTTAGTGGAGTTCAGGGAAATAGGGAGGGACCAATCCTACCCACGAAGTCCATGGTCTTGATAGGTAAGTTTAATGGAATGCCTATTGTAATTACGGTTGATAGTGGAGCTAGCCGTAACTTTGTGTCCGGCAGGTTGGTTCAAGCTATGGGAATTACCATTACACCCACTAGGACATTCGGAGTTAGGTTAGGAGATGGACATCGATCCTTCTCACAAGGAATTTGCAAGGAGATGAAATTGGAGCTTAATGGAGAAGAGTTTAGTGTAAGTGCTTATGTCTTTGAAACAGAAGGGCTCGATTTAATCCTAGGTGTTGCATGATTAGAAACATTAGGGGTGGTGAAAGTTGATTGGAAGAAGACGTATATGACATTAACCGGAAGGGGGAAGAGATTACCTTGTAGGGAATCATGCAAGCTTATCCTCCTCATACTCTACAACAGATTTTAAAGTATCAGGAATTGGAAGTAGAGGGGTTGTTGTGGTCTATCGGAATTGGGGTTCTTTATCTGAAAAGATGGGAACCATGGATGCAGGGCTACAAGAGGAATTGCAAACTGTTTTGTTCAAGTTTGGGTCCGTTTTTCAAGAAACAAGGGAGCTTCCACCTAGGAGGGCTCATGACCATGCAATTAACTTGAAGGGGCAGAACCTGTGAATATTCGTCCATATAGACATGCAGATTATCATAAGGATGAGATTGAGAGGCAAATTTGGGATTTACTGGAAACTGGAGTTATTATGCCTAGTATTAGCCCTTTCTCAAGTCCCGTTATTCTTGTCAAGAAGAAAGACGGGTTATGGCGAATGTGCGTCGACTACCAAACTTTAAATAAGCTCACGGTGCTCGACAAGTTCCCAATTCCAGTAGTGGATGAGTTGAAGGAGGACTTACATGGAGATAGATACTTTTCTAAGGTTGATTTAAGGCCGGGCTTTCATCAAATCAGGGTAAGGGAGGAGGATGTCTATAAAACGGGGTTCTGAACTCACGAGGGGCGTTACGAGTATCTAGTGATGCCCTTCGGTCTCATGAACGCACCCGCTACATTCCAATCCACCATGAACTCAATTTTTAAACATCTATTACGGAAGTTTGTTTTGGTTTTCTTCGAAGACATTCTGGTTTATAGTTCAGATTGGAACCAACATTTGGAGCATTTGGCTTGTGTGTTGCAATTGTTACTAGACAATCAATTGTTTGCTAATTAGAAGAAGTGTATTTTCGGACAGAAATCTGTGGAGTACCTAGGCCATGTTATCTCATGTGAAGGGGTAGCTATTGACCCATCAAAGATCAAAAGTATTTTGGAGTGGCCTATTCCTAAGAATGTAAAAGGGGTAAGAGGATTCCTCGGACTCACCGGGTATTATCGGAAATTTGTCAAAGATTACGGTAAAATTGATAAACCTCTTACTGAACTCACAAAGAAGGACGGTTTCAGCTGGGGAAGGGAGTCTCAAGAAGCTTTTGAAGAAGTGAAGAAGAGGATGACCCCATTACTAAACCTTGCCTTGCCCGACTTTTCCAAGGAATTCTCCCTCGAGTGTGATGCTTCGGGAAGAGGCTTGGGTGCTGTCCTAATTCAAGAAGGTCGCCCCTAGCCTATTTCAGCAAGGCTTTGGCTAAATCAGCTTATTCTAAATCAGTTTATGAGAAAGAAGTGATGGCAGTGGTAATGGCCATTCAACATTGGAAACACTTTCTGACGGGGAGACATTTCAAGGTATACACCGACCATAAAAGCTTGAAATATTTATTAGATCAGAGAATTCCTTCTATAGATCAACAATGTTGGCAAGCTAAGTTGTTGGGTTTGGATTTTGAAGTGATCTATAAACCCGGAAAACAAAATGGGGCAACATACGCTTTATCAAGGGTTGAAGATGACAAGTTATTCTCAGCCATCTCAGCTCCATTTTGGCTTGATATGGATGTAGTACGACGAGAGGTCAAGGAGGATACTAAGCTTACCTTAATCACGATAGCTCTCCAACAAAGCCCTAATTCTAAACCTGATTACCACATGAGGGATGACCTATTATTCTACAAAAATAGATTGGTCCTTTCAGCCACTTCAGTGTTAATCCCTCGGTTTTTGCATGAGTACCATGCCTTACCTTCAGGGGGACACTCTGGTTTCCTAAAGACCTACATGAGGTTTGCTTGTGGACTGTTTTGGCTAGGAATGAAGTCCTCCATACAGAAGTTTGTGCATGAATGTGCCACCTGCCAGAGGAGTAAATATATGGCAATGCCTCTAGCTAGACTCTTGCAACCATTGCCTATACCTCAGCTGATTTGGGATGAAGTCTCAATGGACTTTATTATAGGGCTTCCTAATTCTCACGATTATGAGGTAATCTTGGTGGTAGTGGATCGCTTATCAAAGTATGCCCATTTTTTACTCCTCAAGCATCCTTTCACTGCTAAAACGGTGGCTGAAACATTCATCCGAGAGGTAGTGAGACTGCATGGCATTCCTAGCTCCATCTTAAGCGATAAAGACCCACTCTTTACTAGTAATTTCTGGAAGGAGTTGTTCAAACTACAAGTGACCATATTGAAGATGAGTTCCTCCTACCATCCACAAACAGATGGGCAAACGGAAGTGATTAATAGATGTCTCGAAACCTATCTTCGTTGCTTCACTTTTGAACAACCTAAAAACTGGTCTTATTGGTTAGCTTGGGCTGAATATTGGTATAACACCAGTTACCATGTTTCGACTGGAAAGACTCCTTTGGAAGTTGTCTATGGTCACCTTCCACCTACCTTGCTGCAATTTTCTCAAGGAGAAAGTCAAGTGGAATCAGTGGCGCTAGCTTTGGTGGATAGAGATGAAGTTTTATGCCAACTAAAACACAACCTATTGTTAGCACAGTCTATGATGAAGAAATCTGCAGATATTCACAGAAGGGAGGTACATTTTCAGGAGGGAGACTTGGTCTTTGTTAAATTAAGACCACACAGACAGCTCACGGTTGCAAGAAGGATATGTCCTAACCTTTCTGCAAGATACTATGGTCCCTTTAAGATTATTGGAAAAGTGGGACAAGTTGCTTATAAACTACAACTCCCAACTTCGTCCAAAGTCCATCCGGTTTTCCATGTTTCCCAGCTGAAGAAGGCCGTGGGTGACTATCCTGTTGAGCACAATCTCCCTCCATGCGGACTTGGCTGAGCCAGGATAGTCCTTGCCTCACACGTCTAAGTCCAAGGGCAGAAGTATTCTTCAATGGCTTGTTCAACTCCCAACTTCGTCCAAAGTCCATCTGGTTTTCTATGTTTCCCAGTTAAAGAAGGCCGTGGGTGACCATCCTGTTGAGTACAATCTCCCTCCATGCAGACTTGGCTGAGCCAGAAGCAGTCCTTGCCTCACACATGTCTAAGTCCAAGGGCAGAAGTATTCTTCAATGGCTTGTTCGTTGGAAAGACAAACCAGCAGAGGAAGCAACTTGGGAGGATGCAGAATTTATTAGAGGGCAGTTTCCTTCTACTCACCTTGAGGACAAGGTGCCTATTGAGGAGAAGGGAATTGTTAGCATTCCCCCTAGTGATCAACATGTTAGTGATCAGCCCATAGTATAGCAGCCTAAGCCCATTCAAACTTATAAGTGTAGGGGTAAGATGGGGAAGGGGACAATTGCCACATAGGCAGGTTGTTAGGAGTTAGTTATGGAGAGAGATTGTAGAGGACAACATATAGATGGAATCTAGGAGAGAGAGAGGGATCTTTATTTGGATTGTAGCAAATTGTATTGGCCTGGAAACTGTTTGCAGGAGCTGTACCTCCTACTGTTGGAACCTTACTATATACGTAAATAATACAATCTCTATAGTTTTCCCTATCAGATTGGATATGATGACATTGAGTTACCACCTTACTAAACTTTCAAACCATGCTAGAGCTTGCTTAAATCTATATAACGATCTTTTTAGCTTGCAAACTTTGATAGATTCTCTCCAAGTAACAAATCTAGAAGGTTGCTCCATATATATCTCCACTTGAGAGTCTCCATGTAAGAAAGCATCCTTCACATCTGATATATAAAGTAGCTAATGATGAATGGCTGCAAGGAAGATAATTAGTCTAAGAAAAGCTGGTTTAACAATTGGAGAAAAAATATCCAAATATTGAACGCCATAAACTTGAGCATAAACTTTAGCCATCAATGGAGCCCTCAATTGAGTTAAATAGCCATCAGAATTAGTTTCACTATAAATACTCATTCACAGCCAATAGCTTGTTCACATGGGGGCAAATAAACATGTATGGTTAATTATTAAAGCTGGCATCTCTTCTTCCATAGCTGTCCTTCAACTGCTACTTCATGACTTTCTTCAGATGCTTTAACTTCTTCAGTAGCCATAGTGCAATGAGAAATTTCTGCAATGATCAGTCACTACCAAAAGGTTAGTCAACTAAATTCTTCTAAAGCTGATATGGAACTAAAGAAATTCCAAGATTTCAGTTGAAACAAAATTTCAGAATTGTATATTCACCGAGAATAACACCATCTCAGGAACTTTCAATCAACAGATTGATCTTTAAATCGACTAAAACTTGAAGTTTCAAGAAGTAATTTGTGTACGACACATGGTTTGTCACCAATATACTCGTCGACAAAACCAAACAAACAAAAGCATAATTGCGCACTCATCAAAATATTTTCTGACAAAGCCAACCAAAAGAAGCAGCACTGTGGAGAACAGAATGATGAATAAAGCGCTCTCTCTCTCTCTCTCTCACACACACACAATGATGCATGGAGATCACACATGGATGGAATACTGACACTCTTTTCTCTTCCCCCTTCATTTTTTTTTTGATTTTCTGTTTAAAACCCTGATATTCTATTCTGGTGACATTTAGTAAACATTTGAATTAGTATTAAAAAAAACCCTTCTTATTGGTGGTGGTCTCAGTACATTATATAAACATTCTATTCTATCCTTTTTTAAAGATACTGGTTTTATGATATTTCATTCTGTCTTTTATCTTTAGTTTTAGATCACGAGCATCGCCTTTTGTTTCCTTTCCAATCTTATGTAATTTGATTTATTACAAATCGAGTATTTCAATCCTGTTTCATAATTCAGTTGATATCTGCATATTTTAATTTCATGCTCAAGAAGCTGGGTTGAGATAATTATGAATTAAATTTAGGATTGCTGTGAATTAGCTGCTGCGTCCTTTATGTTCTTAACTATGGAATCAGATTTTCTAAATTCTCTTACGCTGCAATTTCTGATTGACAATGAATTTTGGCCTAAAAATATTGCGACTCATTTAAGACTTGTTTTATGTCCAGTGCTGTCATTATAGGTGATGAAACTTCTAGGGTTCATATTGATGCCGTGCTTGATCCTTTAAGTTCAATTGGTCAGAGGGTGGCCTCCCTCCTAAGAGTTCTGAGGAAGTATGTTCAACCAAGCTTGAGAATTGTGCTGAATCCAATGGTGAGGCAAAATTGCAAGTTTCTCTTTGGCATTATATCGCTGTGATCTATGCCATGTAGATGTTTGTCTACCTATGTATCTGGACCTTTATATGATCATTAACATTAAGGAATTTGTGAACATTATCCATCATTTCGTAGGTGTGTGGAAGAAAGATAAGTCAAAACCTAGGCAGAACAGAATGATAGATAGGATAAATTGGAGGTAGGAACAGACAAAGGTAGGTCTAGTTCACTAAATTTGACTGCCCTGCTTCTGATATATAAGATTTGCATTGTAGGAAAGCACAGATTTACAAAATCAAAGAATCAACTAAGCATAAGTAAAAACCCAACTTCAATAAGTAACAAAGTCCGAAAAGATTAAAATTGTGTAAAGTAACAAAGTATGCATTGATTGTGGTAAACAAAATATATTTTTGATTCTTTTGAAGTCCAGGAAGATTTTTGTTTGGTTGACTGATTCACTGTCATTCTTTTCAACTAATTTAGTGGTCAATTCAGCAGTAGATTTTGCAATTGGCTTGTAGAAGAACTGAGGCTGTTATAGATCTTGGGTATATTTGTCAACATTTTGTCTCCTTCAATGAGGAATTCTATATTGGCGTCAATAAGCTGTATATTTGGTATCATTTGTGCTTATAATGGTGTAATCTGCTGCAGGAATAGTTTGATGAGTAATTTTCTTTGGTTTTTACATTATATGACATTTCATTTAATCTATCTGAATCCAGAGGTTAACATAATGGATGTCATATTGCCAGCACTGTTAATGAAAACCAATAGATGATGCTGCATTTTGATTGCAAAATGCTTGAGGTGTATGAACTTATAGCCAATTTATCTTTTATTCTTTATCTTTGAGGAAATCCTAGGAACTCGTGCTTCTTGTTTTAAATGCATTCTGAATAGGGGCCTAAAACCTGAAAATAATAATATATGGTTCTGCCTCTATGCTGAACAGGGTAGAACGTTTGAAAAATAGATGCTTAATTATCTGTTTAATCCCAGTTTAAAATTAAAAGAATGGTTAGGATAATTACATTTGAAGAATGTGAAGCCTGATAAGGCGATGCCTATGATGTGTAGTTTTTCTTTCTTTTTCTTTTTGCTGTATTACCACTGGTAAGCCAATCTATTTAGTAACGTTGCATATTATTATTTTCTGTTCTGATGTGAATTTGTTGCAGAGTTCTCTTGTTGATCTCCCTCTGAAGAACTTCTACAGATATGTTGTTCCAACCATGGTATACATCTGATTCTGAGATGTACTTTTCGGTTACTATGTTTCTTCTCTTAGTTGGGCTTTCATTTCTCAGGATGACTTCAGTGGTACAGATTACTCAATAAATGGACCCAAAGCTTTTTTTGCAAATATGCCCCTGTCAAAAACCCTTACCATGAATCTTGATGTACCGGAGCCATGGCTTGTTGAGCCTGTTCTTGCAGTGTATGTTCTTTCCTTTGTTAGTGAGATACTACACTTCTTTCATGTTATTGTATTGAAGTTTAAGAAGCTGTCATTTGGTCAAATGCTTCAGCCATGATTTGGATAATATTTTGCTTGAGAATGTTGGTGACACAAGGACACTGCAAGCTGTTTTTGAGCTCGAAGCACTTATTCTAACCGGTAAGATGGGTGTTCTCTTCCATTTAACTTAAAGATCAATGTTTCACAGAATTTGCAGTTGATTTTGAAGAGATAAACTTATGAATACTAACTCTCCTGATTTCATGTCCTGCTTTGTACAGGTCATTGTTCTGAGAAAGATCATGATCCTCCCCAAGGCCTTCAGCTCATTCTTGGAACCAAGACTATACCTCACTTGGTTGATACTCTGGTGATGGCCAATTTAGGATATTGGCAAATGAAAGTTTCCCCGGGAGTATGGTACCTTCAACTTGCTCCAGGCCGAAGCTCTGATCTTTATGTTCTGAAGGAAGAAACTGGTGGCAGTGAAAACAGACCTTTGTCAAAGTGTATCATTGTAAATGATTTGAGGGGTAAAGTAGTTCATTTGGGAGTTATTAAAAAAAAGGGCATGGAGCATGAGAAGTTGTTGGTCCCTAGTGTTGACAAACACTCTCATGGGAAGGCTCAAGTGAGTTCATTTGTAGTTTTCCTAATAAGTATTTTGTTTTTCCAAAATTTCAACCAATTTAGGGAAATGAACTTAAGATGTGCATCCTTAATGCTTTGAAATTTTTTGTAGGGAAGTCATACTAGTTGGAACTCTAATTTACTTAAATGGGCTTCTGGATTTATTGGTAATAGTGGCCAATCAAAAAGCATTAAAAAGAATTCGGTGGTGAGCTTTCATTTTCATAATGTTTCTTTGTCTTCTGTGTTCTTTTTTGATCTTCCAATTATTGGCACTCCATTTCGTTTCTGGACTACTGAATTGAATATTTCATGTATTTAATGTTGAGTATATGAATTTAGTAATATCACAAGATAATTGTGTTGAATTCTTTTTTATAATTAGGAAATTTATGTCTGTCATTTTAATTTTAAGCTTATTTCACCTAATTACCATATGGTATCATTAGATATTATTTGAACTACCTCCCAAGTTTTCTTGAGTTACAGAATATATTTATCTGGACATCAAGTTCAATCTTGTGTGCTTACCTTGATGCCTATGCTCCTAATTGTGATTATTTTGATATCCACCCCTCCAGGAAAACAGAAAAGGGCAGCATGGAACAATGATCAATATCTTTTCTGTTGCTTCTGGACATCTGTAAGTCTTCTGTTCTTTGTTGATTTATCTTATTGAATTAAATCTTTGACACCAATCTCTCTCTTATGTTGCTGTTATGTCTAAGATGGTGCATATATCCTTCCACATTTTACTATTTTAGATCGACATATCTCCAGAGGGAAAATCATATACTTGATAATAAAGACTTTATTTTTGCTAACACTTTAAAACAATGCTCTAAGGTACCAAAACCTGCTTTTGAGAACTTATTATTAGCTGATGATGTTTGTTTTAAGGAAGCGTAAAGAAAATCTCTTTCTAAATGTACTCCACTATGTGAATGTGAAACACAACCAAACTTAAAGATACCTATTTACTGTGGAAGTCTCCTTCAATTTAAAAAAGAAGGAAAAGAGGTTGAACGTTCAAACTTTTGTTGAACCTTTATTTAGTGGAAGATATGGAGCTTTAATTTGTCAATAATGTGAGGAGTAACAGGAACAAACAACAAGAAGGAAAGATACTATTGATCCACTTGAGGCTTTCTATGGCTTGATGCAGCTATCAATTATAGAATTGAGTGGTTTTGTTGGTTGAATCAGGGCTGATGGCCAGGGTCAAGCTGACAATCTTTGTTCTCACCAAGCTTAGATTTTTAATTGAAGAGCATAGCCAAGAGTTGAACCTGACCATTTCAGCACCATGAGGGTTCAAATTGCCAATCTTCTTTTTGAACCTCACAATTTGTTTTCTTTCATGCCTTCTCCCGCCTGATCCCTTGTTCAGATGATTTAATTTCCTGACAGCTTTCCTCTGGAACTTTTTAAATGAGAATTATCTTGTGAATAATGATCATCTTCTGTTTAATGTTCATGATATCAATAAATGAGTTTGATGTCCATGGAGGTAGAAGTAGTTCACTGTTTACTAGGGTCCAAACCTGGTACATGCATTAGGTGAGTGATTTGTATCTGTTCTCCGATAAATTAAAAAAGCAATATTGAAGAAAAAGTGTGGTGATCTAGCATACTAGCCACAAATCCATGCCATAGATCGTTCACCCCCTTGCTTATTAACAAATTCTTGCTTGCTCGCTTGTACAAGCCCAAATGCAATGATGTTTTCTTGTTTTGCAGGTATGAACGCTTCCTTAAAATCATGATTCTGAGTGTCTTAAAGAATACCAATCGTCCGGTGAAATTTTGGTTCATAAAGAACTATCTCTCTCCTGTATTTAAGGTTTACTTTATATCATCTCAACTGATTCTGTCTAATTTCAACTTATTTTAAATTTTTACCTGAATGGACTGTTTTGGCTGTTAACAACATGCAGGATGTTCTCCCACATATGGCACAGGAGTATGGTTTTGAATATGAATTAATCACTTATAAATGGCCTACATGGTTGCATAAGCAGAAAGAGAAGCAGCGAATTATTTGGGCATATAAAATTTTGTTTCTTGATGTTATCTTTCCTCTTTCTTTGGAGAAGGTATGGAGTACATATGTTTTTCAAAGTGCTGCTAACTTCATGTTCCACATCCTTGCATTAATTATTTTGGCTTGTTCTGGTGTAGGTTATATTTGTTGATGCAGATCAGGTAGTTCGAGCAGATATGGGAGAACTATATGACATGAATATAAAAGGAAGGCCTTTTGCATACACGCCATTCTGTGACAATAACAAGGATATGGATGGATATCGATTTTGGAGACAAGTATGTATTGCATTATGTCTTAATTTTCTTATTCAGCTATCTAATGTTTCACTTGTTGCTGAGTTCCTGATTCAGTTATCTTCTATTACAACTCTGCTTGCTCACTTGGCTTACCTTGTGCTGATTAGGGTTTCTGGAAAGAACATCTTAGGGGGAAACCATACCATATTAGGTAGGGAACTGATTGCCTCTTCTTCTCAACTTAGTTTGTCAAAATACTCCAGCCAGACATGGTTTGACATCTACTATATTTGATGCAGTGCATTATATGTTGTGGATTTGGTAAAATTTCGAGAAACTGCAGCAGGTGATAATCTAAGAGTATTTTATGAAACCCTGAGCAAGGATCCAAATAGTTTGTCAAATCTCGATCAGGTGAGTTATGGGCTTGCTGTTGCTTTATAACTTCTTCCTGACTTTTAGTCCTTTAAGGATATTTCATGACATTTGCTATGTTTTTATTACCTGGATACACTTGAGTAAATTGCTGAATCTGTACTCTGCTACATGGATGATAACCTCACTTATTCTTAATTAGGCTATCTTGCTAAGGAACATTTTACTATAATGGAAATGTTTTAGTATGAAGTTGAGTTCTATTTTAAAAGGTTGAGAGGTTAATTTCATCATCATCAGAATTGGCCCAAAACATAGGCTTAGGAACCACTTCGGTAGAGTAAAAATTGTGTCAAAAAGAAACTATTGGAAGGCTTTTAACGAATATATTTTAAGAGAACTATCTCATTTTGGAAAGCTAACTGGAGGCTTTTGATGAGATTCAGAGTCAAAATATGTTGCCATCATGCTATTTCTTGCCTTCCCACCTTGGTTGGTTCAAGTTTCAGACTTGTCATTTTTATAGATTAGAATTAATCTCTGCTTGCTTTGGCGTTCAGGATGTTGTATTATTCCTGCTTGCTGCATAATGTGCTAGAACTGTGTATTCTCTTCGAAGGTTTTGAGATCATGTTAGGGCTTCATAATATGCCCCTATAACTACTGGCTTCAACTTTGTGTATTCAATTTCTATAGTAGAAAGTCTTGCCCTTTACTATGGGCATAACATGTCCTTTTCCAGGATCTTCCAAACTATGCACAGCATACGGTGCCCATTTTCTCTTTACCCCAAGAATGGCTGTGGTGTGAGTCGTGGTGTGGTAATTCTACAAAATCCAAGGCGAAAACTATTGATCTTTGCAACAATCCTATGACAAAAGAACCCAAACTTCAGGTAACATATCCTTGCCAACTGGTTCAGAAATATTCTTAAGCAGTCATTTTCGCATCGTTGTCATTCTTATTATATATGCCTTTCTATTCTCTCTCTCTCAGGGTGCCAAAAGAATTATTTCAGAGTGGGTGGACCTAGACTTGGAAGCAAGACGATTCACTGCAAAAATCTTAGGTGAGGCAATGGATCCCCAAGAACCTGTTGCGCAGACTTCTGTACCTGATAATCCGCTGGAGGAAGACGTAGAGTCTAAGGCAGAGTTGTGAAAATTTTGTCAATTGGTTAAAAGAAAAATACCCCTACATCCAAGCCTTCAAGCGCCTAAATGCAGCCCCAGCCTTGAGTTTTTGCAGATTTTGCACTATTAGCTATCTGAACCTTATTATTACCTCAACACAATGGATGTGTCCTGGAGTAGTTTCCATCAATTTGAAAGAGGACATTTTCTTGTATTTAGAGAAATCTAAGTGACCGTTATAGGGCCATTAGCATAGTTTTTATCACTTGCAATGTATATGTTGTTACCGGAAATTTAGTACGCACATCCTTAACACTTTGTAGTGGACTGGCCCCTTACAGGTAATAAATTTCAATACACAGCTGTTTTATATGATTTGAATTTAAAATTTACATTTTAAGTTGTATTACCTCTTGTGGTCTCTAAATATTTAGTCGAACCCTCAACTACCATGTTGCACACCAGCACACCAATAGTAGTGGTTTGGCCCAACCAAGAATGAGAGGCTCTAGGGTGCGTTAGCCACCTAGATGCTTAAAGGATTATATCAAGAATTAGTTAGAAATTGCAAGGATGAGCTATACGAACAGACAATGTGGTATTGGCCAGAATCGTTAGAATCTATCTATATGTACTTGACAGAATGAATGGAGCAGGGGATAAATTTGGTCCAATTTTTTTTCTGTTCCTTTCTCTCCATCGACTCTCTACCTTATTAGCTCTCCTTAGCTCTTCTATCGTCTACTCTCTTAATTTTTTGTAACATTGGTGGTTTTATTGAGAGACTTCATAGGTGATGGAGTAGCTACTCATTATAAAACCCTGGAGGAAAGTTTAACAAAAAATTTTGAGAGGTTAAGAGTAGCAAGCAGCTAGCCTTGGATCAACACCTTTTGGTGACATACTTCATTCATAAAACTCTTGTTGATCTAACAACTAAAGTTGCATAGCTGGAAAAACGCCCTGAGCTTATGACTGCTATTTCACCTGTTATTAATTGCTCTGCGCCACTATTACCGACGCCTTATCGATCAAGCCTAACTATGATGCAATCTGTGGGTGAAGCTTCACCTAGTGGTCCATTGACCAATGACTATCACTCCTTTACTACTCGTTTGCCAAAACTAAAAATACCCATGTTTTTAGGCGAGACTGTTTTGGGATGGTTGTTTTAGATAGAATGTTTCTTTGTACATCATCGAACTTCTAATGAGATGAAGCTGGAGCTAGCGCCAATTTGGCTCTAGTGGATGCATTCAACAAGGCAACTATCAACTTGGGAAGCTTTCGCTTAGGATCTTGAAAGACGTTTTGGTCCGTCTACTTATGCCAACTATGAAGCTACTCTTTACAAGCTTAGACAGACTTTGTCGATGAATGCATACATTGCAGAGTTCTAGTAATTATCCACCCGAAACAAGAGGTTTGTCGAATCAAAATCTACTAAATTGTTTATTTTCAGGATTAAGGGACGAAATACAAAGAGAACTTTTCCTACTAAAGCCAACTAACCTTCTCCAAGTTATGGGTATGGCAAAAATTATCAAAGACAAGCTCGCAGCTTCCTAGCGCACTTTACCTTGTTTAGCTCCAGCACGACCGCTTCAAATTGTGGCTCCCTTCAATCCAAACTCTAATAAGTCCAAACCTATCAATATCTAACGACTTCCTAGTAGAAACCTTACTCCAACGAAGATGGCAGCCCACCGTGCAAAAGGACTTTGCTTCAACTACGATGAACGATTTACACTAGGGCATAAGTGCAAGCCTCCCCAATTCTTTTGCTTATGTTGTGATGAGGGTGAATCAAGTTATGTACTAAAGGAATTTCTCCCCGATCCTCTAGAATATGGGCCAGCAGAGCCATCAACCACTGGGCAAAAGCAACCCATTATTTCAATTCATGCCCTAGAAGGGAATGCTAACTCCACCACGCTTCGATTGAAAGGCTTCATTCAAGATAAGGAGTTGAAGGTGTTAGTTGACACATGATCGACCCACAATTGCTTGCAAACCCGAGTGGCAAAATATTTAGGACTTCTAATCACGCTCACAATAGCATTAAATGTGACTGAGATCGGTGAGAACATTTTTCCTGTTGACTTTTACTTGCTTCCAATATATGGGGTTGATTTAGTTTTGGGAGTCTAATGGCTTTCTATGTTAGGCTAAATTACTTTGATTTCTAGAAAATGAAGCTCTCTTTTCAACAACAAACAAGCCTAATTGTGTTAAAAGGAATTAAAGTGCCCAAATGATCCAAATGTTATTAAACCAAGTGCACAATACAGTGCGTTCAGAAGGAGTGGCAACCATGTATACTCTAGTCTTGCAATCAAATGAGCAAACTTCAGTGAACATGGGGGCTCGCCCTCAAGTAGCAGATCTAGCAGAGCTACTTAATAGGTATTCTATCATTTTCAAGCCACCTTCTAGCCTTCCTCCGAAGGGGGAGCTCGACCACTGCATTCCACTTAAACCAGGGATGGAACCTATCAATGTAAGGCCATACCGCTACCCCCATTTCCAAAAAGAAGATATAGAGACAATGGTGATGTAAATGTTGTAAGAAGGAGTTATTCACCCCAGCACTAACCCGTTTTCCTCACCCGTTCTCTTGGTTAGAAAGAAAGATGGCATTTGGCAATTTTGTGTTGACTACAGAGTTTTGAATACAGTTACGGTGAGGGATCGATAACCAATTCCTACTGTTGATGAGCTCATGGACGAACTTTATGGGGCACGATTATTCTCCAAATTAGATCTCCAATCACCAATTACGTATCCACCCAGATAATGTTCATAAAACTGAGTTTCGTACATATGACGACCATTATGAATTTCGGGTAATGCCGCTTAGATTATCAAATGCCCCTTCTTCCTTCCAAACTCTAATGAATACTATATTTTGATTTTTATTGCGGAAGTATGTATTGGTATTTTTTGATGATATACTGGTTTATAGTCCTACTTGGGACAAACATTTGCTTGATTTGCATCAGGTTCTAGAGCTACTACGGAAGCACTCTTTGCACATAAAAATTACAAAATGTGAGTTTGGAAAATCTTCTCTTGTGTATCTTAGACATATTATTTCGAAATGAGGAGTAGCAGCAGACCTTAAAAAAATAAAGGTTATTCAGAAGTGGCCAGTGCCTATAACTATCAAGGCTTTGAGGGGCTACTTAGGATTAGCAAGGTATTATAGAAAATTTATGACAAGTTTTGCCTCGATTGCCTCTCCGCTAACACATCTACTCGGGAAGGATTCTTTCACATGGAATTTGGAAGCTGAGCACATTTTTTGCTAGCTAAAACAGGCATTGTTGACTATCCCAATGCTGTAAATGCCCAATTTTGCTAAACCATTCATTTTGCAAACTGAAGTATCTGGCTCAGGCATTGGCGTTGTCCTTTGTCAAAATGGACGACCAATAGCTTACCACAGCAAGCAACTCAGTTTCAAGATGCAGAAAGAACCCATATATGAAAAGGAAATGTATGCCATTGTTGTAGCAGTTCGGAAATGGCAACAATACTTGTTGGGCAACATGTTTATTATTCAAACTTATCACCAAAGCCTCTAAAATCTCCTCACTCAAACAATTCAGACACCCAAGCAAAAAAATTGGCTATCCAAGCTCCTACGTTATGACTTTGAGATTCAATATAAGCCAGGTAGAGAGAACACCCTTGCGGATGCTCTGTCACGTATGGCAGAGGGATAGCTGAATGCACACTTTGCTCATTCAAAACATGTGGTGGCACTGTTTCAAGCTCTTCACACTTTTCTAGCTAAACATCAACCTACCGCTCAACTGCTTAAGGAGATTGAGGAGGATCCATCCAGCCATCCTAAGCATTCAATTAGAGAGGGGCTAATTCTGGTGTGAGGCAGGGTCCTGGTTTTAGTAGAATCAACACTCAAATCACTCATTTTGCATGAGTACCATAGCACACCAGTTAGAGGACATGCTAGGAGTCAGTGAATTATGGCTCGTATTTCTTCCACTTTTTACTGGCCAGGGATGCGTCGAGATATTAAGGAATTTGTGGCGAAATGCACCGTTTTCCAACAAACCAAGGCCTTTAACACAACACCTCAAGGACTGCTATAGCCACTCCCTATACCAGACAAGGTTTGGGACTCGATCTCTATGGACCTGATCACTCATCTGCCACTCTCAGATGAAAAGAGGTCCACTTTGGTAGTGGTTGAAAAACTTACAAAATATGCCCATTTTTGTGCCTTAGGAACTCATATCACTACCCCTAAACTTGCAGAGGTGTTTGTCCAGGAAATTGCTCGATTACATGGATTTCCATAAGACATTGTATCCAATCGAGACCCTTTATTTATGACCAACTTTTGGAAAGAATTATTCCAGCTGTAGGGCTCCACCTTGAGCACCAGTAGTGCTTACCACCTCCAGTCTAATGGTCAGACTGAAGTTATTAATTGGTGCTTAGAAGATTACCTTTGTTGCTTCACTCTGATAAGCCAAAAGTGTGGGTAAAGCTGCTTCCTTGGGCTGAGTATAGCTACAATACTGCTAAGCTTTCTTCCATCAATATGTCTCCATTTGAAGCCTTGTATAGTCGAGCCTCTCTTTCCATACTTGATTAAACCAAAGATTCCTCCAATGTAGCTGCAGTTGATGACTTGTTGAGCGATCGAAGCCAAATTTTAATAAATTTGCAATCCCATCTACAACGAGCTCAACTTAGAATGCGAAACCAAGCTAACATGCACTGAACTAAACGTCAATTACAAGTTGGTGACTGGGTTTTTATCAAGTTATAACCTTACAGACATACAACGGTGGCCAAGAGGGTTGCTAAAAAATGGGTCAAACGGTTCTATGGTCCATTTCACATTTTTTAGAAGATTAGAGTTGTGGCTTATCGTATTGACCTTCCTGTCAGAGCTAAACTACATAATGTACTGGATGTGTCTCTCCTAAAGAAGTGTAATGGAGGTCCTCCCAACCAGCTTGCCACCTTGCCAGAATTATCAGAGAAGAAAGATCAACTGTTAATTTGACCAGGACAGATCCTTGACTTTCGTAAGCTCTGAAAACATGGCCAATTCATTCCTTAAATTCTTGTTCATTGGGAAACTCGGTCTTCAGAAGAAGCCTCGTGAGAGAACCTAAATGATTTCTAGAAAGATTTTCTAGACTTTGACCTTGAGGACAAGGTCCTACTTGAAGGGGAAGGCACTATTGCACACTAGCTCACCAATAGTATTGGTTCGACCCAACCAGGAATGAGAGGCTCTAGGGTGCGTTAGCCACCTAGATGGTTAAAGGATTACAACAGGAATTACTTAGAAATTACCAGGATGAGCTGTACTAGCGGACAATGTGGTATTGGCCAGAACCGCTAGAATCTATCTATATGTACCTAATAGAATGAATGGAGCATGGGATGAATTTTGCCCAATTTTCTCTTTGTTCCTTCCTTTCTCTCTCTGACTCTGCTCTACCTTCTTAATTCTCCTTCTCATCTCTTCTATCGTCTACTCTCCTTTTAACTTTTTTGCAATAGTTGTATTAGATGTTGTCAACACGAAGGTACAAAATGATGTCATTTAAGAGAGATTATTCCATGGTAATTTCTTCCTCTTCTTAATCTAAGCTTTAAGATTCATTCACTCTGGATGAATCATTAACAAGATCCATCATTTTCTTTTTTCACTGCAAGTGTCAATGTCATTAATCATAGGCTTCTCTTCTCCTTTTGCATTATCATCTAAGCCCATGTGCTTTTAGTTTGACTTTTCTAGGTTCTCTTCATATATAGGTTATTGGTTTCGTAACCTATGTAATGTAAAATTTACAAAACAATGTAGTGTTGTACAAATTTGAAGTGGGGGTTGCAATGTATGCAAGGAGAATAAATAAAGGAAATTAAATTAAAAAGAGGTTTTACTCTTTCGCTAGTCTAGATATACCCGTATAAATAGAATGGGGAGTATATAGTGCATTTGACATGCTATTTTTATCAATAGAATCATGTCATTTAAAAGTATTGCACCAATCACGTTATGTAACCTTGAACTAAGATAATTAGAATGATGATAAACTTGTTTATATAAAAAAGGATGGCCTAATTTTGATAAGATTCTTTCTTTAAGTCCTAGTTTGGGTTTGTGGTTCTATTATTAGATTTGTGGTTCTATTATTAGACTTAGATATATTTTTCTCTTATATTTAAAAATAATCTTTTATAGCATTTAATATCCAATAATCAAGTGAGTGAGAATTAAAGAGAGAAAAGGTAATATTTATAAAGAATGTTTACTTTTTTGTAAATAACCTCATGCCTCGCTTTTAGCTATTCATCTTTTTCTCTACTTCACATAGTGATCTATTAGGAGAGGGGTTTCTTGTCTCATTGTTCGCCTGAGGTTACACGCTCTAAGTTTTACTATTTATAACCTCGGTAAATTTGTAAGTGCACGGGTCATTCACGTAATACCTTAGGTGTCGATCCCACGAAGAAGGGAACTAATCCTAAAATCTAACGGCAGCTAAGTTCGTAACTCCTAAATTAACAATTAATGCAGAAATTAAGATGAATCAAGAATTAATTACAAGAAATTAAAACACCAAAAGAATGAACAAAAACCAACTGACACATATAATCCAAATTTCAACCTAGAAGTGACCAATTGAGAGAAAGGGGGAATTTAATTGAAATTAAAAAAAATCTACCCAATTATGAAATTTTCGACTTAAAAGGCCTAAACGATTCTAGGGTGAATTACTCTCTCTCGAGTTATAATTCTTAAACTTAATTAATAATCCCTAATTCAAATTATAGAAATTGCGATCTGTTGATCGGCAATTGGTCTAAAACTTAAATTAGTTCTAATGTTGTCTATTAACCTACTGGGAATCTATGCTCGATCTCTCGTTACACGACCTTACTGATTTGATTCAACTCTCTACCTATCGATTTACCAAACTCTCATTAACCCAAATTGATGATTTTCACCAGCTCACCCCCTCAGTTTATCACCAAGTTATGAAGAATCAAATTAAATCACAATTAAATCGAATAATAACACAATCAAATAAATTTTATTAATCTCAAGAACAAAAACCCAAAGGTGAGTTTAGATAGAAAAATCAACACTCAGCAAAAATATTTCTAATCAATCTCCAAATTTCATACATCAATGAAATCGAAATAAAAACTAAAAAATATTGTCAGAATGAATCTCGGAGGTCACAACTGTGAGAAACCACCTGTTCCGAGAAGTACGTCGCGTCAAGCGTTTCTTCGTGCCTATCTTCCTTCATCTCCTTCCTCTTTTGCCTGAACTCTATCTAGGTCTCTCTCGAATTTTCGATAGAATCTCTCTTTTGTGCAGCTCTTTTGGCTCTTTAATGCCTGCTGGTGGCTATCACATCATGTTCTATTTATTATGTGGAGGCCTTAGGTCAAACTCAGGGTCGAAACGGTCCAAAAAATCACTCAAATTTTGAGTTTTCATGTCAGCCCGATGCAGGGCACAATCGTGGCCCTGTCTGCCACGATTGTGGCTGGCACTTTTTCCTTTTTGTCATGATTGTGGCCTAACTTGACGCTCTCTGTGATGATCGTAGCTCCTGGTGCACGATTGTGGCCTGGCTGTCTCTAGCTTTTCCTTTTTTGTCACGATCGTGGCCAATGTGCACGATCATGGCCTGTGTCTTTTAGCCCGAAACTTTTTAAATCATCACTGTTCTTCCCTGTTTACCCTACAACACTAGCACACACATCAAGGTACCTAAAACACATACAATTTAAGCTCAAAGATTTAAGCTAACCCACAAAAACACTTAAACATAAAAACTAATCTAATTAAAGCCTAAATGCATACTCAACACTCAATTTAAAACAAAATACATAACAAATTAAACCCTAAAGTATTATACAAAACACTACTATCAACATCCCTACACTTAAATGTTTGCTTGTCCTCAAGCATATAAAACAACAACACTTAACAAAAACAAACACACCATGCAATAATGTGACAATGGCTCTAATTTTCATGAACTAAATTTAATCTTGGACACACTCATTTGAATTATGTCAAATCATTAACATGCAAAATATGCGTCTAGGGTTTTGAACTAAATATACAACTAAATCAAGACCAAGTGTTAACCTATTTACCCATTTCAATTGTGCACACATATTAATAATTTTTTGGTCCCTCAGACCCGGTAACTGTTCCTAGTTATAGTTCCACGAAACTTCAAGCCTATTACAAGTCCGGTAGGTTTTTATTTAAACACACAATTTTTATTTTTATTTATGTATTATTGTTGTTTATTTTTTTATTTTTTAACTCAGGACTTAGCGTTTTACTCAGAGACAAACATTTGTGATGAATGTCGATCTAGTTACTCGACTAAGTCATTTATTAATAGCTTGTTTGAAACATCATTATAGCTTTTTTACGTGAAGGCACACATTTGTGATACGTGTCGATCTGGTTACTCAGCTACATCATGTTTTCAACTGGCTACTAGCTCTATTCATAACCCAAAGATTAGCAGAATAGTGATTATTAAACACTTATTAAACTTTTTTTTCTTATTGCCTACCTTGTTGCTTTTAGCTATTCATTTCCATGAAAATACTAGTTGAGCTACTTAACCTAAAAGACCTCAAATTATGAATGAATGTGACAATCTATAGGGTGCTAAATTTACACAAAGTCCTAATTTGGCTGTATATTTATCCAAGGGCTCCCTAATTCACTAATTTTGCAAGTTAACGATTATTCACAACCTAATAGACCATGTCCAAAATTTTAAAAAATCACTCAATTTGAGCCATTGATGCATTCACACACTTCACACCATGCAACCTAATACTATCATACAGTACGCAAAATTCACATACAAAAGAAAAACACAGAATCCCTCCCTACACTTGAACAACACATTATCTTCAATGTGAGAAGGAAACATACACGACATATACACAAACAAAATGTGAAAACAAAAATTTAAAATAACAACAAACAGATAAAAATAAAAAGAAAACTAAAAATAACAGAAAAATAAACAACACAAAACAAAATAGAAATGGAGAGAAAAAATTATGGGTTAGATTTGGATCCTAAGGAGATCGAGGTGGTGAGGGTGTGGGAGGTGGTAATTGAATACCTTGAGCTTCGAAATACTGATGGAGTCGGCAGATCTCTCGACTCTGGCATCTTTATGTATGCACCACTTCCTTTAATGTTTTGTTGGTTTCGGATATCGCATCCAAAACCGTTGTCCAGCGTTGGTCCTCTTCTTCCTCTTCATCCGATTCCTCGCTCGTTGATGCTTCCCATGCTTGCCTAGGTGGCAAGGAGCTTGAGCTTACCTGACCTGTCCTGGTCCACATATGTGTCTTTTCATTTATTTCCCACAAACTCATGTTGGTGGAGTGAATGATTTCTGCCTGAAATAGATGATGGTGGTCAAGGAACTCGAGCAGATGCACTATTAACCCCCTCCGATCTACACCAAAATGCTTTGCGATGGTAGACACCAGGTACCCCATTCCAAGATGGTTGCTCCACTTTCACGGAACTGTAGCACGAGCATTCAACACATGTGTAGATGTGCATACCTAGATACTATGGTCCATGCACCACAGTATGAACAGTTTCTTGGTTGAACACTTGTTGGTCTCTGATTTGTCAAAGACCAGTTGGCATATAAAGTTGTGCAACAGCAAGTGTTCATGGGACCAAATAATATTGTTGTGGGCATTTTTGGCATAAAAATGCTCAATGCCGATTAGCTCATGCTAGTATTGGGAGGGAAGGAAGTCATCATATTGGTCGACAATAGTGGATTCGGGGAATCCACATATGTTACACATAATCTCTATCGTTAACTCATACGCTTGCCTCCTCAATCTAAACCATAATTCCTTAGTGTTCTTGGGGTCGAAGGTTAGAGACGTGAAAAATTCTAGGGTAAGCTCTTCATAAACGGGGAATTGGGATCTAATAAATTGACCCCAATAGATCCTCTCTGCTAAGTTTTCTATCCGCTCACGCACTTCTATTACATCCAATGTATCAAAACCAAAATATTTAGGCACAACAAATTTCCTAGAATGAAGTGAACGGAAACAAATACCTTTTTTCTCGGTGTAAATAGGAAATAAAGCTCCAAAGTTTGCTGCTCGATTTTGTCTTCCCTATCCCACGACTTGTGCTTCGTGAGGCTCTTGTTGGGTGATTTGCTTGATACGAGGCATGATTGGGTTGATATTGGAAAGTTGACGATTGAAAAATTCTATAGACATGTTAGAGCATTTGGAAGTTAGAATTCTAGAGAGATAAAGTAAAAATGAAAGTGAAGGTGAAAGTGAAAGTTAAGTAAGAATTGAATAAATAGGTGGTAAAAGGGGTAAAATGGTAAAGTTGTCACTTAAAATTTACATCCTCCCCCTTTTTATACATAATCGCAGGTCATGATCGTGGCCTGCTATGCTATGATCGTGGCATTCGGCGTACCACAGAAGGAAATCCCAATCGCTTCACTTCTCTTAATACGCTTGCGTACTCTTCCCTATGATTCCGAAATCCTATTCCTCTTTTTGCTTTTATTGAACTAAAACAAAAATGAACCTAACTACGAAATTCAATTGATCTAACAAAATTAAACAATAAACTATTTTTTTCATGGGTTGCCTCCCATATAGTACTTCTTTTAACGTCGATAGCTCGACGCTTCTTTTAAATCTCATGGTGGTTGGAATGATTGATTTGATGGTAGCATCGTTATTAATCTCAAAGTCTGAATATTTGCTACCATATTGCCATTACCACCTTCCTTGGAATTTTCTTTGCCTCGCTTTCTCCTTCGTGAGTGCTTCTTTCGAAAGGCATTTACAAGATCCTCAATGTCTTCCCATTCTCCTCGAGGTTTAGGTTTGTTGCGATCCACTAGAGTTGATGGAACTCCGTACTTTCTAACAGTCACCTTGAAAGTCAGTTGCTCCTCCCCTACTCGTAGAGTTAGTTTGCCCCCATCCACATCAATCTTTGAGCACGTAGTGGCTAAAAATGGTTGTCTCAGAATCATTGGAGTATCCTCATCTTCATTGATATCCAAAATATAGAAATCCATGGGAAAGATAAAATTACCAACCTTGATCGGAACATCTTGTATGATTCCCATCGGTCTCAGTGAAGTCTGATCAACCGTCTTAACTAAAAACTTCATAGGCATTAACTCTTGTAACCCCAATTTAAGACTGAGAGTGTAGGGCATCGCATTTATACTTGCGCCTAAGTCTACGAATGCCCTATTTATGATGATCTTGTTAATACTGCAGGGGATGAATAAGTCCCCTGGATCATCCTTCTTCACTATATTGGGGGTGTCTTCCAGTATTCGCTCCTTCCCTTTCTCTGTGACAGACTCTTGTAATTTCAATTTAGATTGTATTTGTTCCGTCACTTCCTCGAATTTGTTTGGTTCGATTTCTTGTAACGTTCCTGCTCCCCTCATAGCTTATAATTCCTTCTGAGCAAAAAATTGGTGCGAGAATACCCGTCAAGTTACTTGCATCGATTTGCTTATAGTCTCACTTGGAAGGTCGTCTTTGACTACTTGACCTTCTCTTTTGTCTACCTCTTCCAGCTCCTCGTCCTGAGTCTGGCTTACAACTATAATACGTTCCTTTGGTTTCGACTCGGTATTAATTGGAAGAGTTCCATCATTCTGAGTTGACATTGCTTCCGCGAGCTGCCCCACTTAGACTTCTAAATTGTGGATAGACGAAGCATGATTCTTTGTGACTTACTCGAATTTACTCTCGAGCCTCCTATATTCTTCCTCCATTCCTCTTATCTTATGCAAAATTTTGTCCAATTTTGAATCCATCGAGCTTGTTTTATCCTGTTGGAAGCTCGATTGTCCTTGGAGTCTGAACTACCCTCCATTGTTGTTATTCGACCCAGAAAAGTTTGAGTGATTTTTCTACTCAGGGTAATATGTGTTGGAGTAGGGATTATTACTCCCTCCACTTCTAAATTGAACTCCCATGTAATAAACTAACTCCGATTTATTTTGTCTCATCAAATAATAGTCCACCGTATCATGATCAAACTGGCCGCATAGCTCACACGTCAACTACACGGCCTTTACCGAAGCTAAGGATGAAGCTTTCATATTACTGAGTTGTCGCGTTAAGTTGTAGATCTTAGCTTACATTTCCTTCATCTAATCGACAGCGACAACTCCCTTCTGCTCCTTAATGTTAGTAGGTTGCCTACTACGTTCACTAGTCCATAAGGAGCTATTACTGGCCATCTCTTCTATTAATTCATCTACTTCATCGACCGTCTTTCTCATTAAAGATCCTCCCAATGTCTCATCGATGGTGCCTCTAGTATGTGGGTTTACCCTGTTATAAAATGTCTGCAGTAGGAACTCCTTGGGTAAATTATGGTGTGGGCATCTCCTCTGCAGATCCTTGTAATGCTCCCACACTTCATAAATGGACTCCCCATCATCTTGTTAGAATTTTTTAATTTCCTTAATAATTTTGGTGGTCTTTGTTAGTAGGGAGTATTTATCTAGGAAGGCACGCACTAGCTGGTCCCATGTCGTAATGTTAGCAAGGCTCAGTGAATGATACCAAGCCTTCGCTCTATCCCTAAGCGTGAAGGGAAACAACCTAATTCTTACTGCAGCTTCTAACATCTGGTGATACCAGAAAGTATCACAGATCTCGAGAGAGCTCACGATGTGAGCATTCGGGTCTTCATTTGTAAGTCCATAGAATTGGTCGTTCTGTTGAAACATATTCAGTAGGGCTGGTTTGATTTCAAAAGAGATCGCTTGAACAGGCGGTCTAACTACTCCTTGGTTCGTAGGATCGAACCCTAGCTTTATAAAATCTATGAGAGTCCTCTATTGTTGCCTACCAAGGTTGACTTCTTGATCCATGTTTCTTTGAAATTCTTTGGCCATTTGTGCTTTCTCGATCTCTTCTTCTTCTTCTTCTAACCGATCTTTCCTAAAGGTTCGTTATAAACGTGTTATGTCTAAAACTAAATTCTCCGCTGCACGACTCGAACCGACTGTTGTGTTCATGCAAGAGCACGATCCCTAAGTGAAACTAACGAAAAAAATGAAAACAAAAATTAAAAACTACTCTAACGCCTTAAACTATCGAACTAAATTGCCTTCCCCGAAAACGGCGCCAAAAACTTGTTCGCCTAAGGTTACACGCGCTAAGTTTTACTATTTATAACCTTGGTAGATTCCGCAAGCACACAGGTCGTTAGCGTAGTACCTAAGATGTCCATCCCATAAGGAAGAGAGCTAGTGGTAAAATCTAACGACAACTAAGTTCGCAACTCCTAGATTAACAACTACTGCAAAAATTAAGATGAATAAAGAATTAATTACGAGAAATTAAAGCACCCAAAGAATGAACAAAAACCAACTCACACAAATAATCCGAATTTCAATCTAGAAGTGACCAATTAAGAGAAAGGGGGAAGTTATTTGAAATTAAAGAAAATCTACCCAATTATGAAATTTTCGACTTAAAGGGCCTAGACAATCATAGGGTGAATTACTCTCTCGAGTTATAATTCTTAAACCTAATTCATAATCCCTAATTCAAATTATGGAAATTGCGATCTCTCGATTTGCAATTAGTCCAAAACCTAAATTAGTTCTAACGTTGTCTATTAACCTATTGGGAATCTATGCTCGATCTCTCGTTACACGACTATACCAGTTTGATTCAACTCTCTACCTATCGATTTACCTAACTCTCGTTACCCTAAATCGATGATTTTCACCGGCTCACCCTCTCGGTTTATTGCCAAGTTATGAAGAATCAAATTGAATCATAATTAAATCGAATAATAACACAATCAAATAAATTTTATTAATCTTAAGAACAAAAACCTGAAGGTGAGTTTAGACAGAAAAATCAACACTCAATAATAATATTTCTAATCAATCTCCAAATTTCATACATCAATGAAATCGAAATAAAAACTAGAAAATACTTTCAGAATGGATCTCAAAGGTCGTGACTGCGAGAAACAACCTGTTCCAGGAAGTACGTCGCGTCAAGCGTGTCTCCGTGCCTCTTTTCCTTCGTCTCCTTCCTTGATCGCCTGATCTATCTAGGTCTCTCTCAGATTTTTGACAAAATATCTCTTTTGTGCAGCTCTCTCAGCTCTCTAATGTCTGTTGGCAGCTGTCACATCATGTTCTATTTATTCTAGAGGTCCTAGGTCAAACTCGGGTTCGAAACGATAAAAGAAATCACTCAAAATTTGAGTTTTCATGTCAGCTGGACACAGGGCAAGATCGTGGCCCTGTCTGCCACGAACGTGGCAGGCACTTTTTCCTTTCTGTCACGATCATGGCCTGAAGTACATAATCGTGGCCTAACTTGACGCTCTCTGTCACAATCATGGCTCCTGGTGTAAGATCGTGGCCTGGCTGCCTCTGGCTCTTCCTCTTCTGTCACGTTCATGGACAATGTGCAAGATCATAGCCTATGTCTTTTAGCCTGAAACTTTTTAAATCATCACCGTTCTTCCCTGTTTACCCTACAACACTATATTAAGGTACCTCAAAAATATACAATTTAAGCTCAAAGATTCAAACTAACCCATAAAAACACTTAAACACAAAATTAATCTAATTAAACCCTAAATGCATACTCAACACTCAATTTAACACAAAATTTATATCAATTAAACCCTAAAATATTATACAAAACACTACTGTCACTCATAACTAGAATTGGACTTATAACTAAATCTATTCAATTGATGTGGGCCTATATATGCGGTATATAAGGGTGACAACAAGTCTAGTATTATGCAAATAACTACATACTTTAATTTTATCCCTTATATTAAGGAATATTTTTGAAGTTGAGAAGTATAAATTTAGGTATAGGTTAGACCCAAATGAATTAAGGCTAGATTGTAACACTTATCTTAATTAAACCCATGAGAGCTTATTTTTGCAAATATGGTTAGGTGAATGTCTACTATGATAGTTTTAGATATGATATGAGGATGACACTTAACAAATTTTATAAAGAGTTGTTATGGGAGATAAGTCCAAGTCAGTTGCATCTTCACTTATGGCATCATAAATATTTGGTTCTCTTACAATTTTGTCATTTAGCAAACATAGGACCGTCAATTGAGTTATTAGGTTTATCCTAGACATACACTATTTTAGCATTATTTTCATAGTATATTGCTTGTATTTTGGATGATTTTGAAGGATTTCATACTTAATTTAAGAAGATATATCATTTTAGGTCACATTTATGCTCAAACATGGAAAAGAAGAAAAGTTAGAGAAGAATTAGACGAAATACAAGAATTTTTTAAGATCTAGAGAATCATATAATAGGTGGTACATATTATCCTATATTGAAGGTTGTGTATAGATGTGTTTGCTTATGTTTCTCCAACACACCCTATACGCTTTGTGTTACTCCCTTGGATGAAGAATAGAGTTTCATACATGGTCCTATGTATATACTTATATTGGCGTTATTATTTCCGAAAAAATTTAGATACGGCACGACCAACAACATGGACCTATATCTGGGTTTGTGTATTAAAAGTTAAGATTTCATTTTTTTAACAAAAAAAGAGAGTATTTAGCTACGAAACCGATCAACAGTCACTTTGAACTGTTTTGCATTGATCTTGATCAAGAGTTCACCATATTTTAGAGATAAAGGAACATTTCAAGAATTCTTTAGAGATTTCAAGATTCAAGAACATGATTTCTTTATTCTATTTTCTTTATTATTTTTTTATGTTGACATTCTTGTATGGTTGTAAACTAGCGATGTAGATTTAGGTAGGCAAAACTTAAGATGTGATATATTCTAATTCATTCTTAGATTAATGAATTTCTAGTTTTCATATGATTTGTTAAGGATTTTATATTAATTGAAGGAATAAAAGTAGATGATTAATTATATGATTTATGTATCAAGATTCGAGGGATGAGATATATTTTAGGTCATAGTAAGAATAAAGAGGGTTAAGCGTAAGTTATTCAAGAGAAATCTTAAGATCTTCCTAGGTTAGGGTAAACCCCATCAAGAGAGTTCATAAAACAAAGTAAATTATTCCTAGGTTATCTATAATCAAAAGGGCTTTTAGTTAATTAACCTCTAAATAGGGATTATATGTATTAAGAGAGAATATAGTCTAGGTTAGGAACTCATAGTAGTCCGAGTAAAAGTAATTCATTAATCAAAGGTGAAATTGAATATAGTAAATTCCTAAGGAAAACTTGGCCTAAGTCTAGTTAACTTATAGTTTGGTTTATACTTGATCATTGTTTTGCGTCAGTATTTATATGTGTTACTTATTTTATTTTTTATTCATCCCATCTCTAAAAGTTGATCTAGCTTGTTAAGTTTGTGGGTAATTGGTAGTTAACCAATAATCCTCATTCGATCAATGATAGATACATATTTGACTATATTTATACAACCATATCTGATTTATTTTGCTTGATATTTTGTAATTTTATCGTATATTTGGTACTTAATTCGTTCCAAGTGCATTTATAAGTAATAATTGCTTTCATGGACCAAAAAGAGAAAAGTTTGGATGAAAACACAATATAAAACAAAGTTTTGAAGCAAATTAGAGATGCACGGTCGTTTTTATGCCTATGTAAGTCTTAGAGCCTGAGTAAAATCATGAATTCTGGAGTTTTTAAATATGCACGGTCTCTCATACACCTATGTATCAGATTGTATATGTTCCAAAAATCCTAAAATTTACTATGAAAGGACATGATCGGAGGTAAATTAGGGTAGTCAACTTTTGTAGCAGATTTCAGACATAGAAAGCTTAGAGAAGAGACGATGTTGATCAAAGAACATAAATAACATGAAGAATTCATCAAGAGATCTAACAGATTACAACATCAAACCTCAAACTTTCAAGAACATTCAATAAAAGAGAAAGTGAGATTTATAATTATGATTCCTTTATTTTTTATCCATTTTTCTTCCTATTTATCTTTGATTTCATTTTATATCATGTGTAACTAAACACTTTTTAGTGTCCAGGTGTGATGAACCATAGTTAGTATGTCTTTATTCTTTTATTTAATGCAATTGTTTTGATTAATACATTGTGATTCAAGTATGTGTTTTATGCATTTTCTAATAGATCCAGAATATTAGTACATAATTAATTTCATAACATAGAGATCGAGAAATCTTGTGTATGAATAGATCTATCATAATTGAAAGGAGTTGATTGCAAACCTAAAGATAGGTTGACATAAATCCTCTGAATTAAGGTCAAACTTAATAGTAGGATTCATAAATTGATAATGCAATCCTAAGAACTTTAACTAGAAAGAATTCAATTAATCACCTTATAGATTAGTTGTTAGTAGTCTTGAGAGAGTTAATAACATAAGATAGGAATTTTCACTGTCCAATAGTCAATAAAATAATTGCATGATAAAAGGTTAATTAATGATTTTTAGGGGGATTCCTCACCTAAATATTAATCTTTGATATTGAGTTTTTAAAGTTAATTCCCTTGTTCTTCGTTCATTATTGTTTCCTATGTTGTTTTATATGTTTAAGTATTATTTCTAATTAAAAATCAAAAATCTAGTTTGTAGGCTAGAAAATAGGAGAAAGGTAATTATTAGTAATCATTGTCTTTGTGGAATTGACCTGAACTTGCCTATGCTAGCTACAACTATATCGTGCACTTATGGCCAATTCAATATTAACAAACTAAAATTAGTTAAGTTTTTGAAGTCGTTACAGAGGATGGTAATATTAGGAACACTTGAATGTTACTACTCTATCCTTTTTTATTTTTTATTTTTATTGTACTTTATTGTATTTTTGGCCTATTCATTTAATTATCTTTTGAACTTCTCTACTTTGACTGTGAGTTTGCCACTTGTTGTTAGGATATTGAGATTTAACATCATAGTCATAACTCACAATGGATAGATGGAGTGGACAGTACTTTAATGGGAGCCAAATATGTCATTGCAATACGCAACATCACCATATAAAAGAGAGAGGTTTCCTTACATGTTTTCATAGGCTCAACCGATATCTATGTCGTGTTGCAACATTTATAGGAGTAACCATTAAAATCATAAATTTCGGGCACCAACCTATATATAGGAGCAACCAAGCATATACAACCAACCTCAATATCCATCATACTAGAATATTTATAATTCAAAGTGGAGCAAACCTTACACATTTGGATAGAATGACTATGCTCCAATTGAATACGTACAACAAGAGTAGCAATACAAAAGTATTACAGATAAACTAATATAATACCTTCCCAAGCATGTAGCTGGCCAACGTGCATTCGAGGAGAAATTTTCTTCACCTAAATAAGATACATTTCATGAACGAGAGGAGGTAACTATTTCTTTGGAAGATAAGATGGCAAAATTTGTTCAAGAATCAATTATAAGGCATCATAAAACAAAGGCTTGTATAAATAATATGGTCAATCAGATCAACCGGCAGATGAAGATATTATCTAAATAACTGTAGGGGAGTTTGCTTAGCACTACTAACACAGATCCTAAAGAACATAGAATGACAATCACCATTTAGAGTGAAAAAGAGTTTCCAAAAGAAGAGGAAGAAGAAGACTCTATCTAAGAAGAGTAAGTAGAGGAGTGAAAAAAGATAGTTAAAGAAGAAGACGAGCTAGAAACTTTTGTCTAGGAATAAGAAGAAGAAGAAGAGTGGACAAAGGTGGTTAAGGGAACCAAACAAGAAAATGGTAGCCACCTTAAGTACAAAGGGTTCCTATTTCATCCAAGACAAACTGCTTATATCAATAAAAGATTTAGGGAATTTCATTATCCCTCAGTTTATTAACTTATTAAAATGAGGATTAATGCATTCAATATGATTTATTAATTTGATAAATTATGTTCTTACGATTATCTTTTAACATGTGGCTTACTTACAAGCTACGAAACTACTTTGTGGAGAAACAGGTATAAGTAAGCCACTAATTATAAACCCAATATGAGGGTAATATGTAAGGTACATCCATCTAACAACGCAAACAAGCACTGTATGGGAGGCAACCAATGAATTAGGATAGGTTTATTTTACATTTTATATTATCTCTATTTTCATATTTCGTATTTATTTTCTTTATTTTTATTTCCTTTTCTTCTTTTTACCCATTTTTCTTTATATCTTGTAAGGAAGTAGTAAATCAAATTGGATTAACAGTCTCAAAATCATGAAAATCAGAGTAAAAAAATTATATTACTCTGGGAAGTACCAAACGCCACTTTCTTACTTACAACATATATGCTTATATTATGTACATTAAGGACAATGTACAATCTTAAGTATAGGGAAGGAGATTATGATTTTCTTAAGCTTATTATAATCTTTTTTATTAGATTTTATTAATTGATATTCTAAGTTAGTTGAAATTTTTCCATAAATACTTCATTTCATTATTAAATATTGATTTGAATTAGTGTGAAAGAGGATGACTGTTAAAATATACATGATTTTGTAAGTCATAATTTTAGTAGTCATTGAGATAATAAAATTGAATGAAATTGCATATTATTTACACACAAACTTATTTTTTCATGAGTTTTTGAGCCTAAGAGCAAAACTTTCAAAATTTTAGGCTCTTTTATTTCTTTCATGTGTGTTCTCATGCATAGTTGAATGACTCCAGAACTTGCTTTTATTATACATATTGAGACCATATTTGTTAAATTAGAAGCATTGAAACGATAAAGGAACTTAGATTTAACAATTTGTTTAAGCCTATTTCTTTGATAATTATCTTACGCTATTTTATCCTTTAGGAATAACAAAGTTGAGCTTTAGCCTTTTTCATTGTTTATAACCCCAATTATTAACCTTTATCCTATTTTTCTTTGAAGCCTTTTTATTGTCTTGAATCCTAAACGTTATTTACATTACTTGCTTGTTTGAAACTTGAAATTTTGAAAGGTTCAATATTTTTTTAATGGTGGTACATGATGAATGCTTGAAATTATTGTGATTCAAAATAAAATTGCAATTAGAAAATTTGTGAATAAGTATAAGGTACCATTAGTTTTATGATGAATGAACTTGTGTATTATGAACAAGTTTCTTCTAATGTTCTTTTTAGTAAATTTACTTCAAATCATCTTTTTTATTATCCCAATCATACCTTACCTAAGCCCCATTAAAACATGTATAAAGATCTTTTGACTTTTGTTTCTAGTTTACATACGAGTGGTAGAGATGTGATGAAATTGCAAGCCTATGGTAAGAGTTCTACTATGCATGGATTTGAGAGTTTGATACTTTTCACCCTAAACACTTAAGGGCATTAAGTGAAATCTTGGTAAGGGTATAAAGGTTTATGCTTTTGATTTTATTAAGGTTATTGATATGAAAAATATTAATATTAACTTAGGACATTAGTTTTAGGATAATTTGAATCTAATTGTATGTTAATTTGATTAATATGATATTAAGATTTAGCGTATTAATGGACAAGTTAAGATTGATGAAAGATAGATGTTGAAAGATTTATAATTTTGATTAAGATTTGCTTGAGTACAAGCAAAAGGTTAAGTGTAAGGATGTTTGATAGATGCAGATTTGACTATATTTATATACCCATATTTGATGTATTTTACTTTATATTTTGTATTTTAGTTGTATATTTGCTACTTAATTTGCTACAAGGGTATTTATAGGTTATAATCACCTTTATGGACCAAAAGGAGAAGAATTTGGATGAAAATGTGGCATAAAACAAAGTTTTAAAGCAAATTAGAGATACATAGCTGTGTCTATACCAGTGTAATTCTTAGAGCTTGTGCAAATTGCAAATTTTGGAGTTTTTTGGATATACATGGTCTCGCACATGCCAGTGTATGTCCCTAAAACCTTAAAGTTTTCTATAAAAGGATGTGAGCAAAGGCAAATTAAGAAGTTTACTTTTGTAGCAGGTTTTAGATGTATACAGTTTAAAGAAGAGACAATATTGATGAAGGAATGTGGAGAACATGAAGAATTCATCAAGAGATCAATTTGATTACAACATCAAACCTCAAACTTGTAAGAACATTCAATAATAAAGAAAGGGAGATTTAGAATTATGATTCCTTTATTTTTATTGATTTTTCTTCCTCTTTATCTTTGATTTCGTTTTCTATTATGTATAACCAAACACTTTTTAGTGTCTAGGTGTGATGAACCCTAGTTGGGATAACAATATGTCTTGATTCTTTTAGTTAATGCAATTGTTTTGATTGTTCTATTGTGATTCAATTATGTGTTTTATACATGTTCTAATAGATTCAAAATATTAGTACATAATATTATTTCATAACATAGAGATTGAAAAATCCTGTGTATGAATAAATCTACTATAATTGAAAGGATTTAATTACAAACTTAGAGATAGGTCAACATAAATCCTCTAGATTAGGGTTAAACCTAATAGAGAAATTCATAAATCGATAATGCAATCTTAGGAAATTTAACTAGAAAGAATTCAGTTAATCAACCTATGGATTTGTTGTTAGTAGTCTCGAGAGAGTTACTAACATAAGATAGAAATTTTCATAGTCTAATAGTCAACAAAATAATTACTTGATAAAAGGTTAATTAATAATTTTTAGGGGATTCATCGCTTAAACAATAATATTTGATATTGAGTTTTCTAAACGAATTCCTTTGTTCTTTTTTTTGTTATTGTTTCCCATTTTATTTTATTTGTTTAATTTGTATTTTTAATTCAAAATCAAATATTCAATTCGTAAGCTAGATAATAGGTGAAAGTTAATTACTAGTAATCACTGTCTTCGTGAGATCGACTCGTACTTGCTTGTACTAGCTACAACTATGTTGTGCACTTGAAGTTAATTCACTATTGACAAAATAAAATTAGTCAATCAATCGACATATGCTTACTTGTGCAAACTATAGATATGTTGTGTGCTTATGGTAAAACATTATAATAAATTTTTAACATTATTTCTAAGGACTATGCATTAATATTTGAAAACTAAATAGAATCGATCTTTTTATTTTTTTATTTTTCTACATTTCATTATTTATTTACTAAATCTTTCTTTATTCTTTCTCTTTTGTAAATCACTTCTTATATGCACACAATTTTGTCATGCTAGAAATCTTGTAGAGCTAGACCCTGAGATTAAAAGAACATTGTATATAAGAAGAAGAATTTGAAGGAGAGAAAAAGTTAAGGAAGCAAAGATGGTTGTAGAAAATATAAGGTCACTGACGGACTTTGCCATATTAAATGCTTGGGGTATCAGCTCAAGAATTACAAGGTCTATCATCAAAGTCGCTAACTTTGAGCTAACCCTCCTTATTATTTATAGTGAAACCTTTAGAGAGAGAGAGGGTTTGACCTCTCTCTAGAAATTTCCCTTAACCATCTGATTCCTAATCACCTTTAAAAGCTCATATTCCCGCCTAACCCACCACAATTATCCCTTGTAAGGGACTAGCTTTTTGGGTAATGGTATTTAACCCTTCCTCCCTGAACTTAACCTCCATAGTCTATAAACCAATGGTCTTTAGCCCTTCTTTCCTTACCCAAACCCCCTACCCCACTGTCCTCCCCAGGTATACTCCTATTACCATCTATACCCTCTCTAACTTCAGTTGCCTATTATCCTTAAACTTAGGAGCTCAAAATCCCCCTCCTTTCTCCTTTACATTTATCTTTCTTTCTCTCCTCTTAAAAACTAGTAACAATTTGAATACTTAGCCCTTGTCATTCCCTCCCCTAGCCAGTCTATCTCCTCCTCTCCTCATCAGATTGCTACTAGCTTGTCATTTCAACCCTAAACTTAATATGACTACATTACTAACAAAAAATTGTTTAAGGCATGGAACCAAGTGGTAAGTGATGGAGATCCAGTTGTCAAACTTAAACTAATTCCTTTAGTCCTAGATAATTCCTTCTCTATCATCTAACCATCTATAGAGATACTTCATACTGGAGTAGCTAAATAGGATAAACTCTGGTTGGTTGTTTCTTGGACAAGCATATCCCTTCCTTTCTATCAAAGCATAGGAATAAGCACTATGGTCTATATTTGGATTAAAGTAAGTTTTATTCATATAAGAAGACTACTTTCAATTTAAATTTAGAGACAATGCAAGCCTAATGCAGGTTATAAAACAAGACCCTTAACATTACCCTAGATAAGGCCTCTCTAAAGTCCATTCCATTGTAGATATGCTTCCATGACATACCATTGGAATATTGGACAATAATAAGGTTAAGTCATTTAATTAGTGCATTTAGAAACTATTAAGATTGGATAAGAAAACTGTAGGGATAAGGAGGGTAGGATTTTAAAAAAATGCATGAAAGTTGATAAAGCTTGTAAAATTCAGATTCATTAAAGATTCTCAACCTAGGTGAGGATGGAGAGCTTAAACTAATTGATATTCTATTATCCTATTATTAGAAACCAAATTAGCCACCTCAACAAAAAAAATATGGATCCTTAAAACCAATATCCCCATCCTTTACCCTCAACCACCAAAAGAACCCTCTAAGCCATAACTCTCTAAAAACCCCTTAAATTTGGACATGCATAATACCGCTCCCAATCTTATTCCTACAATTGGCCAAGCTACAAGTCTTCCCCTCACTAATATACCAAAAATATCACCTTTACGTTCAGATCAATTAACTCCTTCACAACTCCCCAACTTCATAAATTCCCCTATCAATATAGTTAAACCATTATGATCAAGCTTGGACCACATCATAACTAAAACTTAAAATCTATCAGAGATATGTGAGGCAAACATATTTGATAATACTATTTAGGAACATTCCTTTCTATAAAGTACCCTTAGAAAATCTACTAGAAAGTAGAAAGGGAAGGATGTGATTAACCCTTACAAACTAGGGTCTTATTTTAGAAAACTAGGAGCTTATACCCTAAAAAATGGTAAACCATTAATGATGTTTTAAAAGGAAAAAACCTCTCTCACACAGGCCCGTTAGAAACGAAAATCAAAGAAATAAACCTCAATAAAGAACTATGATTCCTAGGAAATAATTAGAAGATAATGTCCAATCATACTCAACATCACCTTGGAAAGATTATTATGGAATATAACCAAAGGGTTCTTAATGTCCTCTCCTCAAAACACTCATATCAGTTTCTCCATGTAGAGGTCAACTTATTACTACTTCTTGGAAAAATTTATATCACTTTGTTTGTGCCTCAAAATTTTCTTTCCAAAGACGTTATATTTGAAAGGGCATTCAAAAGTTAGCTAAGAGCATTAAAGACCCTTAGATAGTGTTGGATGATTTTAACTATATTCTATAATCATATAAAGCTTAAGTGTTAGGTAATAAATTTGAAAAAATGGATAAAGAATTCAGAGAATGCCTAGAGGTAATTGTATAACAAATAGGAAGGGCCTTATCTAATAAGAAAGAAGCTTGATAGAGCTTGGCGAACTTAGAATGGATAGATAAATTTTCCAATAGCTTAGGAATATTCAATCCTCAAAGCATATCAGACCATTCATCTATTAAAATTAGAATGGACCCTCATGTTAGGTAGCTGACGACTCCTTTTAGATTTTTTAATTTTCTCACTAAGCTAAAGGGGGTATAAGAATGTAATTAAAATGGGACTAGACCATCTAGTATAAGGATATGAGTCTTATAAACTAAATTACAAACTGAAAAGGATCAAGGAAGAAATAAGCTTCATAAACAACACTTCAAAGATGGCTTGTTTAAAAAGATAGAGAGAACTAGAGGAGAATTAATGACAACACAAAGTGTAGCTTATATAGGTCCCTTGAATGAAGAAAAAAAAATCAAGCTCAATTCTTCCCTACCACCTTAAATGCCTACATTTCATTGCAAAAATAGAAAGCAAGAATATCTTAGCTCAAGGAAGGTGATTCCTACACGACTTACTTCTATAAAACAATATTGAATAAAAGAAACACCAATAAGATATCAAGCATCCTTGATGCCAATGCTAATATTTGTTTTGATTAAGATTAATTAAAGATCTTAGCCTTTAATCATTTCGAATCCTTCCTTAGAACTGGGTTAGATATCATAAGCTCACCTTCGCTATATTCTAAACTCATCTCCTCTTATCTCATCCAAGCACTGATTTAGCCTCTATAGGAGCTTATGACTAACTAAGAGATCAAGAATGCACTCTTCAGCTTGAATCCACATAAATCCCTAGGATGACTTTAATGCCTTTTTCTTTCAAAAGTCCTAGAATTTGCTCAAAAAATATATTTGCAAAGATATTAAGGAATTCTTCCATTTAGGGTTACTCCTCAAAGAACTAAACAAAATCTTCATCTTCCTAATACCCAAAAATCCTAACCTTATCTCCTTCCAAGACTTCATACCTATATCATGTTATAATGTCCTATACAAAATTATTTCAAAGATTTTGGCCTTGAGATTAAAGCCATTGATGAATTTACTAATCAAATTTTCTCAATTTGCTTTTATTTCAGGTCGTAATATTATAGGTAATAATTTGATTACTTAAAAAATTTCAAGGAATATCACTTTAAAAAGTCCATCAAAAGATGTATAGTAAAGAATGCCTTTTGAAAGTCCTTTGACACTCTCGATTAGAGGTTTATTATAAACATTTTCAATCCTTTCGTTCCCCCTAATTATTCATTAATTGGGTACATCAATGCTTATTCACTGAATCCCATAGTGTGCTCATCAATAGAGAGGCCATTTACTTATTTAAAGGGTCCAAAAGGCATCAGAAAATGAGATCCATTGTCACCTCATATATTTGATTTAGCTATAGAGGTCCTTAAAAGAATGTTCTCTCATAACATTTCTCTAGGAAAAATTTTAAGATATCATTACGAGTGTAAGAGAATCAAGCTCTTAAACTTATCATTTGCAAATGACCTACTCCTTCTATGTGGATTTAATAAGGAATTAATGTAACATTTACTAGATTACTTGCAAAAATTTTCTGAAATGTTAGGCCTCACTATTAATAGGGACAAATTCCAATTTTTCATCTTATTACTACCTAACACCTTGTAAAATGACTTTATGGACTAAGTACAATCAATCATTGACAAAGAGGACATGGAATATCATAAGGCATATTGATTGATCGAACAACATCTAACCAAACCTAGATTTAGGAACATCCATAAACAACAATCGTGTAAGACTGGAGACTGGAGACTAGAGATGAGCTATTAGGAAGGAAAATGATCAAACGTGTAATAGAAGAGGATGACACCTATCCCTATATACCCGAATGTTATTGTAAAAAATTTAGGTCAAAATTTTGTTTTGACTTAAACTTTAGCTCAGCTTTGGGCTTAAAGTCATCAACTTAGGATGCCTTTATATCTTAATATGATATTTCTACCAATTTAAAAATAAAATTGTAGGTTCACCATCTAAAAGCAGCAACCTGCACCTATAAATGTTTTCAGAGTATTTTGATATATTAAAGTTGAATAGCGTGTCCCCTGATGCAATTAAACTTTAATTATTCCCTTTCTCTTTGATGGATAAAGCTAGAGCATAGTTATATACCCTTTGAATATCGTTAATCACTACTTGGGATCAACTCTCCCACACATTTTTGGTAAATTATTTTCCTTTAATTAAGATTGCTCAAATAAGAAATTAGATCACCACCTTTAGCCAAAAGGAAGGCAAGTCTTTATATAAGCCATGAGAGAGATATAAGGAGTTATTGAGGTCTTGTCCCCACTATAGTTTAAAGAATTTTCTTATAGTTTAGATTTTCTACAATGGTGTAGTTATTAGGATTTTGCTAATTTTTACGAAGAGAACCTAACTTCAAACTTGTTAAGTTTTATAAATTACTTCACCATCCTTCTCATTGTTTCTAGCTTGTATAAATTTTTTCACATGGACAGGTTTGAGAAAACGATGATGGTAACGAGCCTAGAAGTACATCATTGTTTCCTTGCTAATGTGATAACTGTTAAGATTGATTTTTCCATTTAATTATATATGGCTTCTAGTCCCTGAAAGATCTTTCTTACATAATAAATATATCTTTTATTTCCATTACTCTATTTAATTATTTTATGCTAATTAAGCATTTTTAAGAAGAGGGGGTATATTTCTACAAACCTAGAAAGAAAATAAGAAATTATTATTTTAATGCTAGGATCTATGCATAACTTATAGTTTCTGGTGACTTCATGTTGATAATTAGCTTCAATTCCCATTAGCTTACATAAAGGCAAAGAAATTTCTACTAGAAGTTCCTAATACATATTCTTGGGGATTAGCTTCATGCCATATGTCTTCAGTATGTCAAAACATTTTCAGAGATTTTCCAATTGATCTTCTCCTTGCTTTTTCTTGAAAATCATATAATCAACACAAACCTCCAAATTTTAACTATTTTATTCTTGAAACATTAAATTAACAAGCTTTTAATAGGTTGCTACCACATTCTTAAGTAACGTTATTTTATAACATTATGTTTCATTATGCATTATGAATCTTGTTTCTTTACTCATCATCTTCATACATTCAAATCTAGTTATAGATCAGGTACAAATATATGAAAATTAATCGTTTATTACCTGCTATGGTGTTTATGAATAGATCTATCTTTAAAAGCAAGTGACTATACTTGGAACAAATTTTGTTTAGGTTCGTAAGATCAAAGCATATGCACCATTTTCTATAAAGTATTTTACTATTATTGTACTAGAGAGCTAGTCTAGATACACCACTTTCCTAATAAATCCTTTTGTCAATAGTTTGTTTACCTCGTCTTACACTATATATTATTTCACTTTTACAAAGACTCTTCTTTTTGCTTTACAAGTTTGGTGTCATTTCTCACATTTGACATATGAGTTATCATGTATGGCTTTTAACAATTTTATGTTTGAGTGGAACCATATGAAGATATCTTGCTACTCTTTCAAGAATTATACGATCTCTGTATGTTACCTTTCATCCATGTTGGTTTTGAATCACAATATGGTACTAATTTTTGCACCCTAATTTGATTTTATCAAAATTTTGTTGGTTGCTTTAACTTCTTTTCATTCTTCACGAGCTTAAAGTCTATTTCTTCATTACTTATCTACTGGGAGAATTCTTACTTTTTAGCAAAGCCACATAACACTATCTTGGCATTTGGTGATCACTTAAACTTTTATTATACCTATCTTTATTTAAAACTTAATGAGTAGCTGCTATAATGACAATATAACTCTTATTGTATAATAAATTTTTACCGAAAATGGTGTTATATGCTGCTAACCTATGTATTATATGAAACTCGATCATTTTGGTGCTCTTCTTAGGATATTCATTAATAAGAATATCTATTTTTCCTTCAAAGAAGACCTAGTCTGTTCTAAAACCAATTAGAAGAAAAGATGCAAATTGGAGCTATTATAACTCAAGTCCTATTGCCTTGAAGGCTCATAAAAGACACTATTAATAAGGTTGTCATAATCTACTAGAATTATTTTCCCTTTAAAGTTCTCAGTGTTAACTTTAATAGTAACCACTGCATCTTCGTGAGGATTACAATGGTTTGACACTTCCTTATCGTCGAATACACTACATTTTCTTATTCTGCATCTTTTAATTTCCATATCTATTATATAAACATCTCTAGAAAACATTTGTAGTTGAGATCTATTGCTTCTACAATCTCCTTTAAAAATTATACTGATGACATTAATGGGTCCTCCATCTTCTTTTCTTATAGTCTAAAGTCTTAGACTTGTGCCTTGGTGCTATCTGATCTCAACCTTATAGTTGTTGTCTTTATAAATGAGTTTCTTTATTTTTTCTACAAAATTAATCTAGTGTCCCCATTCTAGGAGCTCACTAATGACTCTCCTTAGGTTCATAAAATTGTCGATGTTGTGACCATAGTCTCCATATAATCTATATTAGTTTTTTTATTGATCACTTCCCTAGTATGAATAAAATCTATAGTAGTTTCTCATTGATCACTTCGCTCATGGCATAGGCTAGGGAAATTCACTAGACCTTACTCTTTGGTAAAGTTTAAGATGCAACTCGTGAATGTGTTTAATACAAGAAGTTAAAATTCTATTTAATCATTTGCTTTCCATTTTAAATATTCTGCATTCATACTTCCCCTTTAGAGCTATTGATAGTTGTGATTTACATGATGCTTTAGGGTTCAATATGTTAGGTATTTAGTGTTAATTTGAATGCTTAGTGTGTATTTATGTTTTAATTGTGTTAGTTTACATGTTTAAGTGTTTTTTTATGGGTTAGTATGAATCTTTGAGCTTAAATGTTATATTTTTTAGGTACCTTGATGTGTTTGTTAATATTTCAGGGTAAACGGTGAAGAATAGAGAAGTTTCGAAGAGTTTCGGGCTAAAAATATGGCCCACAATCGTGGCATAACAAGCCACGATCGTGACAGAAAGAGGCGATTTGATAGGACCTAGGCCACGATCGTGCACTTTGGGCCACGATCGTGACTGAAAGCTCTATGCTAGGCCACGATTGTGCACTTTGGGCCACAGTTGTGACAGAGAGGTATCGTGGCCTGCGTTGAACTGACATAAAAACTCAAGTTTTGCAAGACTTTTCAGATCGTTTTGACCCGAATCAACCCTAGGGCTTTCAGTATAAGTAAAATAATAAGGGACAGCTGAAGAGCCTTGAGGAAGGAGACGAAGAAAGAGAGACACGAAGAAGAAGCTTGACGCGAAGTACTTCGTGAAATAGGAGGTTTCCCGTCGTTGTTGCCTTGGCTATTCCGCTCCCAATGTATTTTTCAGTTCAATTTTATTGATGTATAAAGTTGATATAGTTGCTGAGAATATATTGTGTTAAATGTTGAGTTTTTATCTATACTCACCTTTGGGATTTTTGTCTTTGATATTAATGAAATTCGATTTATTGTGTTTTTATTGAATTATTTGTGATTCAAATCTTGTTCTTAATAATTCAGTAACAAACTGAGAGGATGAACCGAGTGAATATCATCAAATTGAGATAACAAGAGTTAGGTAGTTTGATAGATAAAGAATTGAATTAAACCATTAAATTTGTCTAGCAAGAGATCATGCATAGGTTTTCGGTAGGTTTTTAAACAATTTCAGAACTAATTTAAGTTTTGGGTCAATTATGAATTGAGAGATCACAATTCCATAATTTTAATTAGGGATTATAAATTAAGGTTAAAGATTATAACTCAGGAGAGAGTAATCCACCCTGAGACAGTCTAGACCCAGTAATTCGATAATTGCATAATTAATTAGATTTTCGTTAAGATCGAATAAAACCCCCTTCTCTCAATTGGTAATTCCTAGGTTGATTTTTGATTAGGTTGTGCAAACTGCTATCCTGTTTATATTTTTGAATTTTAATTCTCGTAATTGATTGTTTGATTGATTAATTTTCTACATTAGTTGTTTATTTTGAATTGTTGCGATTTAGTTCAGCCTTAGATTTTAGGATTAGATGAACTCTCGTCATGGGATCGATACCTTAGGTACTACGTGAACGACCCGTGAACTTGCAAAAATATCGAGGTTAAAAATATTAAAAAAATTTCATAATGTAACACCCCGATCAGCTATCAATTTTTTCAATGTGCAATGTATAATGTTCTCTCTACCCTAAGAGCGATAGCACTAACTAATGTTAAAGTGTTGCAAGTGATTAAAGATGGTAGATGTCATTAGCCTTTCCACTCCTCTATAGGATTTCTTGATATTCTCCAATATATGCCATATTTTATCATCACCTACTCCTCTTCAGAATGTATTTAATAGTTACTAAATAATTCAAGGAGCTTCACTACTTCCTTATGCAAACAATTACTAATAGGTGACTAGAAGCCTTTGGTATAAGTTAGTTAGGACTCTAACATTGATCCATCACATTCCTTCATTCTATAACTTGTCACTTCACCAAGATTAAGCATTAAAGATATAAACGAGTTAAAGTTACACACTGAGGACCTGAATTATGGTTTATGCAAGCTTGAGTTGGAAACACATGATCATTTATTTTCTTAACCGTGGATTCTCATCTGCTTAATGGAATTTTCTTCAAGTTGTTGTTGGAATGAAATGTTCTCCCATAAGTTGGATGAACATATTAACCTGGGAAAGAAACAAAAAATTCAGAAGAAATGGTGATATAAAGATATTCAGGTTAGCTTTTAGGATCCTTATACACTATATCTGGAAGGAAAGGAATAATCCACGGTATGGAAGTAATGAGACAGACATTGAATTAAGTGAAAATAGGCTAATCCTAAGGTTGAGACTAGTAGCTCTAGCTAAGAATATCATTTTTGATGGCATGAGATTTGTATTTTGCTTGTTCACTGACCTAGCCAATGTAGAGCATGTACGGTAACCTTTCCTTATTACCTTGTTTGTACTTATTAAACCTAGTCTTTCTCTTGTATATATAGAAGCTTTTGTCTATAATTTAAATTTAAATTTTAAAAAATTGTACATTATTCTCTATTGTTTGTAGAAAATTGTACATTGTTCTCTGCTGTTTGTAGTGTTAACTATGTAGGACTTATTTAGATAATCTATAGATAAATCAACTTCCTCTAAATCGATATACCTTATATTCCACTCTTATACATCCGCAAAGGTATATGTCTTATCCATTAGAAAAGATTTCCATAATGCTTAGTGTCTTTTCAACCGTTTCTTAAAAGTAATGGGAAAAATGAAGGTATTAAGATTGACTGTAACGTTTTTGTCAAATCATCTAGTGTATTATAAATGGGTTTTCATATTTTTTCTGAAATATCTTAATAAAGTTACTAATTCATGAGATATATGACAATTACTAGCAAAAATGAGTCTTGAATTAGCTTTTGATTACCTAAAGTCAACTATTGAACCTATAGGAACTGTCTAATACTAGTCTCTTGGTGCTCTTGTCAAAGTATACAAGAATGCTTAACTCTTTAATGCATGCAATGCTCTATATTGATCCATTATTTTCCTGAATCATATGATCACATGGATCTGTCATGCCATTATACGATTTTAATGGTGGTAGCTTAGATTTGGATGGTAGCAATTCAAGTAGTATAACTTTAGTGGAAAGGATATCAAAATCAACACGGATCATCTCAATATTTTCTTGCAACATAACAATTGAAGCAAGTCTATATTGATATGTTGTGAGTGAGACTATGACATTGCTTTAGTTTGCAAACCTCTCTCAATTTAGGTACTTACTATAGTATGCTCCTTCTAGTTTTTCTTTTTTGGTCTATTAGATACCACAGGGAAGTTTAGACTTGATCTTATAGGTTTTTACGAGTATGGTCTTGTACTATAGAGTTATATTATGACAAAAAATTATTGTTGAATATTCTCTATTTTTGCTAAAAGGTTTGTATGGATAAACTACAAATTTCATTTATGGTAAAAGAGGGGTGGGTTTGAGGACAATGGTTAAGGAGGAGGAGGAGGAGAGGATGTTGTTGATTCTATTTATTATTATCAATGTTTTAAAAATTAAACTAGATTGACTGGTTTGACCACGATTAGTGTGAACTGACTAGTTATCTAGTTTGGTTTGATTAAATAACAAGTTTATATAAAAATCAACCTATTTATCAATGAAACTGATAGTTTATCAGTGAACCAGCCAATTATATATACAATAAATGACGTTTGAGAAATCAAAAGTCAAAAACTTAGAACCATTATAGCCTTTAATCTTTACTCTTTACCATCTTCTCTTTTCAGTTCTAATTGCTTCCTTTTTTGGTAAAGCTCTGGTCCTTTTTAAGTTTCATATCACAAGTTTCAAACCTTTTTCATATCTTTTTTTCCCTTTTTTAGATCAAGCTCTAGTTTAACCCCTTGGCAAGGTAAAGATGGGTGTTATAATAGGTGGATATATGAGATATTCACTTTTTAGGTTTAACTCGTTGCAGAATGAAGCTATCTATGTTAATATAAGAATAATTAGGAAGAAGATAAAGGTGAATATTTTGAGTTAAAGATGTGATCTTTCGTTCTTTCATTAAATTACTGCTTCTTTTGTTCATCGAGGCTCTTTTTAAGAGCTATAATGATCATTGAGATGAGTTTCTTCACGATGTAGTGGCCATCCAAATTAGGCCTCTCTCTCTCTCTCAAACACGCAATGTTAATCAGGATGCAAAGACTCTCTCTCAAAGTCCACGATCATGGGTTTTTCCTAGGAACTTGAAATCTTCAATTAATACACTAAATTGACTCATCAGGATGGGTTTCTTTATGACGACCAGAATTTGTATAATGTAGTTTATAATTTTGAGAGGCTTGGTTATTACAAAGGAGTTGAACACATTGTAGATTTGTGTGATAAAAAGGAACTAAATGTATGGAGGAGCAAGAAATCAGAGAGTCGATGGATGGGTTTTAGAGTGAAATGTAGATTTCAGATGTCAATCCATATTTCTCTAAAGTTCAAGGTTGTTCAGTTTACTAGGTTATTCACGGTTTAAATATGTTAAAAGATAAGTATAAGGTGGTCGATAGCTTCATCTACAAGAGTAACATTCATATAAGATTTCTTTTTTCTAAAAGTTAATTAATTGTTTTGATGAATAAATAGGCTAAAGAGCCTTACAAAAGTGTAAACTTACAAGCTAGTAAGCTAACATAGTTACAAAACTAAGTGTCTAATGAAGTTATTTAGGAGTTTCTAAGAAAAGTAATAATTGAAATCATAACATCCACTCCCTTCTTGTGTTACTACTAACTTGAGTATTGCAATTATTGGATATAAGGATTTTTATAATCTAGTGTATCAATTTATGAGTTAAGTTATACTTGTCCAATTTAGGTTTATTGTGAATCTTGTTGTTCCTTTCCCTTTGGATTATATAGACACAACAAGTGAATGCAGCCATGAGCACAATAGAGTCGTTATCCTTCCTCTTGATCCACTTAACCACTCATTGTATAATATGCCCCTAATTTCTATCATTACAATGAAGTTTCATTTTATGTTGTAAGCCATACCAGATGGATTGCGTGTAAGGGCATTCAAAGTATAGATGTTATATTATTTCAACTTGGATTTTGCATAGTGCACATAGAGAATTAGGAGCTTTCATCTTATCCTTAATCCAAAGCTTGTCTTTAATTGCTAACTAGCAGGTGGTAGTTGCCTTAGATACCAAGATTTTAGACGAGATACGTTTTTCATTCATACTTCTTAATTAATGTTTGGAATTTATTTAAATTTAATCTCTATTTTTGGTTTTTGTGTTATATATACAATATTAAAGTATCCAATTTGTTGATATAAAGCTCATAAATTGAAAAACAAACTTCTAATATTTACGCACGATTTTATGTAAACACTTAGGCATTTGAAATGGATCAAATATATAAGAGTTTGGCAATTACTAGAACAAAGTTTAATAAGTGAGTTCGATTTGATTTTGTTCACCATTATGCTGTTAGATCTTCTTTTGGTGTATATGTATGACCTTTTTTTTTTATTTGGATGATGTAATTATGCTTGATAAATTGTCTATGAGAAATTAACTTGTAAAGAGATCTTGCTAATTTAGTCTTACTTTTTACTTTTTGCTATCGCCAAAGTATTACTTTTTTTAGTTTCAATAAGATAATGAGATATAGACTTATAGGATACAGCAATGGAATTTTATAATAAGCATAATTAGCCTTTTGTCTTCATCAAGAACTATTACTCTAATATAGTCTTTTAAAGTTACTTGTTTGTATTGTAACACTAAAGAAAAGAAGGTTGGACGAATATGTTTATGCTTTTCTTTAGTTTTCAACATGCTTTCAATCTAAGTAATAATTACTTTTCAAATGTTTTAGTCCATCTAATTACTTTGTGTTCTTAATTTTTCTATAATTTACTTTTAATCTTATTTGAATTATAATTTTTTAATTGTACCATAACTAAATTTAATTTGATATTACTAATATTAACTACTTTAATATTTGTAATGAATTTAATGTTTAAAAACATTAAGTCAAAGAAAATAATAATATAATTACTCATACAATAACTTGTGAATTAAGCTATATATTTTACTTATTGACATTAATTACTTTTTATTATAATATAAGCTATTAAGTTTGGCATAACCTCTAATTCATTGATTTTATTTTTTCATGACAATGGGCTACTTTTAAATTAACTTACACAATTTTTGTTAGAGTCAAATAATATAAATAGAAAATTTTGTCCTTTTTATAAATATTCTTGTCACAGTTTATTATATAAAAAGCAAAAGATCTTTTAATATTTTTTTGGCTATTTTGGTAAATACTGTAAATTATTTTTTATATTTTTAGGTTAAAATTACAATAGAAAATATGAAATCTTCATAAAAAGATTCAATAAACTTAATGTCCTCTACTCATGGTAAGTCTGATACAGTATGAGAATATTTTTCTTCTTCTCAAACGTCTAATGGGAATACCCAATATAATTGTATGTTTTGCGATATAATATTTAAAAGGGAGGAATTTATAAAATGAAAGAACATCTTACTAGTATTAAGAGTAATATTGCTTCTTGGAAAAAAAAGTATCATTTGATGTACGTACGAGAATTGGGAATTATTTAAAGCAACTAGAAGAAAAAGAAAAAGGAAATAAAGAGGCTCATAATATATCTTTCGGAGATGATGAAACATAATAAGTACTAGATAAAGGAAAAAGAAAAGTTTTTGACATAAATTCTTATTTTCCTCCAAGAACTATTTTTGGTTCTAAACTAGTGATGTAAATGGGCATAGGCTAGATGGTTTTATCATTCATGTATTCCTTTAAGTGCTTTGAATTCACCATATTTTCAAGAAGAAATAGATGCTACAACAACAATAGGCTCATGATTTAAGGCACCTTTTTATTATGAGATTCGTGTGTCGTTGCTTCAAGATTCAGAAAAGAAATTTCAGTTGATTGTGGATGCATATAAGTCTAGTTAGGAAACAATAGGATGCATTATTATGGTATAAGGGTGGATTGATTAAAGACAAAGAACCTTAATTAATTTCTTAGTTTATTATAATATTAGAACAACTTTTATCAACTTTATTCATGCTTCTAATATGGTAAAAGATGCTAATGCTTTATCTAAATTATTTTCTAAAATTGTCGAGTGGGTTGGACCAAAACATGTTATGCATTTTGTTATAGATAATGCAGATAATTATGTTTCAGTTGGGTACTCGTTATAATCAAAGTATGAGCATATTTATTATCTTCGAGCACAAAGATATTGATGGTATGTATCATACTTCTACTCTTGCTTCGCGTGCATCTAAGATTAAAATTTTTGTATATAATCATATTACATTTTTTTCTTAGTTAAGACAGTAAGAAAATTGGGTTGAGATTGTGCATCCTGCTACTACTAGGTTTGAAACTATATTTATTACTTTGAAAAGTTTTTATGACAATAAATAACTACTTTAAAAATTAGTGACAAGTAAACATTTTTCAAGTTATAAGTTATGAAAGAGTGAAAGGAAAAGAAGTTTATGTCATTATTTTAGATAACAAATTTTGAGATGTTTGCTTGATCATTACGAAGCTAGTGGTTTCGCTTATAAGTTAATTAAGGATTGTTGACTCTGATGAAAAATCGTCTTTGGGGTATATATATTATGGTATATATAGAGCTCGTAAAATAATTATGAGTCTTTTTTAAGTGAAGGAGAAATTATACAAGTCTTATATAGATATTCTTAATTGACTATGAGATAAGCATCTTACTCAAATGATCCATTTAGTAACTTATTTTCTCAATCCTTATCACTTATATGAGACATATGTACAAATGATATTATGGGTGGTCTCTTTATTGTGATTGAATGCAAAGGTATTTTTTCTATAGAAGAGCAATCAAAGGCGACAAATGAAATTAAATTGTATTATAAAGGTTTAGGGCATTTTGCTATATCATCTACAAAGAGAGAAATTATGACAAAAAAAATACAGCGTAGTAAGTTTTTATATTTGTAGTTCATCCTTTACTTATTAATAATATATATTTTAATTTCCATAACTATTAATTTAAAATGTGGAGATATTAGGCAAAAATGCTCCAACAATAAAAAAACTCGCTTTTAAATTGCTCACTTAAATAACTTTTGTATCAGATTGTGAACGTAATTAGAGCATTTTTTAACATATTCATACAAAGAAACAACTTTGTTTGGAACATTAATAAAGTTTCTTCATGTTCTGTATCTGTTATTATAAAAATACTTTCTTTAGAAGAGCATTCTTCAAAGGTATAGATCCTAATAAAATCTCCATTTTCTATCACTTCATTTATATCATCTATTATTTACTTGAAGGTTTCATTGATTTATTTCATAAACAGTTTGTAGTTGAAGTTGATATTATCGTTATAAGTTTATTATTGGTGGTCCTGTTGTTGCGATCATTTGGGACTAATTTGGTTAATGTCATTCGTAACAATGCTATTTAGGGTCTGTTTAGTTGGAGGTTTAGTAATGTAACGGAATGGAGGGTAACATACTTCTATCGTTTGGATGAAGGTTTCATAATGGAGTAGAACGGAATGGAATGGAAGCGGAGGGTTTTATATTACGTTTCATTTCATCCTAAGTAGTGAAAATAAAAAATTTCCGATTTGGAAGATTTAGGATGAAACGTAAACTAATAAATACAAACTACCTAATATACTCTCAATAATTTTTCTTAATATCAATTATTTCATTTAACCCTAACCCCTTTGTATATAATTAATAATATTTTTATATTATTTCTCCTTATGCTAATAATATTATTTTATATTATAAATAAAAATTATATATAATTAATAATAAAATAATAAAAGTTTTATTAATGAAAACAGAAAATAGAAAATAGATAAAAAATATTCTTTAATTGTTTGTATATATTTCTATATAAATAAAAATATAAAAATAATTTTTAAATATAAATAACGTATAATAGAATAAAATTTATTCAATAATTAATAATAATATTTTTATATAATTAATAATAAATTGTATATAATTAATAATAAAATTATTAAAATTTTTATTATTTTAAAATAGAAAACATATAAAAAAATTATTTATTACGGTTATGTGTGACTTTTTAATTGGACATAATTTTTATTTTAAAATCGTAGTAATAAACCTCTTACAACAATCATTTTAATATCAGGAGTATAATAGTTATTTATTATACATTACATTCTATTTCATCCATCTTCCAAACAAAGTTTCACTACGTAACATTATGAACTCTTCCTTCCCTCCCAAATAATTTTTCACTATATTACATTCCATTTTATTATAAATCATTCCTTTTCGTTCTATTTCGTTCTGTTAATTAACATCCAATCAAACAGGCCCTTAAGTGTCCTGTCCACATACCTCTTAATCCCATGTATATTCAGTTATATTAGGAGAGAAGATGAAAAAGAAGAATGCAAATGCCCCCTAAGTTTCAACAGGACAAAATTCATTGTACAAGAGTTGAAGCATTATGCTGCTACGACCTGATCTACCAAAATCATATTATCTAGCCTTGTACAATAAACAAGTGCAATCCAAGAAGGAAACAAAGATTTTCATGTAGTTGTCGACTGGGAATTCCTGGACATTCAAATTGGAAGTGTTAGTCAAATGGTAATCATTACACAACCTTCCATCCAGCTAAGTATTAAGCACTTTTTGGAACATAAACAAGCTTATTCTTCCTTCAAATGCTTGAAGTTGGCTTAGCTGACTTATTTGCATCGTTGCTTGTGCAAGACAATATGATGATAGTAGCTCCATCCAACCTTTTTAAATTGGATTAGTCAATGCACAGAATGAAAGACAGAGCTTCCATCCTCACCTTAGCATATCTCCAGTGAGCAACCGAGGTCCACTTAATGCCGGAGAGATGCTGAAAGTGTTTCCGTGGCCATAGAATGAAGGATGCGCAACAGGCATTGGGCGATCAGGAATTGGCGGTACTTCTATATCACCTTCCAACATTTTAAGAGCATCCATAATGCTCGGCCTCAAAGCTACCATCACATGACCACATAAAATTCCCACCAGCACAAATCTCTCCATTATAACTTTTGGGTTTGAATTTGATAGTTCTTCTCTCAACAAACATTGATCCAATGCCTCTTCTAGCTTTCCTGCTTTCACTAATGACCAAGCCCAATCTGTAATCAGAAAAGCATGAGGTGTGGACAAATCAAGGGCTTTTCTCCCACACATAATTTCCAAGACAACTATCCCAAAGCTGTAGACATCACTCTTCTCAGTCAGTTGCCCGTAAAGAGCATACTCAGGGGCTAAGTATCCATGAGTTCCTGCCACTCTTGTAGTGAGATGAGACTGCCCTTCCCTACTCTGCTTCGCCAGTCCAAAATCAGCTACTCTTGCTCTCATGTTGGCATCTAGTAGTATATTTGTTGGCTTAATATCCCTATGGTATATTGCAGGCTTCACTCCATAGTGCAAATAAGCTAATCCCTTGGCAACATCCAAAATTATGCTCTTTCTCTGAGGCCATGTCAACGCCATCCTTCCACTTTGGTTATCAGATGAAGAGAACAAATGATCATCCAGATTTCCATTTGGCATGTAACTGTAAACAAGATACCTTTCACTCCCTCTATCCTCCTCATCTTCTCCATTCACCACACAACATCCTCTAAGGGGCACCAAATTCCTGTGCTTCAAATTGCTAATAATCTCAACCTCGTTGCAAAAGTCAGCATCAGCCTCAAAATCAGACTCTATGACCCTCTTAACAGCCACCATTGTTCCATCCTCCAAGACGCCTTTATAAACCATACCAGATCCTCCTCTCCCAATAAAATTCTTCCTACAAAATCTATCAGTTGCTTTCTCAAGGTCCTCAATCTTGAACCAAATGGAACCTGTGTTTGGTCTGAGTCTTGGCCTACTCCCTAGTTCCTCTATATCCAAGCCAAGATTGTTGTTCCCTTTTCTTCTCCGCTTCTTAACATACCAAAAGTAAACCCCTAACAAACTGAACATGACCATAACAGCAACTGTTGTCCCAGTTAAACCAAAAACAAGAGCTGAATGAGTCTTACTACCCCTCTTTGAGTCCAAGTCTAAGCCAAATATACATGAAATTGCACCCTCACTCTGAGGACCGAATTCATTTACAATCCCAGCGGCATAAAGAACAGTGAAGTAGAAACAATCTCTAGAATGACTTGTGTTACCATCAATTGCTACCAACATGGACTGAACCCTAAATCCAGCAGCCACACATGCATCGCAGGATGTGTAATCCGTAAGATCAGGCCTGCAAGCAAAGTCAACTGGCGTAGACTGATTAAGTTTCGCAACCCAGTCTTGAGATGACAGTATATGGGCACATGTGTTAGTCGTCACAACAAACTGTAAAGGGTCAAGACATTGAGAGACTATATCACTTGGGAAGAGAAGAGAGCTCAGTTTAGATTGATAATCATGGAGGCAAGAGATGGAGATAGACAAGTTGGGGAGGTGGAAAAAAGAAGTTTCTTTAAGATGCTCAGCAAGGCCAATACCAAAGAGTGAGAGAAGGGCTTGGCAGCAGGTGGCAGCGGTGACGGTGGTGTTGTTGACTTGGGTGGGGGCTCTGTCGTTTGATTGTGGCCGGTAGTTTTGGCAAAGTGTTCTGTTCCATGGGATTCTAAGAACATAGTTGAGGTCCATAGGGCAAGCGGGTGATGTTTTGTTAGGACTTGGAGAAGTACTGGAGGTGACAGCTGAATATGAAAGACAAAGGGTTGACATAGAAGAAAGTAGTGAAAGAAACAATAGATTCAAGTAGTTCGCCATCTAAATCTACGCTTTTTCTTTCTTTGATAAGATTAAGAATCAATACGATCTTTTTCTAGGATTATGGTTTGTGGCCGTGTGTGATGATGATACCAAGAGGCTGGAGATGAAGAGAGTTTGGATTTTGGAAAGCGAGCAGCCATTGTGGGCTTGGTGGTGCTGTTGGAGTTTCAGAATATCAACTAATCCATCAATGTAAGAAAGAAATTTTGGTCAAACTCTGTGTCGTGCACTGGGTGGCTGTTGGTCATTTAGTCAAAAGCCTCACCTCACGTTTCCTGTAAAACACGCGCTTTAAACATGCTGGAGAAAAAGGAAATTGGAGGAGTCTCCGTCGCACGCGCTTTGATAATAATAGGACACAGAATTATAACACAGGCTGAAATATATTAGATTCTCCGAGATGTTACCACTCTTCTGCTACATTTCTTTGCCATTTGATTGATAATAAGCTGCTCACTTGTGCTTGCTTTTGTTAAACAAATAAGAGTACATAAGCTTCTTTACTTTCTAGCAAATCTCCTAAAATTTCTTTCCTTCCAAATTTCTTGGAAACATGTTGCTATTGCCGCCATGTATACTTGTCCTACTTGGAGCTTGGCATATGCAGTATTCTTTGGATAATATCTACTAGCTAGTATTGGTTGAGACTACACTCACATAGTGATGAGATACTCTACCATATATTATTAGAGATATTGTAGTTGAAAAACAAATGATTCCTACTTTCATCCTCTAGATTGCAAAGAACACAAACTTTAACGATGGATAGGAACTTTAGTCTGTCCATTGTGCTAGGCATATTCAACATTGTCAACTAAAGCAAGAAGCTGACATTAGGCTTTATGTTTTTGCTTAAAAACCATTATGTTGCACTCTACTCTTGTACTTGTGCCAAACATCAATTCCTTAGATTTCCTGGTTGTTAATTCTGCCACAGGTAGTTCATGCTAGAGATATATGTCATCATCATCCAAATTTATATATTGGAGAATTGGCAAGTTCCTCATCAAAGTCCTAGCTTGTTGATTATGGATAAGAACTCCCTGACCACACTAAGATATCAAACCATAGAAAGGCCAGATTTCCTGTTCCTATTTTACAGGTTATATGTTGTTAAACCATTTCCCTCAATTTCATTATTTGATTGAAGAACCATGAGTAGATATCTTTAGTATTCAAAGCCCAAAGACTATTTCCCTTCATAATAGAGTTGTGAATCCATTTGATCCATAATGGTTCTTTCTCACTTAAGATTCTCCAAATCTTTTTCAACATTAAAATTTTGTTACTTCTATTTATTGTCTCCAACCCGACCCTTCCATTTCCTTTAACTGACAAAAATCTTTCCAACTCACTTTTGCAACTCCTTCTACATCTCACACATCATTCTTTCCATAATTTTAATAAGACCTTTTGATAAGAAAATATGGGAGCATCATTATGTTTGCATATAAGAGAAGACAGACTTCAACAATTGAAGTTTTCCACCATATAAAAGAGCCCTATTAATCCATAAACCTAGTCTTCTCTAATTTTTTTTCTATCAGAGGAAAAACATTCTCCACGTCTAAGCCTTTTAGATGAGATTAGAAGTCCCAAATATAGCAAAGGAGGGTTTTGTTTAGCCATACCAATAATTTGAGACATTTTATCTGAGAGGTGTACAACACTTCCTGACAACGTGAAGAAGCTCCTTTGGAGATTAATACTTAGACCAGAAAGCTCCTTGAATCATTTAAAGGTACTCATTGGTATAGATATTGAGTTAGCATCAACTTTGCTTAGCAATATAAGATCATCTGAAAAACTTAATTTTGTTAAAGAAACCAACTTACATTTGAAGTGATACTTAAAATTTAGGGTCAAGAGACGTTGTGCTTTAGCAAGAGTGTGAGAACCTCCATGCATATTATGAAAAGGTAGGTGGAGAGTGGATCCCCTTGCCTAATTCCTTTGGATCTCTTAAAAAATTCAGTAGGATTCCCATCGATCAAAATGCCAAAGTAGTGGTGACATAAGCTCTAATCTAGTTTATAAACATTAGAGGAAACTTCAAGACTTCAAGTTCTTATAAAATGAAATTCCAGTATGTTTTCCCAGGTGTTTTAATGTGTTTTCAAATGTTTCTTAGTTGAGTATCGTATATATAGGCTTAGAATTGTGATATTGTGAGTGTTTATTTACATCTAAGTATTTGTGTGGTTTAGATCTTGAATTAATCTTAATTTTATGTTTCATGAGGTGTTTGATGCGTTTGTAAGTGTTAGAAATCAGGTAATTGAAGAACAAGGAAGATGGCATTATCGTGCTTTGCTTCCAGCTTACTAGCACGATTGTGCATAGACTGCATAAGGCTACATGGCATCTAGCTTTAAAAACAATGGAGCATGATCATGCCTCCTCAAACACAAATTTTTTTATTTGTTTTAGGGTTCAAGGCTACTTTTGGAACTGAGAAAAGTGAAAAAAAAAACCTAGACACAAAGACCCTAAAGCACTATATAAGAACGTGAAATACAACAAAAAAAATCAACATCCATTGCATCAAAGTGAATCAAAAGTGGGAGATTAAGAAGAACATCTGAAAATTCTAGCTTTCTAGATCAAGGAACAAATAAAGTTTTTATTATTTTTCCTTTATTTCTTTCATTATCCTTTTTGTGTAATATGAATTCTAAGATGTTGAAGATGTTTATAAAGTTCTAAATTTCATGTTAGGATTTATTCTAGAGTTATTTTGTGACTTTTAATTATTATTGAATTCAATATATTTTTGGTTGTTTTTGATAATTATTCATGCATAAACTTGACAAAAAATTGAGAGAGTGGCTCCAAAACAATCAGTGTTAGATTGTACAACGAGAGTTGGCAGTTTAATAGAGCCACAATTATCAAATTGAAGAGAGATCTTGGTTGAGAAATTGCTTATCTAATTGATAGCTTCAAATCTAATTGAATAAATTAGGGAAAGTTTTGTGAATCGAGATATTGCAAATCTAGAAATTTTGAATTCAATTAGGGTTAATTGATTAGATCTTGAAGGAGAGTAATCAATACCTCTGGAAGTTTAAAATCAAACACATAATTGGATCAACAAGATTAAAGGAATTAAAATAAGAAAAAAAAGTCTTAATGGTTTGTTTGGTTTAAGGAATGGAATAGATAAGGAATAGAATGATTATTATCAGGAATAAAAGAGATGAGGAATAGAATAGAATGGTTATTATCAAGAATAAAAGAGATGAGGAATAGAATAGAATAAGTATTACTTTGTTTGGTTTACTGTTAAAGAATTTCTATGCTAATGTTTGGTTTGAAAATATAAACTTAGAATAACAAAGGAATAAAAAAAACGAAAAATATCATTTTGTTGTTGTTGTTGTTGTTGTTGTTATTAATTTAATTATTCTTAATACTATTATTTATTAAATTTTCTACTTATTATTATTATTTTATTATTATTATTATTATTATTATTATTATTATTATTATTATTATTATTATTATTATTATTATTATTATTATTGTTATTTATTTTTTTATTTTTAAATTTTATTAAATTTATTATTCTTATTAAATTTGTTATTTTATTACTTTTCTACTTATTATTATTCTTATTATAATTAATTTTATTAATTTTATTTATTATTATTAATTTTATTATTGTTATCATTATTAATTATTATTATTAATTTTCTACTTATTATTAATTTATTATTACTACATTTATTATATTTATCGATTGTATTTATTATTATTGTTATTTATTATTATTATTTTTTTTTTTTTTTGTTGTTGTTGTTGTTGTTGTTGTTGTTGTTGTTGTTGTTGTTGTTGTTATTGTTATTGTTGTCGTCATTAATTTTTAATTATTATTATTATTATTAGTTTTATTATTCTTATTAATTTTATTATTCGTATTATTATTATTATTAATTATTGTTAATTTTCTACTAATTATTGATTTTATTTTTTATATATTATTTTTTTATTTTTATTAATTTATTATTTTTATCAATTATATTTATTATTATTGTTGTTGTTATTCCCCATGGTATGGAATAGCTAAAGACAAGGTATGGTGTTCTTTAGCTATTTCCCATGGTTAGGGGATAACAAAACCTCATAATAGTTATTCTCCTTTTCTTTTTCTAACCAAACATAAGAATACATAAATGCTAAGAATACCTAAGGAATAGAATTTCTATTCCATTGAACCAAACATACTATAAGTATTTCATCTTAATCAAAACCCTAATTTTATTATAAGTTTATTGTTTATTTTCTTTTTTATTATTTTGTTTTAATTTCTGTTATTTAAATGTAATTCAAATCAAAATCTAAACACCTTAGACAAAGTTAGGTTCAAATTGTTAACTATTTCATAATCCTCGCGGGAACGATAACCCCTTATACTACAAGATATGATTCGTATACTTATGGTGTATTGAAAATTTTATTATTAGATATAAAACTTGCTCAACTAATTTTTTGCTTCATTGCTGGGGATTTGGCATTAGGATGGTTTGAATTCCTTAGATTTAATGAATTTTTGCTATTTTTATGTCCTTGTGATTGTATAAACATAAGATTTACTCAGAGTTAAAGCAAGGTCGAAGAAACTCCAGCTCTTGACATCACAAGGTAGGAAAGAGAAATTCAAAGAGTGAGATGCCAAAAAGAGATATAAAGAACAATAGCAGAAGAGTTTAATCATGAAGACCAGTAGAGAACCCGTATAGATTTCATGAGGTCAGGGTTCAATGCTACATATCAAGCAATCACTTGACCATAGCATTATTAAACATACTACAGACCAATGTGCAATTCTAGAGGTTGGCTAGTGAAGATCCTAACTATCATCTAGTGAACTTTCTAGAAATATGTGATACCTTCTGATATAATAGTATGTCGGAAGATGTTGTTAAAATGAGGTTCTTGCCCTTTACATTTAGGGATAGAGCCAAGATGTGGTATCGTTCCCTAAACCCAAAAAATGTCATGATATAGGAGCAGCTAGTGTGTGCCTTCCTCTACAAGTGCTTCCCTCTGATAAAGACAACAAGATTGATAAAAGAGATGTCCTTACCACAATCTACCAAAGGAGTTCCTATTGTAAACTTTTTACAGTGGAGTTAATGCATCCATGAGGTAGACTATAGATGTAGCTTCTAGAGGATCTCTGATGTAAAAGATAGTTAAGGAAGTAGAGGATTTACTAAACAAGATGGTGAATAATAACTATCGTTGGACGTCAAATAGAAGCAAATAGCAGTCGACTTTAGGAGATCAAAAAGGAGTCATTATTGTCGATTTAGTGACAGTACTACAGGCTGAGATAACTAATTTAAAAAAATAACTGAACAGTTTAAAAACCTCCTCATCTGCTCTAATTAAAGCAATTCAACATGGATGCGAGTTATATGAACAAGATAGTTATTTTACTGTTGATTGATTTTTGATGCAAAATAAGAATATAGAGCAAACTAACTATACCGGAATATAACTTGCTTGAGGAGGAGGGAATAACCCATACTCAAACACATTCAATCATGGGTGGAGGAACTACCTCAATTTTTTAAGTCTAATAATGTGGGCAATTAATTTAGAAATCAAGATCCATACTAGCTTTCAACAAGATAAGTCCAGTGCAAAAAATTCAAAATTGGACGAGATTAAAGACAATATCATAAGCATAGATGAGGCTTAGAAGAGGCTAGAAAGGAAGTTCGAGCAGGCAGTTAAGAACCACGCCTGTTCCATTCACAACTTAGAGGTTCAAGTGGGCTAGTTGGCGAATGCATTGTCTACAATAAGTGTTAGGAGCCTCTTAAGTAATACTGAAGGAAATCTTAAGGAACAACTTAAGGTAATCATGCTTAGGAGCAGAAAAGAGCTCGAATAACCAATTGAGAAACAAGCTGAAACCCACCTCGTGAATGACTAAGAAAAAGGGAAAAAGGATGAAGAAAAAAGTGAGGACCCTCGGTATATTGCCCCTTCGTCACACCTACACAAGATTCCATTCTTACAAAGATTACAAAAGAATAAATTGGATGCACAATTTGCAAAGTTTGTAGAGAAGCTGAAGATTTTGCAAATTAACTTATCTTTTGTGGATGCATTGGAACACATGCCCAAGTACGCTAAGTTCCTAAAGATATATTATCAAACAATTGGACTTGGGAAGATAACTAAATGATAGCACTAACTGAAAGTTATAGCTCCATTATCACCAGTCATATACCTTCCAAGTTAAAGAATTCAGGGAGCTTTATAATACCTTGTGTAGTTGGTGAGTTAGAGTTTGCAAAGTGTTTATGCAACTTAGGCGCAAGTATAAATCTTATGAATTTTTGATCTTCAGAATATTGGAGTTAGGCGATGTCAAGCCAAATTTGATGCTTATTATATTAGCATATTAATAAATCAAGAGACCATTTGGTGTGGTGGAAGATGTAATAGTTAAATTGGATAAGTTCTTTATTCCTATGGACTTCAAGCTGCTAGATTTCGAAGAGGATAGGAACTGTCCATTAATTTTTGGACGATCATTCATGAATATTGGGAGAGCAGTGATTGAAATTCATGAAGGAAAATTAATTCTTTAGATTAGTGATGAGCAAGTGGAATTCAAAATGAACAAATTCTTGAAAAATTCGAAAGAAAGCAGCTTTTACATGAATATCAATATAATGGATGAACGTATCAAAGAGCAAGAGGAGAGCTGCTTTGAAGAAGTTAAATTTAAGGAAGTTGAGTCTAAGGAGGAAGTTGAGACGGAGAAAGACTAAGTTTTAGGAAGAAAGAGAGAGGAAGGAGTTGGGTGTTGATATGTGCTTAATTGACTATGAATTTATTCCATAACACTTAGTGATTATTGCTATGAAAATACTTAAGAAACTCGCTTGTCTTCATAGAGTAAGAAGAAGAAAATTAGAGCAAGAAGAAAAAAAATTCAATCCAAAAGAAGACAACCAAGAAGCTGCTGGGAGGAGCAGTAAAACGGCAGTACAGTGAGAACAAAACACCAATACAAGAAGAAAACAATATGGGTGTCTCATGCAACAGCAGCAAAACGACAGCACTAAATGAAGAAAACGCAGAAGCATGCCAAAACACAAAGAAAGTTTGCGAAAATGCAAACAACATCAGTGTTTCACAGGGACATTTCATGCTAGTAGAAAATGAAGACGCGCAACAACAGAGCCAAGAGACCAAAATGCAACAACCAGAAGGAAAATACAATAGCAAACTAGAATGAAAAAAATGTTATTGTTAGGATAGACAAAATGTTGTCGTAGGCAGGAGTTAAAAACGCACAGTGGTAAAAGATAAAACTCATAAGCAACAAGGAAATAAAACCACACAACATTATAGAAGGAGGGGGAACAAAAAAATAATAGTAGGGAGATATAGAACAATAGCAAAAGAGGGGTTTTTGTAAGGGAATTTGGTAGGCTAAAGTAAGTTTTATTTTGGGAGAGACCCATGGAGGGGTAACTTCCCGACACTGGTTCAAAGGTGACATCAACACTAAAGACCTGGTTAATAGTATTTCTCCATATATTTGTTATTTATTTCTCTCTTATGGATTGATTGTGTTATCATATTTTAATTGTTTAGGTCTTATGTAAGAATGATTAAATGCTCTATTTGATTTTTTTGTAAAGACCTATTGCTAGAATCGAATACAATACGTAATCGTTGTTTTTTCGATTCATTTGTAACAATTAATGGTTCTTAATCATTAGGAATAACATAACCTAGGTTAAATAGTCCAAGCTTGTGTAATTATTGCCTAGATTAGTCTATTTTTCTCACTCATAAGACGACCGTCTGATTAAATCTAGAAAGTGTCTCCTAGGTTATCCGATAGCTGAGGATAATTAACGACCTCTTTTTAATTAACTAGGATCTAAGGAAAAATTGGGATTAACAGAGCTTGTTATTAATCTATGATCAACAGTTCAAGGAGAGGTAAAAGAACAACAAATCATTAAAATATGTTTAATTAGGGTGTAGAGCGAGATTGAACCAAAGAACCAGGTCCCTATTGAATTCTCCACTTTCATCATTTTTCGTATGTTTTCTTTAATTTTCTTTTGATAGTTAGTTTCATTTTATTTTCCTATTTGATAAACCAACGAACCCCCTCTAAACCTAAATACCAATTATTTTCGTTTCAATAACTTTATATACACCCTCTATGGGATCGACCTAGACTCACTACTGTTACAGTAGTAGGTCTAATTTATTCTGACTAGCGTTACGACACGTTGTCAAGTGTTTAAGTGCATAAAGACATACTAGTGAGAACAAAAGCACCCATACCACCCTTCACTGAAAAACCACCAGCTTTAGAGTTTAAGCCTTTACCCACACACCTTATATATACCTTCCTAAGCAAGGGCCAAACTCTACCCATCATTATTTCCAATCAATTGGATAAGGAATAAAAGAGTAAGGTGCTAAAGATTATAAGAAAGTAGATGAAGATCATAGGATGGCATATATCCAATATATAAGATATATGCCCCAACATAGGTATGCATAGGATAAACCTAAAAGAAAGAAGCAAAGTGGTGAGGGAACGTCAACGCAGACTAAACCCTCATATGAAAGAAGTGGTTAAAAAGGAAGTAGTAAATCTCTTAGACATGAGTATCATATATCTGATATCAGATCATGAATGGGTTAGTATGGTATAATACGTACCAAAAAAAGGTGGAACGAATGTAACGGAGAGTGAAAGTGGAGAGATGATTTCCACACAAACAATCATAGGATGGAGATTATGTATCGACTGTTACAATCTCAACAAAGTGATTAAAAATTATCACTTTCCTCTTCCATTCGTATATCAAATGATAGAGAGGGTGGCTGGCCATTCATTCTACTGTTTCCTAGATAGATATTAGGGTTGTAATAAGATTTTCATATATTCAAAGGACCAGGACAAGACTTTGGAAAATTTCTCTCAGTCATGATTGTGACCTTGGAAAATTCTTCTCTATCATGATCATGACATGGGAGTCATGATTGTAACCCTACCCATGTAGCCTCATACATGTCCATCATCTTTGTTCTTTAATTATCTAATTTTCAACACTAATAAACACATCAATCACCTCAAGAAACATGGAATTAAGATTGAAATTGTGCTTTAAACTATACAAACACTCACATTAACACAATTCTAAGCCTATACATATGATAATAATCTAATAAATACCTAAAAATACACTAAAACACCTATCAAAACATAGTATAAACTATACCTGTCAACATCCCCACACTTAAGCTTTTGCTTGTCCTCAATAAAAAAAACACAAACTCAAACCAACCAAACATAAAGACATAAGAATACATTCATACAACATGCAATTATGATATAATAACATCAAACTTTATAGATCAATTTAACTGCAAACATCAATCATTTAAATTGGGCTAACATACTAACCTATGTATTTCATGGTTAAGCACTTTGAATTGAATATACAATTAATCAAAGCATTAACATCCTATTCATTCACCTATAACACTTGTGCACATACATTTATAATTAGTAATCAATAAAAAAAAGCAACTATCACTAAGTATCCCTTCATGAAATTTTTTGTTATTTTCAAATATCAGTAGGTTTTATTTATCGAAACATCATTTTTAAAATTTTCTTTAATATTAACCTAGTCTTTGACATGAAGGTAAACACCTTGTCATAAATATCCCCCGATTACTTAACTATGCCACATTTTTTATTATTTAGCTTAGTTGGAATGTCATTCTAACCTTTTGATGTGAAGACAAACATTTTCTCATGAATGCCCCTAGTTACTCAGATATATCACATTCTCAATTAGTTACAGCTCTATTAACCCAATTTTTTTTCAAAAAGGGCCAATAGAATAGTAATTTATTTAACACACACATATTCTTTCAATCACATTCTTAGCCTACCTCATTTCTTTTTAGTCAATCGTCCTTATGAAAGATTACAAATGATACTTACTTAATTGACTTATAATTATAAATGTATACAACAAATTTCCTAAAGTGAAGAAAATGAATGTCATATCCTAATTAATATGCAAATTTAACCAAAGATAAAAAATAAAATTCATAAGTCAATATGCCTTTATAAATTAAATGACCATGTTCAAAAATAAACTAATTCCATCAAATTATTTCCATTGACACATTTTCACAATTCACACATATGCAACACATGTTAACTAAATAAAAAACTAACACAATATGATTTGCAAAAATCACACACTTGACATGTCAATGCACAATCCTTCACACACTTAGACAACATATTGTCCTCAATGTAAGAAAACAAACAACACATATATGAAAATAAAAATGACAAGAAAAAAATGAAAAGGTTAAGATCATGAAAACATTTATGAAGGTCGAGGTAGTGACGATGTTGCGCCGACAAATTGCGTGAGACCAGGCTTAGGTGGTTTGGGCATGTGATCAGAAAGCCCTCTGATGCGCCGGTCAGACGTTGCGAACAAATTCTCCTTAGTGGATACAGGAGGAGACGAGGCAGACCATACAAGACCTGGAGGGAAGTGATCAAGAAAGATATGATAGACTTAGCCCTCACCTCGGAAGCGGCCAGAAGT
>JANQBM010000005.1:17961014-17991510 GCA_025594535.1 Erythroxylum domingense | reverse complement strand
CTGTGGGTCTACCGGAAACAGCCTCTCTACTATGTAGGGGTAAGGCTGCGTACTATCAGACCTCCCCAGACCTCGCGATAGTGCGAGATTCCAAACTGGGTGATGATGATGATGATGATGATGATGATGAGGTAGTGACGATGTTGGTGAAAGAATTTGAACGCCTTAAGCAAAAAAGTACTTATAAATCTTCTTGATATCACGTCGTTATCATTATTGTTCTTGTGCCATCTTCTTCAGAAGTTTGTTGTTATAAGATACCAAATTGAAGACCTTCTCCCAGCCTTCCTCTTCATCATCTTCTAAGTCTTCACTTGTTAAGATCTCAAGCTACTATTGTGCTGGAGCAGAACTCGAACTAGCTTATCTTATCCTATATTTAACTTGTGTTTTGGAATTAATATCTCGAAGTTCCATGTGATAGACTACCAAGATTTCAGCTTGCCTTAAGTGAATGTGATTTAAAAGCTTAGAAAAAACAATGGTTAATCCTTCAACATCCATACCATAGTAAACAACAAGCACGGTAACAATATATCCTATACCAAGATGACTACTTTTCTTTTTAAAAGCAATAGCTACAGATTGAAAAATATGGGTGATTGTGTAAACTTTTACATTAATGTCCAAGCACCACAAAATGAATAATTCTTTAACAGGACATTTGTTACTTTCTGATTTTTTAAAAATAATCTGGCACATAAACTTATACAGTAACAGATGCTCAAAAGTGATGATGCTATTATGAGCATTTCAAACATCAAAGTTATCCAACCTCGTAAAATGTTTTCAATACCTTTTAGTACAAAAATCTTCATGTTTTTTAATTATGTTCGAATGAGGAAATCCACCAATTTCAGCTAAAACATATAATTCAATTGATATGTTAATCCCTCAATCAAAATCAAAATTCAGTCAAATACTACAGCACATATTGTAAGGCAGTATAAAATTCAAGGGTTAATTCCTTATACATAATATAATCAAAATTAATAAATTTGTCCCATTGAATTTTATAACTCAAATCTTTAACCTTGTCTTTCAACCCTAAATTGTCTAAAATGTCAAAATCAAAATATCTAGGGGCATTAATAAGCCTAGACTAAAGAGTTTGGAATTGGATACCTTTGTCTTTTGAAAAAAATTGAGAAAGAAGCTCCAACGTCCATAGCCCTATCATGTGCCCCTCTCCTTGCCACTTGTACTTTTCCTTTCGATTATGAGCATTTGGCACTTTGTTTGATTCTTAGCGCCATAAATAAATGTATACCACCAAAATAAACCAAGAATACTACAAAATTTACCAAAAACATCTAAAAATGTGAACAAAGAAAAGAATCATGAGATTTTGTAAAAACCACTCCAAAAATGCAAGATTCGTGTGGAAATTAAGAAATATATGTAGTAGGAATAAAAATCTAGTTAAAAGATGCAAGAAAAAGTGAGAACCTTGACGAAAGCGAAGACAGAAGTGAGAGAAATTTGTAGTGGTGGCTAGGGTTTTAGAGAGATAAAGTATGTGTGAAAGATGAGAAAAGATGAAGATATAGTGTTACGGCTAAAAAAGGAGGGTGATGGGATTTGGGAAGTGAAATTCACGTTTTGACTTGGTTTGGCCACACATCACAATCGTGATACGGTGATACAATCAAATTTCATCCATACATAATCGTGACTTCTATGTCACAATCGTGACATGTTGAAATTTGGTTCTATCACCTTATCATGATTGTGACGTGTGGCCAAACATGATCGTGACATGCTGAAATTTATCACCCTTATCCCGTTTCATCATTTTTTCCTCATATAACCTTCGAGCTTGCTTCCCTAACCTGTAATAACTTCAAAAACAAGAAATGCAGCCATATAATCCACTCCAAGTAAAAATAAATTAATAATAAAATTTAGAAAAACCTAACTACCAAAATTTGCCAAGTTATGGTCGTTAGCTTGACCATCATTTGAAACGTTTTTAATCATTGGAAAGGAAAGAAAATACTTCCCTTTCTTATAAAAATACTCTTTTAAGATATGATTTGCATCCATGTCCATTCACTTTGAAGGTTTCCTTGTTTTGATTTTCTAATTTTAAAGCTCCATGTGCAAATACGTGGGTTACTTTAAAAGGCTCACTCCACCTTGATTTAAGCTTTCCTAGAAACAACTTCAATCTCAAATTATATAATAAAACCACATCTCCAACTTTAATATGAGAATCATGCCACTTCTTCACCTTTTACTTGTGTAATTTGACATTCTTATACACATTTAAGTGAAGCTCATCGAGTTCGTTCAATTGTAGGAGTCTTCACTCACCTGCTTGCTTCTAATTAAAGTTTAAAGTTTTTGTCTCCCAGTATGCTCTATGCTCAAGTTTTGCAAGAAAGATGACAAGATTTACCATACACAAGTCTAAAGGGAGTCATCCCGATTAGAGTTTTGAAGGCAGTTCGAAAAGCCCACAAGGCATCAACTAGATTTAATGTCAAGTCCTTCCTTAAACTATTTACCATCTTTTCCAATATTCATTTTAACTCTCGCTTTATGATTTCCACTTTTCCACTTGTTTATGGGTGGTACAGAGTGCTACACGATGGTGAACTTTATATCGTTTTAGAAGAGCATCAAAATATTTATTACAGAATAGTGCTTATTCATTTCTTATTATCACTTTTGGCTCTCCAAATCAGTTGAATAGTCTTTTAATAACTTTCTGCACTACTTTGCCATCATTCATTGGAGTTGTCACGACTTCAGCCTATCGTGACATATAGTCCACCCCTACTAAATTATAGATTTTCCCCATAGAGAATAGGAAAGGCCCCATGAAGTTAAGTCCCCATACATCGAAAACTTCAACTTTTATAATGTTAGATAAGGGCATCTCATCTCTTTTCAAGATGTTAACCACCTTTTGGCATTTGTCACATTGTGCCAAAAACTCCCGAATATTTTTAAATATATTGGGCTAATAAAATCCTCATTTTAGTACTTATGTCGTCATCTTATTTTCTCTGTAATGCCCCGCATACATAACTTCATGACATTGCACCAATATATCTAACATCTCCTCCTTTAAAACACAGTTCCTTATTAGTCCATCAATACAAGTCTGATATGGGATTGGGTCATCCCATAGATAATGGGTACACTCATATAACACTCAATTTTTCTATTGATAAGATAAATTCAAAGGAAGCCTACCACTTACAACAAAGTTTGCTATATCTGCGTGCCATGGTACCACAAGGAAGTCCAGCAACATTATGGTTTCATCAGGAAATCGCTCATTAATATCATTGCTTTACTCAACTTCCCCTCCTTCCAGACTTGATAAGTGATCGGCTATGATATTCTCTACTCCATTCTTATTTGATCTGATCTCAATTTCAAATTCTTGAAATAAGAGCACCCATCAAATAAGCCTCAGTTTTACATCCTTTTTGGGAAAAAGATACTTAGGCATGACATGATTTGTAAAAATGATCACCTTAAATCCCAAAAGATATGACCGAAACTTGTCACGTGCAAATAACACTGTTAGCAACTCCTTCTCAGTGGTGGTGTAATCTAGTTAGGCCCAGTTAATGTCTTACTTCCGTAATAAATCACATGCAATTTTTTATCCTTCCTTTCGTCCAACATGCAACCCACAATTTGACCATTAGCGTTACACATAACTTCGAATAGCAATGACCAATTCAGTGATGTTAAGATTGGTGTTGATATCAGTACCTCCTTTACTTGATTAAACATAGATAAACAATTACCATCGAAATTGAAAGGCACTTTTTTACTAATAATTTTGTTAAAGGTCTAGCAACTTGTGAGAAGTCCTTAATAAAGTGGTGGTAGAATCTTACATGACCTAGAAGTGCTTGCATGTCTTTGACATTAATGGGTGGTGTAAGCTTCTATATGACCTCCGTCTTGTCCACTTCAACTCCTTGGCACGATATTTTATGTCCAAAACTATGCCCTCGTGTACCATGAAGTGACACTTTTTCCAATTCATAACTAAATGTGATTCTTCACATCTTGGGAGTACTCTGTCTAAATTTTTCAAGCATTGCTCAAAAAAGGCTCCAAAGATTGAAAAATCATCCATAAAGACTTCTATAATGTCCTATATTATACCTGCAAAGATAAACATCGTGCATCTTTGAAATGTAGTTGGGGGCATTGCATAACCCAAAAAGCATCCTTTTATATGCAAATGTTCCATAAGGACATATAAATATGGTATTTTCTTGGTCCTTTAGATAGATAAAATTTTGATTTTATCCTGAGTAACTATCTAAGAAGCAGTAGAATGAATGACCAACCACCCTTTCTATCACTTAATCTACGAATTAAAGAGAAAAGTGATCCTTTTTAGTCACTTTTTTGAGTTTGCGATAATCAATACAAACTCTCCATTGTATGACTGCTCTCGTGGAAATCAACTCTCCACTTTCACTCTCCATTACAATCATTTCAACCTTTTTCGGTACTCATTATATTGGGTTAAGCTATTTGCTATCTGATATTAGGTATATGATACCAACATTTAAAAGCTTAATTGCTTCCTTTTTGACTACTTCCTTTATATGAGGATTCAACCTTCGTTGACGTTCCCCCACCACTCTATTCTATTCTTCTAGGTTTATCCTATGCATGACAATGTTTAGGGTTATACCTCATATGTTGGATATCTGCCATCCCATGGTGTTCATTCACTTCCTTATGATCTTTACCACCCTACTCTCTTGTTCCCCATTAAGTTGATTGGAAATAATTATGGGTAGAGTTTGTCCCTTACCTAGAAAGGTATATCTAAGGTGTGTGGGTATAGGCTTAAGTTTTAGAGTTGATGGTTTCTCAATGAAGGGTGATATGGGTACTTTGATTCTTACTAATATATTATGATGTATTTGAACCCCTGACTCCCCCATCTTAGTTTCTTCCTCAGACTCAGCTTTGTTTGCCTTCCTTATATTTAAATTCTTCAAAGTAGCTCTTCTCTTACTCTTTAATACATTTATACATAATATCAATCTTCATGCAAGAGCTATTTTCTTTCAAATTTTTCAAGACTATGTTCATTTTGAGCTCCATTTGATCCTCATCCTGAAGTGTTAGTTTGCCCTTATGAACTTCTATTAATACTCTCCCATTGTTCATGAAAGGTTGTTCAAGAATTAGTAGATGTTCGCAAGGTTACAAGCGCTAAGTTTTACTATTTATAACCTTGGTAAATTCCGTAAGCGCACGGTTCGTTCGCGTAGTATCTAAGGTATCGATTCCATGAGAAAGCCTAATATAGTCTTAAAATCTAAGGTCGTACTAAAATTGCAATAATTCAAATCAAAATAAACTAATACAAAAATAAATCAATCAACAATTAATTCAAGAATTGAGTTGCAGAAATCTAATTAAGAAGACAAATCACACAGACCAATCTAAACCCTACCTATAAACTACCAAGTGAGAGAAAGGGGATTTTGATTCAAATTTAATGAAAACCGAATTAATTGTGAAATTATTGACTTAATTGGTCTAGATGGTCTTAGGGTGAATTACTCTCTCTCAAGTTATAATTCTTAACCTTAATTGATAATCCCTAATTTAAATTATAGAATTGTGATTTCTCGATTTGCAATTTACCCAAAACTTAAATTAGTTATAAAATTGTCTACTAATCTACTGGGAATCTATGCTCGATCTCTCGTTACATGACTACCGATTTGATTTAATCCTTTACCTATCAACTCACCTAAATATCGTTCGCCCAAATTGATTATTTTTACTTAGCTCACCCTCTCAGTCTATTGCCAAGTTATTAAGAACAGGAATTAAATCACAAGTAAATCAATAAAAACCCAATAAATTCAAATTTTATTAATCTCAAAAATCAAGATCCAAAGGTGAGTATAAACACAAACTCAACATTCAACACAATATATTCTCAACACCTATTTCAATTATATACATGAATAAAACTAAAATAAATGAAAAATATGTCAAGAATGGAGTCGGGGAGGTGGCAACAGTGGGAAACCACCTATTTTGAGAAGTACGTCGCATCAAGCTCTTCTCGGTGTCTCTCTTCCTTTGGCTCCTTCCTCAATTGCTCGATTTCTCTTTAAGTTTTTTAGGACTGGATCACATGAGTGCTCTCTTTTTTCAGGCTCTCCAATTGCTACCTCTGACTTGTAATGTTTTATTTATAATTTTGAGGCTCTAGGTCAAAGTTGGGGTTGAAACGGTCCACAAAATCTTACAAAACTTTAGTTTTTCTTTCAACCCAACACAGGCCATGATTATGGCCTTGCCTACCATGATCGTGACCAGCGCCTTCACCTTTCTGTCATGATCGTGGCCCAATGTGCACGCTTGTGGCCTGACTTGGAGGCTTGCATGATCGTGGCCTGGCTACTGCTGGCTTGTCCTTCTCTTTCACGATCATGGCCTACTGTCCCACGATCGTGGGCTAGGTCTTTGGCCCAAAACTCTTCGAATCTTCTCCATTCTTTACCGTTTACCCTGAAACATTAACAAACGCATCACGGTACCTCAAAAATATAACATTTAAGCTCAAAGACTTAGCCTAACCCATAAAAACACTCAAACTAACATAATTAAACCCTAAATGCATACTCAACACTCAAATTCACACTAAATACATAACAAATTAAACCCTAAAACATCATACAATTAACAACTATCAATATACAATTTCTATCCTTTTTGAAATCTGGGACTACGAAGTCTATAAGGATAATAAACTTTTCTGACTGCATTAAAAAATATTCCATCACCCCAAACAGTCACTTAATTGATTGGTTCGTTAACTAAATAAGCATCAAAGTTGACTTCAACTCATAAAGCCCTAGTTTTCTAAATATCGATAAAGGCATAAAATTTATACTTATGCTTAAGTCACATAAGATTTTTCTTCATTTCTTGATCCTTTAATGTTTGGGTTGCAACTTGTTTCTCCACTGGTTGCTCGAGCTCTTTCTCACTTCTGAATGTGATTGCCTTGATTTGTTCCTTTGGGTTGTTTCGGTATTATTCGGGAAACTCCCCACACTTCGTGTAGATAATGCATTCACCAATTGACCCATTTAAACCTCCAAGTTATGAATAGAAGAGGCATGATTTTTAGCTACCTATTTAAACTTCCCTTTCATACTTACAATTCTATTTATAATCTTGTCTAATTTCAAGTCATTGGCACTGGACTTCTTTTGTTGAAATCTAGGTGGACCTTGATTTCTCAGTTGATTAACTGTATTGTTTGAACAAGAAAATTTTGGGTTGACCAAATGTGCTCATATAGTTGAGTTGCTTTATATTATTTTTTTACATTAAGAAGTAATCAACAGTAACATGATTATCTTATCTACATAGTTCACATCTATGTTGAATTGCTTTAATTGGAGTAGATGAAAAGGCTTTCAGGCTGTTAAGTTGTCAATCTTTTCCTGCATTATTGTCAATGAATCAATAATAATGACTCCCTTCTGATCATAGAGTGTTAACTGTTATTCGCCTTTGTCCAACATCCAAAGACAGTTATTATTCACCATCTCCTTTAGCAAGTCCTCTACTTCTTCAACTGTCTTCCTCATTAGGGATCCTCCAGAAGCTATATCTATGGTTCCCCTCGTGGGTTGATTAACTCCATTGTAGAAGGTTTGCAATAGGAATTCTTTAGGTAGGTTATGGTAAGGACATCTCCTCTGCAAATCCTTGTAATGTTCCCCCACTTCATATAGTATGTTCCCCCACTTTATATAGTGAGACTACCTGTCATTTTGTTGAAATTTTGTAATCTTCTTTATGAATCTTGTCATCCTCGTCAAAGGGAAGTACTTGTCTAAGAATGCACACACCAGCTGCTCCTATGTCGTGATGTTTGTTAGGTTTAAAGAGTGATACCATGATTTGGCTCTATCACTTAATGTGAAAGGAAAGGGCCTCATCCTAATATCATCTTTTGACATTCCATTATATTGGAAGGTATTGCATATTTCTAGAAAGTTTTCTAGATGGGCATTAGAATCTTTATTAGCTAACTCGTCAAATTACATGTTAGTCTACAGCACATTCAGTAACGCTAACTTGATATCAAAAATCATTGCTTACACCAATGGTTGAGTGATGCCTTGATGAGCAGCGTTGAACATGGTCTCATGAAATCCATTAGGGTCACTACTAATCTCCTTAATTATATTCTTCTGCAATCGTTGTTTCGATCTCTTCTTGACGTCTCGTTCTTGAAATTTTTCATTTTTGTCTTGTGATATCAAGAGCTGGAGTTTCATCGATCTTGCTTAGACCCTGAGTAATTCTTGTGTTCATGCAACGTAAAGGACATAAGAATGACAAAAATTCCTTAGATCAAAGGAATTCAAATAGTCCTAAACTAAATCTCTAACAACGGTTCCAAAAACTTGCTGAGTAAGTTTTATATATAATAAAACTCTCAACACCTGCAAGTATATGGATCGTATCCTGTAGTATCGAAAGATATCATTCCCATGAGGATTAAGAAAGAATCTATTCGTACCTAAATTTTTCTAACATAACAAGAAATTGATTTTTTTTATACAAGTAAATAATAAAAATTGAAACAAATAATAAAACAAAGTAAATACACAAATAAGAAGTGAGCTGCCAATTAATTTAGGGTTTGATCAAGGATGAATGTTTAGAACTTATGCTTTCTTTATTTTGTTTCCTTAACTAGTATTGATCCAATGATGTGTTCATCCTAGATTTTCCAACGTATTGATTACTCTCTCTCAAGATCTAATCAATTAACCCTACAAAAATTCCAGATTTACAACCTCTTGATTCGTAAAATTTTCCCTAAGGTTTTCAATTAGATCTAAAGTTATCTATTGGATAATTGATTTATCACACAAGATCTCTCTTTGAATGATAGTTAATTTGATACTTGAATTATTAAACTGCCAACTCTCGTTGCATAATCTAATCTGGTTAATTTTGACTCACTCTTTTGATTTATTATCAAGTATAAGCATGCACAATTATCACAAATACCAGAATATGTATTGAATCAATAATAATCAAAGTCACAAAATAAAATTTAAAATAAACCCTAATCTAAAATTTATATATTCATGAACATGTTAAATATCTTGGAATTCAGATTAAATATCAAGATTGATGAAATAACTAAAGGAAAAAAAGAAAAACTCCATTTAGGTCTTGATCTGGAAAGGTGGAATTCCTAGACTTTCTTCTTCATCTCCTACGATTGATCCACTTTGGTGTGTTGGTTGTTGCGTTTTTTAGTGTGTTTAACGTTCTTAAATAGTGTATTAGGATCTTGGGGGTGTAACTAGGGTTTTCCCACTTTTCACCCATGGGAAGTGTCTATCACGATTGTGACCCTAGAAAATTTCTCTGTCACGATCGTGACCTTGCCTATACAACCCTATGCATGTCCATCATCCTTGTTCTTCAATTATTTGATTTCCAATACTAACAAACACATCAAACTCCTCAAGAAACATAAAATTAAGATTGAAATCATGCTCTAAACTACACAAAAACTTAGAATATAAACAAACACTCACATTATCCAACTTTCTCGTAGAATATTTAAAAGATGAAACATCTGACTCCCACTAAAAGACTAATAAAAACGTAACAATTGCATTAGGTATTCCTTGATACTTGCATAAAGAACTTGAACTACTCGAGGATTGAAGTTAAACTTTAAATTCAAGATGTAAACGGAAATAATTAATGTGGACTATATTCCCATTTTGGGTTAACTTGCTCAATCCTTGTAGAAGGCATTAACATAGCTTTAGTGCAGCCTCATTAATGTCTTCTTTAATTTTAAATAAATATGTTTGACTCTATAATTTTTTTGGTATAAATATGTTTGACTCTATAATTTTTTTTGGTTTATTAATTCTTAATCACTTCTTATTACGCACCTGTTTATGTGAGAAAAGTTCACCTTTGTATATTCTATCAACATTTTTAGCAAAGAAAAAAAATCATTAGGGATCTAAAGAAATCTTTTAAACAAGTATGAACAGCACTCACAAATTTTTAAGGTGCAAAAAAATCAATTGGCTTAATGAAATCAGAAAAAAGTTATAGTTTATCTAAACTAAATTAAAGACCCCAAACCATCATTTTGAATGGGTGGGAGAGGTAAACATTTACAACGAGCAGCTTCATTGTTGACTTGCTAATGACACCTTTTGTAGCGTGTAATACAAGATTGCTAACGGTGTTTTTAATAGTTTCCAATAAAAAATAAGATGGTATCTTCATACGGCCAACTCCCATATATACAAAATCTTAGTTAATGTTTCATAAAGGATTAACTGAATCGAGTGAAGTCATAATTAAAGAGATCGAATTAATAGATCGCCGTCATTCCTTGCTTTCAGCAATCTGAAGCTAGTATACAATATGGAATCATAGCTGATTCTTCTCCACGTATTTGGCGAATTTCTCCATATGGCAAAGGATCAGAATTCAACAAGTTTTACAGCTGATGATTTCAACTGCCAAGAATGCAGGACACGAGATGATTTTTCTCAGTTCATACTTTATAACTTACAAAAGCAAACTTAAAAGCGGAACTGACAGAATTAGGATAAAGAAAATTGTCTTCTAAAGGCATATTCTTCAATTACACTATGGACTGAGCCCTTAACATTGCTCCCTTGCATCGACCAAGAGGGCAGCATTCTTCCGGCGTCATTTTGTCCTAAACTGGAATTATCAAAATCTGGGTCATCAACCGGGCATGGGTTATAGGAACCCGTGTCCTTGGAATCTTTGTTCTTGTTAGCTGACCTCTTCTTTGACCGACCTGTGCTCTTAGTGAAGTCATCATCCTCTTCTTCGTTTCCATTTAAGGCCTTATTTTCATCTCTTCTCCTTTTTGCTGAATCATTACTTTCGTTGCTACTGCTACTATTTCTGTCCATCTTATAGTACTCCCTGATTATAGACTCAATGGTCTCCAGCAACCGGTCTCCATACTTACTGACCTTTGCCCTATACAAAGCCCAAAATTCATTGGAATTTGTTGCTAATTAATCAGTATGCAATCTAACCAAAACTTACTTTCCAATGCCATTGATCTCAAGAAGTTCTTCTTTTGTCCTCGGAATTCTTTTGCTTAAGTGCTGCAGTGTAGCATTACTAGACCAAGAAAATAAAACTAATCAGCATTTGTTGTACTAAGTTTTCTTTTCCATTTTCTGCAAGGCAGAGCTCCTTGGAACAGACTGTACTAGGAGTATAGTTTTTTGGTTAGATATGGAAATTAGATGAGAGCTCACCCAAATATGTGGTAGGCCATGACACCCTCTCCAGCTTCCTTAACAAGAGTAGTTCGAAGCAATCGCAGAGCAGAATACAGTTTGGCTGATAAATTCTGTAATAGGATATATCACAAACATTTAGAGAAAGTGAACCTTTGCTTGCTCATTTGACTTATACAAGTAAAGAGTTAGGGGAAAGATTTTAAGGCTACCAAGTCCATTTCAGGTTGAGGCTGGGCAGGAGTGTCAGTAGATGGAGGACTTTGCTTTCCAGGCATCAACAAGCCTTTTGCAGGAGTAGCTTCCAACTTGTTCAATTTGGTTGCTTTCACCGAGGAAGGGAACCTGCTTGTTATATATCAAGCGAAAAAAAGTCTGTTCTGTAAGTAAATATCTGGCTGAAAAAAAAAAATCTAACTAAAAGTCGAGAGGACAGCCAAAAGTGGCATGTTAGTAGCTCTAGTCCGAAAGTTTTAGGCAACAAAGTCTTCACTGCAAACATTGCAAAGCCCATCATTATCTGGTTTAAACCATCCAGGGTTGCAGAAAATATCAATTCCAGCAAAACCCCCGAGCTATTTGGTTTGCATTATAAACTCCTCTATCAAACAATTGTAGTGGATCAATATTAATAAGCATATTAAATCGACTCAGCAAAAGTTCAACACTGAAATAAATGAAGTACGTACTTCTAACTGCCTACTCCTGATGTTGGTTTTCCACTTTTATCTAGTATAACAGCTTAAGGAAATCTTTGGGTAACATTGGTGTTGTGTTTGTACCAAGAAAAGTACTGCAATACACGCTACTAAGTACTAACAAACTCTCTAGCATTTCCCCAAAGTTGGTGCATGTATGTTATGCATGCTCAGCTTGTTAGAAAGAATTCCCACCTGAGGTCCTGATAAATGCCTAGAAAATATGCCTGCAAGCTCAAATACCGACAAGGATTAAAGAAATACTACCAATTTCCTATATCTGATCTTGATTTTACTCTGGCGTCATTTTTCTTGCATCTTAGGATATCAAAAAGAATTCGTTACAATGTTAACCGCGCAACATTACCATCATAATTGAAAGGATTGCAACTCAATTTGTATCTTAAAATCAGATCGGATGACTAACTATTTTATTGAATTAAAAGAGATTGCAAAGAAATCCACCATTGGATTGAGAATATAATGAGAAGCTACATTGTAAATGGTATCTATTAGGAGCTTAGAACAGAATAATTTAAATGGACTAGCTTGAACATGGGCTCCCCTGATCTAGACTCGAGCAAGGCCTGACCTGCTCAAGTCCGGGCTGATCCCAGCGATGGTGCTCCCCCTTAAACACAAACTAGCCTATTTAACGGTAGTAATGTTTCTCAATTTTGTAACGTAGATTTATATTGTTAAAATTTTATGACTGAAACCATATTTAGATATGGTTACTGTAATTACTAATATATCAAATTCAAAATGCAAATTCTAAAGTAAAACTGTATACCAAAAAGAGCTTTTTACTGCTTGCATAAAAGAAAAGAAATATTAGAATGTGCCTGAACTTAGACTTTGTTACTAAGCCCGCTTTTTTCTTAAACCTAAGCCCGATCTGATGTGCCTATATCAAAGCCTTAAGTTTTTATGTCAGACCACTGGGATTTTCATGCTAGGCCAGTTTTGAAAAGATCTAGTTAAATCATGACTGGGACACGCCTCAATATGCTAGGCCAATTTTGAAAAGATCTAGTTAAACCATGACTAGGACACACCTCAATATGATAGCCTGACCACCAGAACACAACTTGTACGCTTTGGATTCATTGATCTGAAATGAGCACAATAGAACTATTATCTTGTAATATATATATACACAAAAAACATTAAACATAGCAATTGAAGAAGGCAACTTGTTGGAATAGCGAGTCCAATATCGAGATGCAGGTGGCATCAGAAGAAGTTTAATGATAAGTTACCTTCAATACTGATGATACAGATCCATAGATATCACTTTTCTTAACTTCCTCTACAAGAAAATCCTCTGTAACTAGATGACGCAATACACGGGAAGCTTCTCCCTTAGCTAGATGTTTTCCAGAACCATGAAGACTCAAGGAGTCATGTCTGTGTTTTTTGACCTAATTTAGTCGTAAAACCAAGCAGTCATTTCACAATGTTAGCATATATGTCTAAAATTCACCGCAGACTTACAAATTGGCTTAAGGAACCCCTGTAGACTTCTAAAATATGAGACGATGAAAATTGCTGCCTCATAGATTTCACCAGCTCAATCTAAACATGAAAAGGTAGAATGTTTATTAGGAAACCACACAAAAATGGCAGTGACATATCAAACAACCTTACTAGCAATACAAGGCCAACTAAAATGTGAAAAAAAAATCTGCCTTTGTACCAATTGCTTCGCAATTTCAGTGACATCCTTCTCAACTAAAGTTTTGATATTTGCACAATTGTCACATGTTTTTCTGCAGTTTCCAGTATCAAACTTCTCTCCAAAATGCAAAAGTTGTAGAAGACGTCTACAGTCCACATCATTTTCACAATAGCTGACCTGAAATGGAAGTTGTGATTTGCTGGACATCAGATTAAATTCTTAGCCCATGGAATGACAGTTACACATCAGGTACCATTCTCAGAAGATTTTCAGTGTTCTTTTCCAGTATCTTCTCTGAATTTGTTGTATTAGTGCGGCTATAACCAGATGTTGCTGGACTTTGCTCAATCTGCCCTTGGATGATCATATGCTTGACCCGTATCTAGGAAAGGAGAGGAAAGCGGTCAGCAACATCGATGACTATTTCAAAGAAGAAAAAGAGTGGAAGAGCTTAAACACTGTTTATAGGAATAGTAGCTGGCAAACAGATAGAAACAATTAGGTATGAAGCAGAAACCAACATGCAAAAAACACATCCCTGCTCTATGATTAACTTACATAGTCACTATAACTGTAGTACAATACACAGGATGATCGCTGACCATCACGACCAGCACGACCACACTCCTAGAGAATATGGCAAAAATTCAAGATACTGACAGTTACCACAAAATGAAATGATAAATTTTTTTCATAAGGAATCACAAAAATCAATCAACACCTATCACGTGAAGATCTTATGCTGATTACCTGATGGTAACCTTCTATGGACTTTGGGAGTGAATGATGAATTACATAACGGACATCGGGTTTGTTGATACCTGAAAAACATCCTTAAGGTGGTTTATCTAATTAACGCAGCAAATGGAAAAGGCTAAGAAAAAGCTAACTACATACCCATTCCAAATGCCACAGTAGCACAAATTATATTTATTTCATCTTTGCTCCATTGCTTTTGAACATGTGCACGTTGGGCAGCATCCATATTCCCATGGTAAAACGCTGCTTTATGTCCACACTCCTGTGTGACGAAGGCACTATCTTATGAGAAAGTAACTGACAGACCTAAATATCAAACTGCAAAAATAGGCTTATATAATATGCTTCAAGTTCAAGAACTAAATAAAGTCCTGTTTAAATTACTAAAACATCAAAAAACCAGGGTTGAATCAGAACATAAATTGATGTATGAAAATTTCCATCCTGCATCATTCAAGGAGATAGGCAATATAGATGCTTAGAAATCAACTAATTTTGTAAGTCACTAGCCATGACTGATTGCAGCTACTATTCATTCACAAATGCAATGAATCTTGATTCTGTAATAGCTTCCCAGCATGTAAACTGCAGCTTTGCTAATCTTCCTCGACTCTTTTCGAACACTGTTAAAAAGATAATATGAAGCACTACAACCTTGTTCCTTCTAGTATAATGTACTATTAGCTTTACCATGAGTAATATCATCGTGCTATGCGAGGAAGAATGCCCTCAAAATCCTATGCAACTACCAAAATCATCTAAAATACCATTTGTAAAAATATGAATTCAGAGAAAAAGGATGCAGTTATATGGCAGCAAACATTTCTATATGCTTCAAGGGGATCCTTGATCTTAACCCACAAACAAACAAAAGAAAAATATCTCAATTGCCTCAAATGTATCATGGATCAGTCTCAAACAACCAACTAAAAATGCAAGACCTCTCAATATTTTGGATAAATATAGAATAAATCCTAAAGATTTTCTAACATTGACAACCCGGTGTTGATCCTTCCGATTTCTCCTATCAACTCGTAATTTTTATGAAATTGGCATCTGAGGAAGATCATTTTAGTATGCTAGATTGTAGTATTAGATCATACTACAAAATATGAGAAACAAAAGGAAACTTAGCTCTGAAAACAGAAGTCCAACAAAATCCAAAGAACGACAATAAGAAAATTAGAAAACTTAGTTGCCGAGAAAGAGGTAGAGGTGATATTGCATGGTTAGAACATGTAGGATTTAAGCAAATGAATATAATACCATGTATCCTTAAATAAAGATGATGTCAATCAATGAAAAACAGGTCACTCAAAAGTGTGTAAAAAGAATTTGAACTTAATTAAAGAAAGTAACAGAAATTTGGATAGAATCATATGAATTTCTAAAGGTTTAGGACTAGAACACTTTCATCCCTAATTATTCACTAGACCAAGAACACTTGCAATCACCAAGAATAAAGGACATCAGAAAAACACCAACCTGTAACTTTTCAGCTACTTTCTCACAATCCATTCTTGAAAGACAATAAATAATTCCACATTCGTCAAAATGATTTTCCTTAATGAACTTGTCAATGTCCTCCAAACACTTCTTTGTTTTAGGAATGACAGAGTACCTGCAATACTCGCAATGAGTAATGGCTTTTAATTCTCATGGCATTTAAGCTTTGTCCAACACATACCATAGATTTGGACGATTAAAGCTTTGACGGAAAACTATGCAATTTATGAGACCAAGAGCTTGTACAACATCTTCCTTCACACTAGCTGTTGCTGTAGCAGTTAAAGCTAACACTGGAGTTTTCTCAAATTTCTTTTTCAAGACACCAAGTTCCTGAAGACATTAGAAGTCAGCTTGGAAAAATGAAAAAGCTGCAGATTTATGGTGCAAAGATAAGAAACATATGCTACAACCTTGTAATCTGGTCTAAAATCATGTCCCCACTGACTCACACAGTGAGCTTCATCGATCACCATCCTGGCAAGTAATCCACGAGCATTCAAGCTTTCCAAGTGTCGCAAAAGAACATCACTCCTGCAAGGATGAAAAGTTTGAAGCAGAACAAAATAAACCAGTTACTTATGAGCAGATTATAATTTATGATATAGGATTGAAGTGGAAATAAGATTTCAGAACTAAAAAATAAATTAAGCTTCACATCCTGTTGAACACTAAACTTCTAAGGGGGAATCGTAGGTTGGCAGTTGGCTAACATCCCTCTATGCGAAAGAGCAATAGGAGAAAATATGCAATAGGACAGCAGGAATTAGGAGAAACCAAACTAGATATTGCATACAAACAACAAAATATTTTTCTTGTTTCTTATATGTGATATTGCATCTATATAACAGGAACTACAAAGGTGCCACAAAGACAAAGTCAATCACCCTCCAACCTCAAGCCTCTCTTCTTCCAAAATGATGAATATACTCCTTCCAATAAGCTTTTTATTTCTAGTTATATCATATCATATCTTGTGAGTTGCACTTCATTAATAGCAAGGCAGCAGTATCATCTCAAGAGAATTTTAAGGATTTAGTTTCTGTAGCTATAGAACCCAATATTCTTAAAACCAAGCCTGGTTCCACAAAAAGCAGAAATACTGAGGATCAAGGGTAAAATCTAAGATATAATTGTTCTTTAATCAATTCAATGTATGTTAGAATAAAGGAAGTGTTACAAATAACCAAATGAAATTGAAGTTCCAAGAGTTGCTCTAAATGGTTATATTCTGTACACAACACTCACTTGGCAACCTTTTCTGGGGTGACATATAACAACTTGTATTTACAATAATCAGAACAAAGTTCTCTGAGGATATTCTGTTGCTCAGTCCACTCCATATTGGCACTAAGGTATGCAGCAGGTATATTCACCTACATTAGAAGAAAACAAGAAAGCGTACCACAGATTAGAATGCTTCTGTAACCACAGGCGAAGTAAATGCACTACAACATAGGTAATGCAACCAGAATACCTGCAAAAGATGCATAATTTGATCTTGAATAAGTGAGACAAGTGGTGAAATTACTAAGGTTATTCCAGGAGAGACTAGAGCTGGGAGCTTCAAAATAACACCAAAACATGTTAGATAAAGATTTCCAGCTTGCAAAAGTACAGTTGCCTAATGCCATATATTGACGTTTAACAAAAGACAATCTTTTTATTTTTTTATTTTTTGAAAGATGAAAATGAATTTTATAAGAAACACCATAATGGTAAGCACCAGTTAAGCCAATACAAAAGCAATTGCCTATATAGGTCACCTCAGCCATTTAAAAGCTGATGTTCAGCTTACAAGCAGTCAAAGAACTAGAAGTAGTTATAAGCTAATTCCATCTATTGACCATGTTCGAGATGTATAGTTGGTGGAGACCTTTGGAGAGGATTACTTACCTTGTCCAGTTGATGGTGCAGGTGCAACTTAACAAATCACAAAACTATGGACTAATCCATTTTGAAATACAAGAAAATGCTGGATATAAGAAATGAAACAGCTCCAGCCCTACTTGGAAATAAAATGCCGATGAAGTCCACAAGAATCTTACTTGGTAAGTCAGACTTTTTCCACCTCCAGTTGGCATTAGAACAAAAACATCATATCCACTCATAGTAGCATTTATGACCTCTCTTTGATTGGGGCGAAAGGAGTGATTGCCAAAAACTTTCTTATTGTTGGCCTACAGACAGAATCAACCAAGCAGCAATTAGGAGAAGTGAAAATTTGTTAATGAAAACTAATCCAATAGAAAAGAGCACCTCAAGCTTTTTGGTCCATGGGAAATCAGTGCTGCTCCACTTTGGGTCATTTGACCCCTCAATATAATTAACTTCAACAAACTGGGGAATATAAGGCTCCCTCTCTACAGGACAGGAGGAAAAAGTAACTCTCTCTATGGAAGAGAAAGAAAGTGAAGATGGATTCCAATTTCCATAACCAACCACTTCACATTGTGGATGAATCTGGGCATTACAACTTATGGGGCCTATTTTGCATGCAGATGACTGAGGTGTTTCATATTGGGAGGTGTGAGTCATTGTGGATGCAGAAAAATGAGACTTCTTTCTTTCTTCATCAAGAGCATGTTTCTCAAGAAGCTGAATTTGCTTGTTTAGCTGTAACCTAATGATGAACACACAATAAAAAAATCAGAAAGTTTGATTCTTTTTAATGTTAATCAACACATTCCCCCTAAATAGTGAGACAACCCTAAGACAAGGCCCAAAAGAAAACAAGCAAAATAGGAAACTGGACCTAAATATAATGTTCCATCTACTTAAAGAATATCATGAACTTACGGAAGTTTTAGGTTTTCTGCTGGAACTTGAAATTATATCCGATGTTTGAGAAGATTATAATAACCATGTTAGAGAGAAATATAATGCAAAAAAGACACAAATAAGCAATTTCACCTATTTATCAGAATTTAAATAATCAATCTTGACTAGGAACTTGGGTCAAAGAAAATCTTAATTTCAGACTCATACTTCTTGTGCAGATTTTCCAGAGCTGTATATAGCTTTCAAGATATTATTGGAGGAAGAATGATAGCAGAAAACATGAGTTCTCAATTCAATAAAATATATGCTCAACAAAATATATTTTAAACATAATAATTTCCATGCATACCAAGACCAAAATAGTGAATATAAACAACTAATGAGGAAGGAAATAGTAAGGCAACCTGTCTTGGCGAAGCTTCTCTGTTTGCCTTGGACTCAGCTTGGAAGCATTATCAAGCAATTCATTAGAGACAGCAATAAGCATATCCTTCATTTCCTTTAAATGACTAGCAGCTTCTGGGCAATCACCTAGCTGTATCAGTTTTATAAGTTAGGGGCATATCAAATAGACAACAGATTCAGATGTCAGAAGACAAAGAAAGTGAATATGAAAGAAATACCCTAAGTCCATGACTACACTTTGAGCACAATTCAGGTGGCAAGATTATGTTCTCCATCCTTAGAGAAGCAGTGTTTACAGTAGGAGTTACTGCTTGAAACTTAGCAATTGTTGGCTCTGGTGTGCAAGTAGATTGGTAGTGTTCAATAGCTATTTGGTCCACATCAATACTCTGGAATGGATATAAGAATGCAGCAAAGTCAGCTTTCGTGAAGGAAAATATCAAAATCACAATTTGAGATTGATTAGTTAGTTTCTGAAACATAACTCAAAAAAATTTCCAAATTGCATGATCCACATATATTCAATTATAATATTTTGCTTTCAAATGTGAAACAAATCAGCATAAACTTCAAAACAGCAACACCATACTCCTTTTAGCAACAGAGTTTGAGGTAAATTTCACAGCCGGTGAGTGTGGTTGATCAGAACATAATTGGCAAAGATAAAATACTACTACAAGAGATAGAACTCCTACTTTGCAATGCAAGGTCTACTCCAAACAGTCTTCATTGAGACTAGCATAGCCATGAACATGTGACTGAGTTACCTTGAGTAAGTCGTCATCGTCAATGTAATCCATCAAAGTTTCTGAAGGCTCTTTTGTTTGACTGGCATGTGTCACATCAACTCTTGATGAACCAGAAAATGATCTAGATTGTATACCAATAGAATGTGATGATGTAGTCACACTTTGTCCTAGATGAATGCCAGCTCTAGTATTTTTTGGTGGAAAAGAAAGCTCTGTGTATGCAGATTCATTATTCATTTCGTTACGTTCACCAAAGTATTTATGTGGACGCACGTGCTCAGGATAATGGCTGACACTAGAAGAGTTCTGAAATATAGGCCTTTGCCCAACACCAGACAAGACATCCTCACTAGCATTCATGACTGGACCAGTTTTCCCAGGTCTTGGGTAGTTCCTGCAAGAAAGCTGAAGACTGGAAAGAATATACCACGCCTGCAAAAATTAAAAAAAAAATGTTGCATGATAAACTGAATTAACACGGATTGCCATGATGAGAATTATCGACACTAGTGGTTTTTAGCTTTTTACAGAGAGATTATTTATTAATTTGAAACAGCCGTTTACCTTTTCAACCAGAGGATTATGCAACTTTTGAAAACTTTGAATCTGGCAGGAGGGTAACCTAAGTGACAGAAGAAAGAAATAAGCGTCCCCCAAGACAATGTGAACTTACGAGATGCACTAGCCCTTAAAAGAAATTGACCAATAGTGACAATTTTTTTATGTGGGAGGCAAAATAAGAGGGGAATGGAGGCTGATGAATAAGAGATAATGGGCGAAGTCTCAAATATCAAAAACTACATAATTAACATGAGATGAGGAAGTTAAACAAACCTGGTATACTAACAACAGTCTCAAGTTTCCCTTATCGAGACAAATACAAACATACCTCATAGTTATTGCCCCTTGAGCAGGAGGTCTTTGGGTTTGGAGTGAAAAAAGGAAATTTGAACTCAATAACTTATTTTGATTGGCACTCCCATGCTGCAACCAGTTGACTTTTGGGAGCTTCTCCTCACTTGAATTTCTTAGACTGAAATGCATATATAACAGAAAGCACAAACACATACACACATATATGCCGCATTAAATATATAGATCTTTAAGAAATGGGAAATAAAAAAACAAGAAAGATGAGGAGATAATAACTACTTTTGCTTCATCCTTTTCCTTGTCAAACACCTCCTGTTATCAGAGAGACAATTGGCACCAACCAGCACATCATCAGACCTAGCCTGAGAAAATGACATGAAATACAACCATAAAACATGGCAGACCAATTGTATCAATCAAACTGAACATTGACATTTTGAGGACATGAGAAAGGGCGAGGAGGGGTTACATGAAAACCCAGAGAGAGATAAGTGAACTTGAATTTGGAGAGTTTCACCGTTTAAGATTTGCAAGAGAGAAAAACACAAGTTTTGGAGGAAAGCTATGAGAGGAGAGCGCGCACTTCAAATATTCTACACCGCGGTGTCAAGGGCGGGATGCTTGCACATTCCTCTTCTTTATTTTAATAATACATATATTGGTATTTGTACTTATTTTCACAAATAAATGTCTAATTACTCAATTTCAAATGCATGAATTAAATTTTAAATTTTAAGAGGGAAATTTACACCTTATTTTAACATGTAGACAATATTTATGAGAGAATCGATTATTATTGAAGGATTTATGCGTTATTTTTATTAGATTATAAAAAATAAGAATATTAATGTGATTTTTTTATTCATTTAGCCCTTTATTTATGCTAATTGTTGCCTCGTGATGTTTAAGTTTGTGAGTTGGTATACTTTAAATCCTGTCATGCTTTTTAATGTAGAAAAGAGGTTTTTTTTTTTTAAGTAAACAGCATTTCATTAAATTTTAAGCTAGCTCAGGAAAAACCCACTCAGACGTTACAGCCAACTCTCCATCTGAGCAATGAAAAAAACTTGAGACTAACTCATTAGAGTTTACAGGGTGACTATCAATTCCATCAACCAAACTTGAATCGAACTGTAACAGATTAACAATAAAATTGAGAACAACCTCCCAATCGATAAAACAAGCACTAGAAAAGGCAAAACAGGTTATATCATGCGCCATCTTGTTAGCTTGTCTTGGCACCTAAGCAATACTAATTCTTGGCAACAAAGCACGGTAGTAAATAATAAGCCTCCCTTTTCTAGTGCTTGTTTTATTAGTAAAAAGAGGTTGGTTTTAATTGATATTTTACTATTAAGTATATATATTTCAATGTCATGTCTTTGTATATTACTTTTGGTTTTGATTAATTAGTGAATAGAGTTGGATGTTTGAGTTTGAGTTTGAGGTGATTTTTAATTAATAAAATATGTTACATTGGTAAGTTGAATGACAATTAATTGATCGAAGGCTTATTATTTGTCGATATAAAGCATTGCTTTAAAAAATGTTAATGTTGATTAAGTGAATGATTAATAAAGAGTTCATGAAAATTATTTCCAAAAATAATCTTGATAATTTTAATGGTCAATTTTTATGAAAATTAAAATAAAAAGGGAGAGGAAAAGGGAAGAAGTGATGACAAAAGTGTTGGGTTTGTCATGAATGCATATATCACATGCATGAGAATGCAACGGAAGTGTCGGAATTTAGATTCCGACGTTATGAAAAACACAGAATCATACATGCATGCATAGATATGTAAAAAACATGAAATATAAAACATTTTTACCTTTTGTTTCTCCTTCTTTCTTATTTCTTCTCTTTGTTTGGGTTGTTGTAAACACCAAATCCTTCCTTAATCACCCAAGAACACGCAAAGATCAAAAAGAAACAATGTATAATGTTGACTTGAGCATCAAACTAGTTGAGTTCTAGTAGATGCTCAAAATAATAGAAGATAGATCAAGAATCTTGTACATGCACTTTGATTCATGCAACAATTGCAAGAATAAGACTTTTGGTACCTCCCTCTCACTCTAGAACTCTTTTAGAGCCCTTATGCTCTCACTTGAGTGTGTAAGAAGTGGTAAGACCTTATGTACACAAGTGAAGAACCCACTTATGTACTCATTCGTGCCCTCTGTCACGATCGTGGCCAATGAGTCAGGATCGTGGCCTATTTAAAAAATAGGCTCACCTTCGACCATGACCGTGGCCTACTTAAAATTAGCCATACCCTATGTTTTTTATCCGATCTTTTATGTGCGTGACCTTTAGGTTCCCGGTTATTTTAGGTACTTGAATTAAATCTTAATTCAAGCAAATCACGAAGGGTTTCATCTGTCAACGTAAGATCAAGGAGAATCACACTTTATAAATTGAGAAGATCACGCCAGAAGATCAAGGATTATAACAATCAATCCACCAGATTTGTAGCTAAAGAAAATATTTGGAAATTTTTGTATTTATTTTGATTTATTCACTGCCTTGTTTGGACATCAACCTTGTACATAAATACACCTTTACATATCAATATAAGTAACCAAAATTCATTCAACTCTATTTCAATTATCATGGTATTAGAGCTAGGTCTTTATTTCTAGCCTACATAATTGTTGAGTCATTCTATCAAACACACTGCAGACTAGAACAATATAATTACTGTGCAACAACTATTGTTGTCCAACAACAATATTACTGTTCAACAACAATATTACTGTTATCCAAATTTAGATTGTAGTTGTCCAGCATTAGATTACGGTTTCTTTGTCACACTGCTATTGCTTTTTTTTTTCTTTCCATCTTCTTTGGAGCTCAGGTTTATTTTTAGTAGATTTGCGCTTCTTTCACAACGTCCAAATCTGTCCAAATTCATGAATGATTAGCTGCTTTTCTGTGTAATTTGTTATTGCACAATATATTTGTTTCGTTCAATGTTGGTTATTGAACCATTCAGATTCTTTGGTGAACTATCTATTATGGAACTATTTTTTTGAGACAACTGCAATGCAAATTGATAATATGGATGGAAACAAATATGAATCTATATCTATCAAATTCAATGGAAAAAATTTTGCTCTTTGGGAATTTCAATTTCAAATATTTGTTGAAGGAAAAGGTTACTCTGATATTCTTGATGGATCTTAACAAGATGAAGAAACTTCTGAAGCCAAGAATTAATGGAGAATGAGGAATGTTTAGATTATTACTTGGATACTTAATTCAATTGAAGCAGATATCGCACTCAGTCTTCGGTCTTTCAAAACTATAGTAACGATGTGGAAACATCTTCAAGGAATTTATTCTCAAGTAGATCAATCAAGGCAATTCCAGTTTGAATACGAAATTGCTAACCTCAACCAAGAAGATCGAGACATTCGCAGCTTTTATATTGAAATATTAAAATTATGGATAGAACAAGATACGATCTATTCAAATATTGTCTCAGGTGCTTCATATTCAGAGATTAAGACAGAAAGGGATCGTACAAGAGTAATGCAATTCCTTATGAAACTTCGACCTAAATTTGAAAATGTAAGGGCCGCTTTAATTAATCGAGGCGACTTGAATATAGAAGCTGCTCTTGGAAATCTTGTCCGCGAAGAAACCCAACTTAATACATATGATCAACTGGCCATCAAATCTAACTCTGTTGATGTAGTTTTTTTGGCCTCACGGGGTAAACAGTCATAGCAGAACAATGGAGATAAAAATAACATTCAATGCATATATTGCAGTGAACTTGGACATGTGCAGTCTCATTATAAAAAGCACAATATCAATATGTGCAATTGTTACAAAAAATCTGGACACATCATTCTGAATTGTAGAGTTATAAAGAATAAATAAGGCCATTCAGCATTTATTACAATGGACAATGATGAAGAAAAATCCATGCTAAAGAGACCCCAATTTCATTACAGCGATTCAAAAGATGATTCAAGACTCAGTGCAAGCATCTCTTCCAGGTGCTATTTCTTCCATTTTTTCTATTGCCGAGGTATTAGGTAAAGGAAAGAAATTTGTTCCTTGGTTCCTTAATTCAGCCACCTTTAATCATATGATTGGTCAAAATATGCTTTTTTTGAATTTAAACCTTGTCACTCAAATAGATCAATTACCACAGCTAATGGAAAAAAACTACCCATTAAAGGAATTGGCATTGTTTACTTACCCACTGAATCCAACAAATCTATTTATCTACCTAATACTTTTTATGTTCCTCGCTTAATAGCCAATTTGGTTTCTATTGGAAAATTAACAGATCAAAAATGTTTAGTAAAATTTTCTTCTTTTGGTTGTGATATACAGGACCTTCAAACGGGACAAGTGATAATGAAGGGTCGTAAATATGGACGTTTGTTTCAACTTGATCTAGAATCTCCTATGTGTCTTACAGTATCACCGTCCTATTTTGTTTCACATGAAAATAAAGTTTGGGACCTATAGCATCAACTTCTTGGTCAACCATATGGTAGAAGGTTAGAGTATATGTTTCATTCCAATTTTCTTCCGGACAAACTACATGTCAAAGCTAATATTTCCAAGAATTGTCAGACTTATGCTCTTGGAAAATTTGCTAAGCTACCTTTTGTTTCCAGTACTACAAAAGTTAATGCACCTTTTCATCTAATACATTGTGACTTATGGGGTCCTTCACCTGTCTTATCTAGACTTAGTTATAAATATTTTGTTCTGTTCATTGATCATTTCACATGATTTACTTGGGTCTATTTCCTTCGAGTTAAAGTCAATCTAAATAATATAGCTAAGAACTTTGTTGCTATATTTGAGACACAATTTTGCAAAATCATCAAAATATTTCGTTTAGTTTCTGATGGAGAATTTTGTGTGTCTAATCTTGTATCCTTTTTCAAGCAAAAGACATTATAACTCAACAATCTTGTCCGAGCACACTAGAACAAAATGGAGTTGTGGAGCGTAAAAATCTTCATGTTTTAGAAATTGTTAGTACCATTTTACTCGAATCACATTTACCATCTCAATTTTGGGTTGAAGTAGTACATACAGCTGTCCATCTCATAAATCGACATCCTTCTCTAATAATTGGTAATCAATCCCCATACTTTACGCTCTATAATAAAATACCCAATTATGCCCATCTCATGTTTTTGGTTGTGCATGCTTTGTATTACTTCCTCCTCATGAATGAAATAAATTAACTACGAAGGCTGCAAAATGTGTTTTTGTTGGTTATAGTTATAAACAAAAAGGATATGTTTGCTATGATCCACATAGTCATTGCATACGTGTGTCTTGTCATGTCACTTTTTTTGAAAACATATACTTTTATTCTTTATCCCCTAATTCTGAAGTCACTCATCAATATATTACCTTTTTGCATGATTTTTCTGATTCCTCTCCCAATCCTAATAACACGACTATTGAAACAATGTCAACATTGCATCAAATGATCTTGTTCCTGAAGGTTCTGTCTCCAACCTCTCCATTGTCAATTCCACACCACATCAACCACAATTGCGAAGATTTACTCATGTTAATTTTGGTAAACCATCTATAAGGTATGACCCTTTTTATTCTTTCGTTACCAATATAAACTATATCCAAATTCCTTCTACTTATAACCAGGCAATAGAACAAGAATGTTGGAGAAAAGCAATGGAAGAAGAGCTTCAGGCATTAAAAGTGAATCATACTTGGGAGTTAGTTCCTTATTCACCTGAAATGTCTATCATAGGAAGTAAATGGGTTTATACCATTAAAGTCAAACCGGATGGTTCTCTTGATCGATATAAAGCTTATTTGGTGGCACTAGGATATAAACAGGAACATAGGATTGATTATAATGAAACCTTTGTTCTAGTAGCAAAAATGACCACTATTCGTACTCTTCTGGCTGTGGAATCTAACAAGCAATGGCCTTTATATCAATTAGATGTGAAAATTTCCTTTCTTTATGGTGATTTGAAAGAAACAATTTATATGAGATGCCCTCTTGGATATTCTAATACAAAATGGCCTTTATATCAATTAGATGTGAAAATTTCCTTTCTTTATGGTGATTTGAAAGAAACTATTTATATGAGATGCCCTCTTGGATATTCTAATACAAATCCTAATACGGTTTGCAAACTTCGCAAGTCACTTTATAAACTTAAACAAGCACCTCAGGCATGGTTTGAGAAATTTCAGTCTATTATTTGCTCCATTGGATTTTAACAAAGTTCAAATGATCACTCACTTTGTATTCGTTATTCTCGTGTTGGCATTATTATTCTACTTCTATATGTTGATGATATGATCATTACAGGTAGCGATCAACAAGGCATCATAAAATTTAAGCAATTTCTCACAAACTCCTTTCATATGAAGGATCTTGGCACTCTTACTTATTTTCTTGGGTTAGAAGTATCGTACACATTTGATGGCATCCTTCTAACTCATCAAAAATATATTTAAGACTTACTCAAATAACCTAATCTCACTAATAAGAAAACTTACTCCACTCCAATGGAACAAAATCTGAAGTTGACGCACGATGATGGCGCTCCTCTCTCTAATCCTACATTGTATCGTTGCTTAGTGGGAAGTCTCATATATCTCAATACTACTCGTCCTAACATTTCATTTGCCATTCAAGTTGTTAGTCAGTTTGTTTCCCAATCGAAAAGGCCACATCTTTTAGCTCTTCATCGCATTCTTCTCTATTTAAAGGGAACTTGTGATCGTGGACTCCTTTTTCCCTCCACTTCTTCTCTCACTCTTCTAGCATATAGTGACGTAGATTATGTTGGGTATGTTGATACATGATAATCTATGACAGGATGGTGCGTGTTCTTGGGCAACTCTTTGATCTCTTGGAAATGTAAGAAGTAGGAACGTGTCTCCAAATCTTCTCCTGAAGCTAAGTATCATTCAATGTCCTCATTTAGTTCTGAAATTGTATGGCTCCAATGACTACTTATGGATTTTGGTATTTCTTGTTCTAAACCTGTCACCCATTTTGTCAATAACACAAGTGCTATCAACATTGCTACAAATCCCGTACACCATGAACACAGTAAACATATTAAGGTTGACTGTCATTATCTGGGATTTAGTTCATGAAAATATTATTCACCTTACCCACGTCTCGTCTCAAGATTAACTTATTGATATATTTACTAAGTCCATGTATTCTATGCGTCATGCTTATCTTGTGAGCAAATTGATGCTTGTTGGCAACTATAATCAATTTGAGGGGGGATGTCAACGTAAGATTAAGGAGAATCACACTACATAAATTGAGAAGATCACGCCAGAAGATCAAGGATTGTAACAATCAATCCACCAGATTTGTAGCTAAAGAAAATATTTAGAAATCTTTTTATTTATTATAATGTATTCACTTGCCTTGTTTGGACATCAACCTTGTACATAAATACACCTGTACATATCAATATAAGTAACCAAAATTCATTCAACTCTATTTCAATTATCATCATGATGTCAAGTTGTCAGAATATAAGTGGATTATCACACGAACTCTTCGATAGTGAATTATCTGACTTATGAACCTTTTCATAAACAATTACCATGTAATTTGTCCTTTCATTATACTATAACCACTTGGTTCGAAGTATGGGCTATGTGTCAACTCCCACTAGACTGTCTACGTCATATTTAGTCTAAGTGATGTTAGTTCTTGTCCTAAGATCTCATTACTTTATGTGTCATTGAAGACTCTCTTTATGACACATAACTACTCTGGCCAGAGACTCATGAGTAATAACCCCAACAAGAGGCCGTGGGTATCCTCTCCTTCTATCAGGAGTGGTGAATCCTTTATTGGCTACCCAATTACCTTGAAATACCAATAGCTGTACCTAATCATCACCCTAAAAGCGACCTCGTCTTAACATAACAAGGAATGGTGTCAAAGCACAGGACTAGTATCCAAGATATCTTTGAGTAGTTCAAGTATAAGGATATTTGCACCATTGTTATGATGAGATTAATCATTAACATTTGATATATCATCCATATGATAATCTCATAGCGGGTCTTTCGATGTACTTATTACCCTTACTAAGCATCCAACATCTCATGCATATAGTTTGTGAGATCCACTTCTTGATCAAATCAATGAGTATAACATGTGTTAGTCTGTCTAGATTAATAATGTTTTGTCTTATTAATCTTATGACTAGGGATTATTTAGATACTAACATAATTGCACATGATAGGAATCTTATTACAATGATCTCGTCATGATTTCCTTTATACTATGTTTTGTATCATGGACTTCATTAATTCAATTTAAGATCAATATTAATTCATATATAAATGAATACAAAATTAATGAAAAATGTCTTTCGCTTTATTAATCAAAACAAAGTCAGTACAAAAGTGCTAAAGGTGATTGCCTTTAGAACACTACTCTAACAATCTCTCACTTACACTAAAGCCAATCATCTTTGTATCTAATACCATAGGCAAGTACACGTTAATCAAAATTTATTTGTGAAAGTGGCTTATTCAAAGAATCAGTGATGTTCTGATCTATGGCTGTTGATGGTAAAAACAATCTACTTATTTTAAGCTAAAAAATTGCAAGTGTACGAGTTGTGACTTGTAGTTAGAAAATAGATATCGATCCCATAAGGATTGATGCGCAGACACCACTTAATTCAAACGAAACTTTGCTTAAGAAATGAAATTATTTAGCAAATAATCTAAAAAATTAAATTAAAATTGAAAGACTAAAACAAAGCAATAGACAATACCAAAGTGCAGAAAAATCAAAATTCAATAATCAAAATACGAGAAATTACTTTTTTCCCTATTTTTTCTCCCTCCTATTTTATTAATCGAATTATATCTCACCCTAGATTTCAAAATGTGTTAATTAACCTCTCTCATAGTGTAATTAATTGTCGCTAATCAAATTAAAGGGAATCAATTGGACGATCTCTACCTACCTAATGACTCTACCAATTCAACTAGTTATTAAACTATCCTATGGGTGATCAATTGAATTCGTCAAGATCTTTCTTCTAACTAATCAATTAACGTGATGATTGTATGTCTATAGGTTGCCAACTCTCGTTGTACAATCCTACATAATTAATCTTACTCACTCTCTGGATTTATTGTAAGATAACAAATAAATTCACCAATCATCAAAGACAACTTCATTCAATTTAATGAAATAGGAGTTCTAACAAAATAGTTCAAAAGTAATCCTTAAAACTAAATCAGTCACTCATGGTCTCCATAACATCATCAACATTCAAATAAACCATTTTACAAAGAATACAAAAAGTAAAATTGATAGAAAATTGAATAAGGAAACTCCTTCTCTTCTTTGCCAAAATCTAGAAACTTTGATGTGTATGTACTATTTCTCCAATCTTGATGATGATCCTTGACTTCAATCCTTCCTTAAGGCTCCAAACATGTGTTCTTCACTCAAGGATGATGTTTCTACAAAAGGGTTTCGTCTCCCGTTAATGATGGAGGCTTAATTATCTTTTTATAGTCCAAAAAACCTAAATTTGATGAAGCACCACATAATCTTTTGGATTATAATTCCCACGATCGTGGGAATTGGCAACAGATGGAATCCTCTTTTCTTCTCCTTTTTGATCTTTAGTTCAATCTCCAAGTTGCTCCATCTTCCTTCCTACATAAAAAATAGTCAATTCTTACCCTAAATTAACATCAAAC
>JANQBM010000005.1:17918679-17960914 GCA_025594535.1 Erythroxylum domingense | reverse complement strand
AGCATATTTTTCAAAATTCACATTTATTCACAATTATACCGGGAAAATGTCATGAATGCATGTACAGTCATTTACATATGCAAAATTCACTATTCACTATCCATGTGCATATATGAATGCATGAACATAGTAATACAAATTTAAACACTCCTAACCCGTTCCAAATTACTATTTTACCCTTCCCATAGGTGAGGGGATGTTACAGCTCCACCACTTGTTACATTTACCAAACTCCTATTGATAGGCAATAATCCTTCATAAGAGTGTTGAACAAAGATTTGTTCTATGATATTATGATGAGGTTAGCTAGCACACAACTTCTAGAAGCACTCCTAATACTCATAAAAGGATTCTCTATGATGTTTCTTTATCTTGCAATTCCTTATGCTAGTTGTCTTTGATGCTAGAAGGTACTTATCTAAAAATAACCTCTTCATATTGATTCATGTGCTCACATTACCTGTAAAAAAATCAAAAAGCCATTTTTTTAGACTGTATCCTTAAGTGAAAATGAAATGCTTTCAACATAATCTGCTCTTCCATCACCCCTGGAAGTTTCATATTAAGACATAACATATTGAGCTCCTTGAGATGCTTATGAGCATCCTCACTAGAAAGACCATAAAAGTTATGAAAAATATGGATCAAGCCAGGTTTAATCTCAAAAATAATATGTTTAGTAAAATTTAGAAAAGTGATGCATAAGGGTTTTTCAGTCAAGTCTAGTGCAACCAACTCTTTTAGAGTTTTTAGATTAGTCATAACTTCTTTTAAATTGATTCTTTGCCTTATTCCAAGAGTTGCTCTATTTTTCCCAGACAACCTTCATAATGTCCTTTTAATCTTAAGATCAAATTATACAAGGTCTTAATAAGGATATCTTGTCAATATGTTGATTGCAAAAACAAACTACTTGTTTTACATTAAAAATCATTACTTGTAATAAAAGTGCAGATATCGTCCCACAGAGATTGTGCTTAGGCACCACTTAGTTCAGGTTGTGCTTTGTTTGAGACTCAAATTCAAATAATAAATTGAAAAGTAAACTAAACCTAACAAACTAGCAATAATCAACTAATGTAGCAATGGAAATTCGTCAAAAGAATTAATCAAGTTATGAGAGAGGGGATTTTACTTATCATTAATGCTAATCTAACCATTTTTGCGTTTATGGGGTGTTAGTTCTAAAAGATTGTAGGGTTGATTAATCTCTCTCGAGTTATAACCATCCCTAAATTATAAACCTTAACTAAATTATGGACTTGAAATCTCTCAATTCACAAATTACCCACAATTCTAATTAGTTCTAAAGCTCTCTAATAAACAATCGGGTCTCGCACAGGATCTCTCTCCATGAAATTAACGACTAGACTGATTAAATGGTCAATTAGATTGCCTAACTCTCATTAATCTAATCTAATCATTTTTATCCAGTTCACCCTCTCGGTTTGTTACTTAAATATGCAAATACATTAATCAATGACAACACCCAACTCAAGTAAACACAATTCAACTAGATTAATGTTAAATATAAGCAAAATATCGAAGGAAAAGTTAGAACATCATTGACAACTCAAAATCCATAACCATATAACCGATCTCAATCTTACACATTAAATGAATAAAAAGGTAAATGGGGATGAAATGAATCTTAGATTGGATGATTCAGGAAAGCAACGGCATCAGGAGATCACCTATTATGGGAAGCTTTGGCATCGAAACCCTCCTCTTCTTCTTTCCCCTCTCTCTCCCTTTTTAGGTTTCCAAATGTAGGCTGAATGTAGACTCCTTTCTGGGGTTATATCATAATGCTTTTATAGTCTTTTCTAATTAAGGTGACCCTAGTGTCTTTCTGGGGTCCAAAATGTCCCTCGAAAACTCAAATCTAAAAGTGACTTCACATATGTCTGCGTGTAGGCCACGATCTTGGCCCTTAGTGCACAATTGTAGCCAGTTTATCTGCTCTTTGTCATGATCGTGGCAGATTCTCCATGATCATGACCCTATGTTTGAGCTTCTATCACGATCGTGGGCTTATGTTAGTGATTTTATCATAATCATGGGACTATGTTTTGATTCAGGTCTCCTCTAAAACTCTTTTGAATGCCATGAAACACTAACAAACTCATCACAGCACCTTATATATATATATAATTGAAGCTCAAAAGCATGTTTTCATCAAAGAACACTTAAATCACAAATATTTATGAAGTAACACAATTCTTAATCTAAACACATACTAAATAATAAAATTAACCACTAAATACATATCAAATTACCTATAAAAATACAACGCAATCTACACTTATCACACTCCCATACATAAACACTAATAAACTTAAAAGATAAAAAATAGATTTAAAAACCAATTATGAACAAATATATAAAGAAAAATACCTATTGATATTAGAAACAAAAACTAGATCACTTCTTTACCTAATAACGACACCAAAATTCTTAATGTGCATCGAACATACTAAAAAAATAAGACCTAACTCTACACAACTAAAATTTTATAGTAGTGGTTAGGATGGATAGTATCCACAGAGAGTGTGTATTTAGCTCTTGTAATGAACAAATCAGTGTTTAGGATTGGTTAGCGGGTTTGGTTGAATTCAATTAAGAAAATAAAGTAAAAGGAAACTATTAATAACAAATCAAATCAAACGGTACAAAATTGTAAGGATTGATAAATAGGTTTTGAATCTAGTTCATTATAACAATCAATTGTCATGATATTCTCGTACCTCTCTTTGAAACTATTAATCATAAATTAACAATAAGCTTTACTGATCCCAATTTTCCCTTAAGTTGTAGCTAATTAAAATAAGCTCTTCAATTAGGTTTAACTATCAGACAACCTAGAATAAGCTCTCTAAATTTAAGGTGACAATTGCATTATGAAATAGGAAAACATGTTAATCGAGAAAACAACCACTTAAGCTTGGGTCATTTAACCTATGCTATGTTACCCCTAATGATGTGTGACCATTAGTTTAGCATAAGTGAATCACAGTTACAATGATTATGTATAGTAATTTGGATTTTAATAATGAGTTCATACATGAATATTCTATTTGGAATATCTAAATCATTCATACTTAAATCCCAAATCATTAATCATATAATAGCATAATCAATTCTAAAAGGAGAGTTAAGAACAACAACATTAGATAAATCAATGCCTAAACATGTTTATTAGCCTCAATATCCCCCTTGAATTAGAAAGATGAAGTTTAACTCCTCATAGTTCTCTAAAAGGAAAGGAACCTAGCTCCCTATTTTGTCTTTACTACTTTATACCTCATTTGGCCTCTTAAGTGACCTTTCCTAATGAAAATTAGGTTTGCATCATAATACACAGTCATCTATAAAGGTTCATAATTGATCGTGTGTGTAATTTAAGTGCAGGTGCAACCTACACAATTGTGTAATTAAGCCACATAAAAGTGGCCATATAGATCACTGTGTAAGGTTGTAGAGGTGTTTGAAACTACATCTTTGCATTAAATTACATGAGTCTAACACCTATTCAGAAAGAACACTGGCACTAATTTGTTATTATAACTTTATGAGTATTTTTAATGGATGAGTCCAATGTCTATTGATAATTCCCTATATCATCAATTTATTTCTATCTCTAGTTTACAAACCAAATAATAGATCGATGATAGTTACTTCAATGTCCTAATGATTATGATATTCATTTGAATAAACATTATATACTTCAATTCATTATCTTAAAGATGAAAAGCTTCACTCCTTGTATAAAGATCACCATTAAGTCACTAAGAGCTTCTTCGACCTTCTTTAATTTACTTATTATCAATGATCCTCTAGTTTTCTTTAATAGAACTTTAGCAACTTTTAGCACTCTATTTGATCTTTTACCAACTTATCTAAACCCCTCTTTATAACTCCTTTGCTTCCAATCTTATACAACTTGATTAGATACTTGACTCCTATCATTTCATTTATTCTAAAAATGATTTATTGTTAAATAATCATTTTTATATACTTGCTTTAGTGATAATAGAGCAAGGGTGACTGGTTTTCCATTCATGGGAAAGTAATAACTTCTAATAACCATCATATATGGCTCTCCTATCAAATTTTCAAAGACATCCTAAATAGATATGACCCATTTGTATAGGCACCACATTACATTGCAACTCATCTTGGTACCTCCTAATTAATAAAGAAACCAACATTTGTTTTGTTAACATAACCTTTATATTCTTATTCAACCATTGTAGATTGTATAATTTATGGTTATTTTTATGGTTGGTAGTCTTAAATTCTACATTAACTTTATGCTAGCTATACTAGTATAACTCCCTTTATCTATGATCATACTACAAACACATCCTTAGTGAAATACCTTGTATTAAAAAGCTTATTCTACTATCCATTCACATAATTCTCTCCCATAGACATACTTAATGCCTTCCTAATAACCAACATCTTCCCCTCTATCGGTCTCTCAATACACTTATCAATAATAACTTCCTTCAAACTAGGCATATCTCTATTTGCCTCCTTTTTACTCTTAGACACATACTCTCCATCATTCCTCAATGTCATTGTCTCTTATTAAGACATTATGAAGCTATATGTCCTCTTCCCAAGCACTTAAAGTACTTAACATCTCTATTCCTAATCGTTAAAGAGGAATCAATCTTAGCTTTCTCTCCACTTAGTTCTCATACTTTTCATGTGGTTGCTTCATATTTAGACTTTATAGATTTGTCATCCTTTTTACTTTATAGTTCTCTCCATGATGAACTTACACTAAAAACATCAAATAAGTTTAAATACCTTTTTGAGTTGCCTTTCTACTTTGTTGCCGATGTGAACCATACCCTTTAACTCCATATAAAGGTTTAGTTTGATAAAGTTAGTAATTTTTTTAGTCTATAAATGAAATAAGCCATTGTTGCTTCCCTATCTTCCTCCATATTCACTTTAGCCATGGTAATTTCCATCTCCTTATAGCACTTCTTCACACTATTGGAACCTTGAGTTAACATTTATAGCCTTTAATAGAGATCCTTATAGAAGGAATTTGGCAAAAAATGCTTCCTCATTATTAATGTATCCTCCTATGTTTTGATAAGCATCTCTTGGTTCCTTCTCCTAGTAAGGATTTATTGATCCCATAAATTGATGAAATAATCACTAAACTCTATGACTATCAATTTAATTTTTTCTTGTTCAAAAAATTATAATAATCAATCACTAGCTATATATGTTTTTCCAACTCCAAATTGACATTAGGTCATATTCTTCCTGTAAAAAGTGGTATTGTCATATTAATTCTACGTATATTGTTATCTACCCTTTCTTTATATCCTCATTTATAGCCTAAACCAAATCTTCCCCCTCATTATCTCCCTATTTAACCTTTTCTTGTACCTCTTTCTCCTCTACCACCCCTAAAGAGTAACTCCCCTAAGTATCTTACATTACTTTAAACCCCTTTATAAGCTTTAAATTCATTCATCTTAGTAGGTATAGGTGAGTTATATTAAAGACTAGCTATGATAGCTTTATGTTTCTCCTACTTATCCTAAACTTCATCGAATTATAAAATAAGTTGCTCATATTGACGATAGAATTATAAAATAAGTTGCTCATATTGACTTTGTATTGCATTTATGATAAAATTCTAGTCAATCCTCCCTCTTTCCTGCTTACTTACGAATGAGTTATTGTGTCAATTTTGAGTTAATAAGTAATAAAAATCACTTCCTCATGTGTTGTCTCTCCCAATTCGCTCTACTCACAACCTAAAATCTTGAATAAAGGTTCTTTGCAAACTTGTTAATCTATTAATAAGGGAGTTTCACTTTTCCCTTTATCAAATAACTCCCAAAGAAGTAAATTAGATAGAAACAACTAAAGATGATGCAATTATAGCCAAGAAAAGAAAAAAACTAAATAATTGAAAATTAAGCTCTATGAAACCTAATTAGATAGAATAAAAAGAACAATAAAAACTCAAAAGTAATTTTTCATCCACTTTGAGAGTTTTAAATATTGATAGCAAGTGCCATTTAACTCATTTAGTTTCCAAATTTTAAATGCCAGACCTTATATCCTGAATTTAGATCTTGTCTTAAGCTAAAGTTATTTCACATCATATTATAATTGTAAAGTATTAGTAGCAAGAGACTTAACCATATCCTCTAATGGCATACCTAAGTTAGAGGAGGAGGTTTATGGATTGGGTTGAAATTGTTATGCACCTTGTGGCCTATTTAGGAAGTAGCTATGTTGCCTATTCTTTCTATGAGTCAAGTTTAGGTGATCTCTCTAATATGGGTTATAGGTTTAGGAATATAGATTATACTATTAGGGAAAGGTTCCTACTGCAACATTAATACACTCCATGTTTCCCTTTTACATAGTGGGTACCCATCTACCGGATGGTTCGTATTGGCATATGTCCCACAAACTTTTACCTGTGCCTGCCATACAACAATCTTTCTAACAAAAGAAATTATTTCATCTAAAAGATGTTCTATGGATGAATTGTTTACCTTATTTACTTTATGAACATTAGTACAAATGCCGAATTGTTGTGAGTTTCTTGTCATATGCTCGATTAAAGTTTTTGCCTCCTCGAGACTGTTTTCACCTAATGCTCCACTACTTACTACATCTACCAAACTCCTATCTATAGGTAATAATCCTTCATAAAAATACTAGATAAGGAGTTCCATGATATTGTCATATGTGTAGCTAGCACACAACTTCTTGAAGCACTCCTAATACTACAAGAGGGATTTTTCGTGATGTTGCTTTATTCCTTAAATCTCTTTCATTGTGCTTACTATCTTATATACTGGAAAATACTTCTCTATTAATAGCCTTTTCATTTAAGTCTACATGATAACACTCCCTATAGGCAAATCAAAAAGTGAATCCTTTTCTAAATCTTTTAATGAAAATGGAAAAGCTCTCCATATGATTTGCTCTTTCGTTACCCCTAAAGGTTTTATAGTAAGACAAATCACATCGAGCTCTTTAAGATGCTTATGAGCACAATACCATGAAAATTAGGAAAAAGATGTATCAAACTAAAGCTCAAAAGTAATATGCTCAGTAAAATTTGGAAAATTAATGTATAGAGATCTTTGGCTCAAGTTTGGGGTATCTAACTCTCTTAGAGTTCTCATATTGGCTATAGTTTTTCCCAAATCAATTTCATTTTCTATTTCTTGAGTTGTTTTGTCCCTATGCAATCTTTGCAATGTCCTTTTAATATAAAGATCAAATCATATGTGATCTTTATAAGGAGACTTAGTCACTATCATGCATAAGCATTAACAAACGTAAAAAAAAAAAAGCAAGAAACAAATATAAAACTAGTCATAAACAGATATATATATATATATATAAAATAAAAAATAAAAAAACTAAATCAACTTCATAACCCATCAATGGTGAAAATTTTGATCCATGTAAAAGATACGAAAAAATAATACCTAATATACACAACTAAATTTTTAATAATGGTAAGAAAGGGTTGTATTCACAAAGAGTGAGTGATTAATTATTATAATGAATGAATAAATGTATGGGATTGGAGGGTTTTTTAATTTAATTAATAAAATAACATTGTACCATGAAAGATAATTCAAATCAAATGATACAAAATTTTAAGGGTTAATTAATGGGCTTTAGTCCGGTTCTCGATTAAATCTTATCCTTAACATGAATGTTCATAATCAATTATAATGTTTTTCTCATACCTCTCTTTGAAACTATTAATAGTCGATTAACAACATGCTTTCTTAATCCTAGTTTTCCCTTGAATTATAACTAATTCAGACTTGCTCTTTTATTAGGTCTGACTATTAGATAACCCAGAATAAGCTCTCTAGATTTAGAGTGACAGTTGCATTATGAATAAGGAAAATAGGCTAATCTAAGAAATAATCACACAAGCTTATATCATTTAACTTATGCTATATTGTCCTTAATGATGCACGATCATTAGTTTATCACACATGAATTAGATTTACAGTAATTAAGATTTGTAATCATGATTCTGATAATGAATCCATGCATAAATAATCTAGTAGACCTATCTAAATCATGCATGCATAAATCCTAAACTTTAAATATAAAATAACATAATCAATTCTAAAAAGAGAGTTATGAACAACATCACTAAGATTGTTCAATTCCTAACCATGTAAACCAGCCTCAAAATCCTTTTTAAACTAGAAAGAAGAGGATGAGTTGCTTATAACTTTTAAACAGGAAAGTAATATGTGACCTTTTTTTATCTCTAATTAGTATGTACATTGATTTGCCTCTTAATTGCCCTTTTATATTACAAAATTAGGGTTGGATGATCATACAAGGTTAGCAACACAATGATATAGGTGATCATGTATGTAAATTTTCCAAAAATCATAAAGTTACATGTTCATAGTTAGTTACACGAGTAAGATACACATCTATGTATCTCACTTACACGTTGTGTAAGTCTCCATATAGGCGTTTAGAATGCAAAGGTAGTTTAAATAACATCTTCAAGTCTGTAGAAATTTCCATTGACTTACATAGTCATATATACAACCATATAAGTCATATAAATAGGCATTCACACTTCTACATGAGTGTTTAAGTCATAGTGACTCTAATTCTTCCATTATTTATCCCATTTTCACCCTATCCCATCTCCTTTTTGCTCCACGAAGGCAAATAAGAGTGAATGTTAGTTTAACTACATTAAGAATGTGAATTTAGCCCATTTTGGTTCTTTTTTCTCCAACTTATACCTACCAAAATAAACGTCTTAGATGCAACATAAACAATAATCATAAAGCATTAAAGAATAAATAAATAATCAATAAAGCACTTATCACCAATTAAGATTATATTCCATTTTAAGGCACCTTTATGACGAAGTTCCATAAGGGAGCCATTATACTATAACCTACTTCTAGAGATGATGAACAATATTTTAAAAAGGAAGTGGAGTAGTAATCACTCAAAATTTGCCTCCAATATCACTTAGAGAAGGAAAGAACATAACTAAAAATAACATTGAGATAAAGAGAGGAAGCATCAGTTAAGGGAACAAGAGCAGTCTAAGGATCAGAACCAAAGAAAGGTGCAAACAAACTGATGGAGTTGAGATAAGGAAGGGAGGAACTAGGGGGAAACTAAAGGGGTATAGATTGGCATCTAGTTAGAGGAGGATAAAAGGTTAGGCTTAAGGTTAAAAATGGAAAATAAAGTAACTAGAGAAAGGAAAATTAAAATATCACTATTAAAAATGATTAAAAAAAGCGAGAAAAATTTAAGAGAGGAAAAGGAGAAATCAAATGCTGATGAATGAATAAGAAAAGATTAACATAGAAGAAAAATATAACCAAAGCAAGTTAAGGAGGAGAAGTTAATAAAGGACTAGGATATAAAAAAAAGGATAATAGAATTATAACCAAAAGTGTAAATGAAAAATGAGAATAAGAAGGAGTAAGGACAAGAAGGGGATGGGAAGGTTAAAAATTAGTAGAGAACCCATATAAGTAAAGCTAAGAGACGGGGAAAGCTTAAATGGAGAGGGAAACTAGATAGAAGGAGGAGTAACATGTTGTTTAGGGATTAAAGAAGGAAAGGGCTGACAAGGATCATTAGTGATATTTAATCATAAGGGAATCAAAACTATATAAAAAATAGGTATTTCTTAACATCTATATACCTCCAATAGCATCAACAATCACATAATATTTCTTTCAACTATTTTTTATTGGTATAACAAAAAAAAAAAGAAACTTCAATAGTATACAGAGAGACTAAGGAAAATAAAGATGAAGATATAAGGAGTATCAATTATCTTAATTTCCCTCTTTCCCCTTATTTTCTATTTTTTCACTACTCTTATATATTGTGTATGTTTAATAAGAAGTATAATTTATTTATAAGGTAGGAATTAATTTTTTATGCTTATTAATTCTTTTATAATTAACTTAATAGGGAACAACTTTAAGAAATATTTTAACATTGAAAGAACATTAATTGAGATAATTCAATAAAAAGTTTGGTTATTTTTGAGATTTGATTTTTCTGAAGAGTATTTTTTGAGCATTAATTTTTAAGTTATTTTTTATTTCTTTGTTAATCTTGAAAATGGATGCCTAATTTGTATTATGATACTTTCTTATATAGCTTGGACATACAATTGTGTTAGAATTGAATTCCTTTTAAGCATTTTTAGTATCCCAAAAAATTAATAAAAGAAAAAAAAGGAAAAGATGCATGTGAATAACTGAACATAAGAAAATTTTACTTGCATGGCTCCAAACCAAGTTAAAAAATGTTGTTTCTAGCCTTTTGAAATAGTGACCTAATTGAGGATGTACGAGTATTCATTGCATTGATTGTACTTTCATGTTAAAAAGTTAGGTAACTTTTCAAACAAGCTTCTAAATGCTCCTATATTAATTTGAAGTTAGTATTTTGTTTTTCCTTCAATGAGGAATATGAAAATGTTTGAAAGTTAAAGCATCTTTCCCTTGTATTCTCACTTTAAGAATTACGTTAAATTTTATGGATTGAGTTAATGTTTAAAGCATCATGGAGTTAAACTCAATTAATTTATAATTTGATATAAGTAGCTAAATACTTAAAAATTTAAAAATTTAAAACTTTATAATTTGAATTTTATAATTACATCAATTAAAAGTCTTAATTGATGTAATTGATTTCTTAAATTCTTTCTTATAGTCACCAGCTACTTAAGAATGATGATTGTTGAGCAAGTTTTATATAATAATAAAACTCTCAACATCGTAAGTATACGAATCATATCTTGTAGTATTAAAAGGTATCATTCCCATAAGGAATAATAAACAACTAAACAACTTTAAAAGAACTTTGTCTAAGTTACTAAGAAATTGAATTGAAATAAAATAAATAATAGAAATTAAAATAAATAAATAACAAATTAGTTAAGATGGTAATGAAAATGAGATTTATCAAAGTTGAATAGTTAGAAACTATTCTATCCTTATTTTGTTTCCCTTAATCCTATTGATTCAATTTTTGTTCAATTTAAGATATCCTAAAGTTTTGATTGCTCTCTCTCTTAAGATCTGATTAAATAGCCCTAATTAAATTTGATATTTATAGAATTACGATCTCTCGATCTACAAAACTACTCCTAACTTATGCAATTAGTTCTGAAGCAATCATATAGATAATTAATTTCAAAATTAAGATATCTCTTTAATTATTTTTTTAATGTGATAATTGTTAGGTTTATTAAGTCACCAACTTTAATTATACACCTTAACATTAATACTTTGATTCACTCTTTTGGTTTATTATCAAATATATGCACAATAATTATCACAAACATTCATCAGTATATTTAATTCAACAAGAAATAAGGTTCACAAAATAATTCAAGAACAAATCCTAATGAGGATCTAGAAACCCATAATTTTGTTAAACATCTTAAATTCCAACTGATATCTATGTCGTGTTGCAAGATTTATGGGAGTAACCACTGCAATCATCAATTTCGGCCACCAAATTATATATAGAAGCAACCAAACATGCAAAATTGGCCTCAAAGTGCACCCTATAAGAATACTTACACTTTAGAATGGAGCAACCTTTATGATTATAGATGGAATGAATATGCTTAAATTGAATATTTAAAATAGCAGCAATAAGAATAGCAACTGACAGATAGAATAATAAAATGCTTTACCAATGTAAATTCGAAGAGATATTTTATTCACCAAAATACATTGAGAATAATACAACATATTATTGGAGCCTATTAACCCCCCAAAGTGAAGAAAAGACAAAGGTTGGCTTCATATATGACATTGCAATTTAAGAAGACAAGGAGCTAGCTACTACTTTGGAAGATAATGATGAACATATGATAGAGGAAGCAGAAGAAGAATATGAAGAAGAGGAAGCCTCAGCCCAAGATGATGAAGTAGAGAAGTGGCAAAAGATAATTAAAGAAGAAGTAGAGGAAGAAGTCTTTTTCTAAGAAGAGGAAGCAGAAGAGCGGACAACTGTGATCAAGGAAGAATACGAGGAGGAGATAAATCAGGAAACTACTGAAGGATCATTGGTAGTCATCTTAAGTATGGGGTTCCCACTTCCTACAAGACAAACTGCTATAGTCAACTGAAGATTTAGCGAGTTTTATCATTCCTTATTTTATTAACAATTTTTCATTAAAAAGGGCATTAACGTAATCAATTGGATTTATTAATTTAATATATTATGTTCTTGTTATTATCTTAAAACAATATGGGTTATGAAACCATTATATGAAGAAACGGGTGGAAGTAAACCACTAATCATAAACCCTGGTTAATGGTAAGCATGAAAGATACGTTGAGCTACCAAAGTTAAACAAGCGCTACTTGGATGGCAACCCAAGATTTAGGACAAGTTTAGTTTTTAAAATCTATTTCATTTTGTTTTTATTTTGAGTTAGCATAAGGCTTTAACATTATTTTCATTTTTTATTTCGTATTATATCCTTTATTGTTATTTTATTTTCTTTTACCTCTTTATCCCTTTTATTTATATTTTTCAAGGATGATTGCATCTAATATCAGATAGATAGTCCCAAATTCATCAAAATTAGAATCTGAATAAATCTTATTACTCAGAGAAGTACCAAACTCTACTTTCTCCCTTTTTATTCATATTTGCTTATATTGTGTACAAATGGGATAAGGTGTAGTTTAAGGCGTGGGAAAGGGGATGATAATTTTCTTAAGCCTATTATAATATTTGTTATTAAATTTTATCAACTGATATTTTGAATTAATTAAAATATGTCCATAAATATATGAAATCATTATTGATTATTGATTTGAATTATTATGTAAAAAGATGAAAGTTATAATGAATTTTTTATAAATTATATTATTAGTAATCATTGAAATTTTCAATTTGAATAAAATCGCATATTATTTACACACATAAGGCCATATACATTTTTGTGGGCTTTTGAGCCTAAGAGTAATTTTCAAAAAAATTTAAGCTCTTTTATTCTTTTATTTGTGTTATCATGCATAGTTAGATGATTCTAAAACTTGCTTTTACTATGCATATTGAAACCATTTATGTTAAATTAGAAGCATTGAAATGATAAAGACAATTACATTCAACATTTGTTTATCCTTTTTTATAGTAACCAATTTTGAGCCTTAACCTTTTTTATAGATTATAACTAAATTATTAGCTTTTACCTTATCTTTCTTAAAGCCTTTTTATTAATTTGATCCCTAAAGGTTATTTACAATTGCTTGATTTTTTGAAACTTAAAATCTTGAAAGGTCTAATATTTCTTTAATTGTGGTATATGATGAATGCTCGAAAATATTGAAAAAAATGTTACGGGCATAGAAAAAAGAAAGAAGTGTTTAAATTATGGTACCAATGGATTCATGTTATAAAAAACCTATATTATGAAAGAATAAGTCTCTTGTAATCTTGTTTGTTGTAAACTTCTTTCAATTTTAGCAACCCTATGATTATCCCAATCATACCTTACCTAAGCCCCATTAAACCCTTATAAATACCTTTTGATTTTTGTTTCTAGTTTACTTATAAGTAGTGGACATGTGATAATATTCCAAGCTTATGATTAAAGGTTCTACTTTGTATTGATTGGAGAGTTCTTATACTTTCCACCCTAAACACTTAAGTGCATTGAATGAAATCTTGGTGAGGGTTTAAAGATTATTGCTTTTGATTTAGAAAGATTATTGATTTGATTACTGGTGATATTGACTTGTGAAAGTTTTAGTATAACTTAATTCGAATTTTATGTTAATTTAGTTGGTATGACATATAGACTTAGATTATGAATGGACAGGTTAAGGTTAAGGAGGGATAGATGTTTATAAGATTGATAAGTTAGATTATGATTTGATTGAGGACAAGCAAAAGCTTAAGTGTGGGGATGTTTGATAATGCACATTTGACTATAATTATAAACCTATATTTGATGTGTTTTGCTTGATATTTTATATTTTTGTAGTATTTTTTCATACTTAATTCTCTTTAAGTGCATTTATAGGTAATAATTGCCTTTATGGACTAAAGTAAAAGGATTCAGATGAAATCGTGGCATGGAATAAAGATTTGAATCAACTTGGACTTACAAGGCTTTGTATATGCTTGTATAAGTCTATATGAACTTGTAAAGTCACGATTATAGGTGTTTTTGGATCTACACAATTTTTTAAGTGAGTGTATGTTTCAGAACCCTAGTTTTTATTATAAAAGAACGTGAACAGAGGCAAAAAAAAAAGAGCCAAGTTATTAAGCAATTTTAACTCATAAGACATAGGTGATAGTTTTGATTAAGGAATTTTAACTCAACATATCCATTAGATAACAACATCAAATCTAAAATTGCAAGATCCAATAAAAGAAAAATGGAGATTTAGAATTATGATTTCTTTGTTTTCTATTAGTTTTTCTGCAGATTTATCTTTGAATTTGTTTTCTACGAGTAGTAATTAAACTTGTTTAGTGTCTAGGTATGATTAACCTTAAGTTGTGATAATAACATGACTTAATAAAAATGCAATTATATTGATTGATTGATTGTGATTCAATATGGGTTTTATTCTTGTTTTCATATATTTGGAATATTAGTGTATGATTTGATTTCATATGATTGAGATTAAGAAATCCTCTTGTATAAATAGATCTACCATAATTGGAAGGAGTTGCATGCAAACTTAGAGATAGGCTAACATAAATCCTCTAGGGTAGGATCAAACTTAATAGCAAAATTCACAAATCAATAAACCAATCCTAGGGGTTTTAAGTAGAAAGATTTATGTCAATAAACTGATGGATTAGTTATTAATAGTCTTGCGAAAGATATTAACATAAGATAGTAATTTCTATGGTCCAATAATCAACAATATAATTTCATAATAAAGGGTTAATATTTAGTGATTCTGAAGGTGATTCATCACCTAGACATTATTATTTGATATTGATTTTTCTAAGTACTCCTCTATCATGTGTTCATATTTGTTTTAATTTTTAATTAGTTTATTTATTTTAATTTTAACTAAAAACCAAAAATTTGATTCATTGGTTAGATAATAGAAAAGGTAATTACTAGTACTTATAATCTTTGTTAGATCGACCCATACTTCCCTGTACTAGCTATAACTTCACCATGCACTTATGGTATAATTTCAATATTGATACAAAACAATATCAATAAGTCATGTGCTCTTTTAAAGTTTTGGCCTCTATGGGAGTCTTTTCACACTATGCTCTAATAGTTATTGCATCTACCAAGATCCTATCTATAAGTAATAATCCTTCGTAAAAGTATTAGATGAGGAGTTGTTTTGTGATATTGTGGTAAGGGGAGTTAGAACACAACTTCTTAAAGCACTCCTAATACTCACAAAGGGATTCTCTATGATGTTGCTTTATCCACAAATTTCTTTTCTTATGTTTGTTGTCTTTGATGCTAGAAAGTATTTCTCTAAAAATAGCCTCTTCGTTTAAATCCACATGTTCACACTCCCAGTAGGTAGATCCAAAAGATAGTCTTTTACGACATCCTTCAATGAAAATGAGAAGGCTCTTAATATAATCTACTCGTATATTACCTTTAGAGGTTACATACTAAGACAGATCACAATAAGCTTCTTGAGATGCTTGTTTGTATCTTGACCTACAAGTCCATGAAAGTTAGGCAAAGATGGATTAAGCTAGATTGAAAATCAAAAGTGATATGATGAACAAAATTAGGAAAAGTGATGCATAGAGGTCTTTAATTCAAGTCTGGTGTATCCAACCCTCTTAGAGTTTTCGAATTGGCTATGGCTTCTTCAAATTCAAGTCCTAGTTGTATTCTTGGAGTTTTTCTCCCTTCACAACCTTCGCAGTGTCTTTTCGATCTTTTCAATAAATAACTATAGAAACAAATACACACGCATAAAACCAACTAAAATAAAAATACAAAAACTAGATCTATTTACTCCCCAGCAACTACACCAAAATTCTTGATGCTTATCGAACACACCAGAAAATAAGACATAACTCTGCACAATTAAATTTAAAGTTTTGGTGAGCAAGGATCGTATCCACAAAAAGTGTGTGTCTACCTTTTGTAATGAATAAATTAGTGTTTAGGATTTGGGGGAGGTTATTGGTTAAAATCGATAAACAAATAAATTAAAACTAAACTATTGAAAATATATCAAATTAAATAGTACAAAAAAGTGATAAAATTAACAAATGAGTTTCAAATCTAGTTCTCAGTTCAATCTCAACTTTCACACGAGTGAGCACAATTAATCATCATGTTGTTCTTGTACCACTCTTTAAAAATATTAACCATATATTAACAACAAGTTTTGTCAACCCCAGATTTCCCTTAAGTCATATCTAATCAAAATAAGCTCTTCAATGAGGTTTAGCTATCAAACAAGCTAGAATAAGCTCTCTAGATTTAGTGTGACAACTGCATTATATACTAGGAAAATAGGATAATCTAGGCAACAACCACACAAGCTTGGGTCATTTAACCTATGCTATCTTATCCATAATGATGCTCAACCATTAGCTAACCATAAATGAATCAAAGCTACAATGATTACGTATTACAATCTAGATTCTGACAATGGATTCATACAAAAATAATCTATTGGAAGTGTTTAAATCATTCATACATGATTCCCAAAAAATTAAAGAATAACACAATTAATTCCAAAATAGAGTGAGAATGACATTACCAGATTAAGAAATACCCAAACATGTTCTTCGACCTTAATATCCCCTTCGAACCTGAAGGAAGAAAGTCAGCTTCTTATAACTCTCAAAGAGGTAAGAAATATGCCCACTTCCATTTCTCTAAACTCTTCTTTTCTTTCTTTGGCCTCTTAAATGTCCTTTTACAGTAAAAATTAGGGTTCTTTAAGACACATGCTTAGTTAAATGGGCATATTGCTGACCCTGTGTCATTTTTTCCTAAAATAAAAAACATACACTATCCTAATGAACTATATGGCTATTTATCTCTCTCCTGCAACCTACACAAATAGGTTGAAACTATATCTTCATAGTCTTACGTGCTTTTCGAGAGTTACATGGTTATATACACAACCATGTAGGTTGCATGAACTTCACTTATTTCATTTTTTTTCCTATCTTCACCTTAATTCATCTCCTTCTTATTCCACAAAGGCAACTAAGATTGAGCATGAATAGGACAACTTCAAGGATATGTTTTTAGCTCATTTTAGTTCTTATTGTTTTAACTTATACCTAAAAAAATGAACTAAAATAAGTATCTTAAATACATCATAACGTTAATCACTAAGTATTAAAGAGTAAATATATATTCAATCAAGCAGTCATCAATAAACTAGATTTTAAGATGAACTTTCCTAACTATTGCTAAAGTTATTATAGATATAAATGAAGGGAAATTAATTTTAATTTTAGAGAATGAGGAAGTAGTCTTTAAGATATTTGAAGCTTCATAGAGATAATACTTATTTCTATGTAAATGTAATTGGTACTAAAATATCCCATGTTATGTAGGAAATAATCAAATATAATTCATTGGACACTTGTATCATGTAAGGAGAAGGAAAAGAGGACATGGATGTCTTTATTCTAATAGAGCACATGGCATATTTGAAAGCTAATGAACCAATAATTTGAAATAAAGCAATAATTGTAGTTAAAAGACTCATAAAGAAGTGCTTATTAAGAGGAAACCCAAATACCCAATGATTTAGGTGTTTTTGTTTCAGTTTAGTAGCTTTTAGTATCTTTAATAATATTGTTAATGTATTATTGATGTTGATATTTATTGTAGGTGTTTCTAGTTAAAAGTAGTTTTAAAGTCATTGATTTATATGAGTTTTGATGTTGGACCGTGATTTGTTTATGGATACTATTTGGATGAGTTTTATAGGCTATATAGGCAACACACATTCTAATGCAGATTTTTGTTTATTATATGTTACAGAAAACCCATATATATCTTTTGATAATGAGCCAACAACTGAGAAGCCCCAGTGATAGATTAAAGATTAAAGATTATTAATTATATTGGAGTGCTTGTGACCTTTTATTGTCAGGGGAGTACTGGTCATCCTAATTTGTTTCTTTCCCCTTTATTTTTTTGTTTTAATTGTTCTTCCATGTTGCATAGGTTGAGAACAATGTACAACTTAAGTATAGGGAAGGGAATTAATTACTTATAGGCCTTATTTGCTATGCTTATGAATTTTATTATAATTAGCTTAATAGAAAACAATTCTATGAAATTTTTAATATTGGAAAATTTGATTAAAATCATTCATTACAATTTTGCTTGTTTTGTTTTGATTTAATTTTTTAGGCAAATAGTCATAAGAATTATTGATTGAGCTAATTTTAATTTTTTCATTAAATTTGAAAATAGATACTTAATTTATTAATATGGTACTCTTTATATAATTTGGATATACAATTAAGTTAAAAATGAATTTTTAGTGGGATAAGTGAATAAGTAAGTATAAATAAATTCACTTTAGTAGATTCAAAGAAAGTAAAAGAATTAAAGTTAAAGAGTGATGCTAGTAACCATTTGAAATGGTGACCTAATTTAGTAATTAGGAGAATTCATAACTATGTACTTACTTTCACGTCAAAATGTTGGGTGACTTTCTAAACAAAACTTTAAATGCTCTTGTGCAAATTTAAAGTTAGTTTTTTTCTTTTCAAACAACATATGAAAATGTTTGATAGGTAAACCATCATTCTCATGTATGTTCACTTTATGCATTAGGTTGAATTTTTTAGATTAAGTTAAAGTTCGAAGGATTATGGAGTTAAATTGAATTGATTTATGACTTGATGTAAGTTTCTAAAATGTCTATAAATTTGATAAACTTTGCAATTGAATGATGATGAAGAGTTTTGATTAATGTAATTGATTTGTTAACTTATTTTCTCGATTTGCCACCTACGTTAAGTGTAGGGGATTCGATAAGTATTAGTTACAGTAGCATGATTTAAGAGTGTTTAGCTTGTGTTTGGATGGTCTGAGTGTGATTTAGTACTCAATATGGCTTATATTTTATTTTTAAACTTTATTTTAGCTCCCTAATAAAGAAGGAGTTTAAGAAAGTTATAGTCAACTTAAATAATTTTTGGCATGATTTTAAATAAATTATTCATAATATAATATGGATACATTTTCAATTCATATTCATGATTAAGGAACATAGGTTCAACATGTATCTGAGTTGGGGACACTTTTTGGTAATGAATTTTATGAAAATGTTTTCATTAAAAAATTGAATTAAAGCATGTTGAGATAAGAAATAAATAAATTTGAAGACAAAATAGGGTATTTCCATTAAGATTCAAGTGAAGACTACAAGATTTCAATATCCATGAGAATTAGTTCTTTTGTTTTATGTTCTTTCTTATTTTTTGTTGGATTTATTTATTTAAGTATGAACTAAATTATGATAGATCTAGATGGGATAAATCCTAAAACTATTTGTTTGTATTAATTCTTTTATTTGATTATTTAATTTAATGAAAGATGCAAGTTTTCTTGTGAATTATTCAAGACTATTTCTTGCGTTAGAATTGAAATTTAATAACATTTTGATTCAATTTTATATTTCATAAATAAGGATTATAAATCATATATATGAATAGATCATTAAATGAATAATAGAATTGTAAATAATCATAGAGATAGTCTATACAAATATTTTGGGTTAGAATCAAATCTAACAAAGGAATTCATAGAGTAAGTTAATACATTATTAGAGTTTTGACTAGAAAGAGATCCTAATTAATCAACTTAAGGATATGGATTGTATCTCTTAGAAAAGAATATGGTTATAACTTTGGAATTTCTAATAATTAAATCAAGACAATTCAAGTATAGAAAGGTTTTTAAGAGACTTGATATCTAAATCTCATTTATATAATGATTGCTTTGTTCTTATTTATTGCTTAGGTTTATTATTTTAGATCAGTAATTTTATTTTAGTTTCCTTTTAAGTCAATCATTTGTTTTGTTAGATTAGATAATAAAAGATAGTTATTACTAGTAATCGTAATCCTCCTAAGAATAATGCTCATATTCATTATAAAAGTGATAAGTGAACTTACCTGGTTAATCTTTACTATTATTCAAAAAGCACATATGGCATTTGTTTTGATAGGTTAGATGAAGGAAAGATATTTATTACTAGTACTATGTTGAATGCGAAATGACTACTAGTTTTATGCTCAAAACTACAAGTATACGTCATAACTTATAGTAAAAAGCGGATATCGATCCCACAAAGATTGTGCTTAGGCACTACTTAATTCAGATTGCTCGTTGTTTAGGAACCAATTTTAATGAATATAAATTGAAAAATTAAACTAAATCAAATAAATAACAATAAACAATTAATAACGCAAAAATGCAAAAACTTGGAATTTAAAACTTTAACAATTAGATGTCACTTTTTCCTTATCTTATCTCCCTTCTATTTTGTTAGTTAAATTATGCCTCACCTAAGATGTCCTAATGTATTAATTACCCTCTCTCAAGGTGTAATTAATTGTCCCTAGCCAAATTAAATGGAGGTTATTAAGCAATCTCTCAATCTACAAAATCAGTCCACTAATTCAACTAGTTAAGAAGTTATCCTATGAGTAATCAATTAATTAGCCAAGACCTCTCTTGTAACTAATTAATTAACTTGACGAATGCAAGTCTATAAAATGCCAATTCTCATTGTAGAACCCTACACTAATTACCCAACTCGATCTTTCAATATATTGCAAGGTATTGGTTCGACATTCATCAACAGCCTCCTTCATTCAAATCAACAAAATAGAAGTTCAACAAGTAGTTTAAAAGTAATCTCTATAAATAACTTAGCCACTCATGATGTCAGTAACATCCCTAATAATCAAATAATTAATAATACAAATGTTAGAAGAGAAAAACGAAAAAAACTAGATGAAGTAAATTCCTCCTTTTCTTTGCCTGAATCTGGAAAATCTGACATTGGTGTGCTCTTTGCCCAATTTAGAATGAAAAATCTCGATTCTTCACCTCTCTCTAGACTCTAAATCTGTTTTTTTATTCAAGGAGGCAAGTCTCCACCATCCTCCTTCACCCCTAAGCGTTTATAACCTTATATAGTAAAAAAACCTAAAACTAAGTGAAACCAGCGTGTATCTTCGGGCTAGGTATCCCACGATCATGGGAATTAGCATGAATCCCATAATCGTGGGTTCTTGTATTACAATTCCTCCTCTTCTCTTTTCCTCTCTTGGTCCCTAGCTCAATCACAAAGGTGGCCACCTCCATTCCTACGTCAAAATGATCAATTCTTTCCCTAAATCAACATCAAACATAAAAGAACAACAATGAAGATCAAACTAAACCAAAACATACAAATTAAATCCTAAAGCACAACAATAATAACCTATTACGTAATAAACACATACCAAATACTTAGAAAAACACACACTAATGAACAACTATCAACTTCCCCACACTTAAATCTTTGCTTGTCTTTAAGCAAAATCAAACACAACCAATCAATTCTATCAATTCATTTTCACAAACACCAAAGCATGCAATCACTCAAAGTTTGGCTAACTTAAATGTCAAGCTACTACGCATATCATGACTACGTTTCAATAATCTACATAAGCAAACTAAACTTATGGCACCATCACTCAAAGATAAGTATAAATGCAAAATGGATCTTCCTTACAGTTTCACTTATTTCTCCAAGTTTTTTAAGCATGCATTCAATCTCATTCCAAGTGCGGTTCCATTGTTTAACATAAACAAGATAAAACAAACTAATATGCCTAAAACATGCATCCTAATTAACAAAATGCAAACAGTGATTAAAACAAACTAAAATAATGCAATTGACAAATAAAATGTCGCCTCCCTATACTTAGACAACACATTGTCCTCAATGTGATAAGGCAACCACAAAATAAGGTAAAATAACATCAAACCAAACAAACAGACAAAATAACTAACAAGGAAAATAAAACAACGTAAAAAGTAAAGGGTAAGAAAGCTCATGGAGATTGTGGTGGCGAAGGCATAGGAGAAGGGACTTCAATGTTCTTCATGTGGATGAACTTGAGGAATTTCTTCTTAATGTGCCATTGCTCCTTATGCACTTGTCTCATCTGAGTGTCGAGCTCATTAATTTGTAGTGTCATTTGTTGATGGTTAAAGGCCATTTGGTTGAGGATTTGCTAAAATTTGTCGACCTCTGCTGCTGCAATTGGTTCCTCTTCAACTACTTCTTCTTGGGGCTCCGAGGAGCCTGAGACGTGGATAGTCGAGAAATGACTACATCCTTTCCCTTCCTATTCTTTACTACAGCGCATGTCTAAATAAATCATGAAATGAATAGTATAATTGTATATAATCATAGAGATAGTCTACATAAATATTTTGGGTTAGAATCAAATCTAATAAAGGAATTCATAGAGTAAGTTAATACATTATTAGAGTTTTAACTAGAAAGAGATCATAATTAATCAACTTAAGGATATGGATTGTATCTCTTAAAAAAGAATATGGTTATAACTTTGAAATTTCTAATAATCAAATAAACTAAGTTTAATAATTAAATCAAGATAATTCAAGTATAGAAAGGATTTTAAGAGACTCTATATCTAAATATTATTTATATAATGATTGCTTTATTCTTGTTTATTGCTTAGGTTTATTATTTTATATCAGTAATTTTAGTTTAGTTTCCTTTTAAGTCGATCATTTGTTTTGTTAGATTAGATAATAGAAGATAGTTATTACTAGTACTCATAATCCTCCTAGGAATAATGCTCATATTCATTATAAAAGTGACAAGTGAACTTACCTAGTTAATCTTTACTATTATTCAAAAAGCACATATGGCATTTATTTTGTTAGATTAGATGAAGGAAAGATAGTTATTACTAGTACTCTATTGATTGCAAAATAATTACTAGTTTTATGCTCAAAAATTGTAAGTATACGTCGCAATTTGCAACAAAAAGTGGATATCGATTCCACAAGGATTGTGCTTGAGCACCACTTAATTCAAATTGCTCTTTGTTTAAGAACCAATTTTAATGAATATAAATTGAAAAATTAAACTAAATAAAAAAACTAACAATGAACAATTAATAACACAAAACTACAGAAACTTGGAATTCAAGATTTTAACAATTAGAGATCACTTTTTCCTTATCTTATCTCCCTCCTATTTTGTTAGTTGAATTATGTCTCACCTAAGATGTCTTAATGTATTAACTACCCTCTCTCAAGGTGTAATTAATTGTCCCTAGCCAAATTAAATGGAGATTATTAAGCAATCTCTCAATCTACAAAATCAATTCACCAATTCAACTAGTTATGAAGTTATCCTATGGGTAATCAATTAATTAGCCAAGATCTCTCTTCTAACTAAACAATTAACTTGATAAATGTAGGTCTATAGAATGCCAATTCTCATTGTACAACCCTACATAAATTACCCAACTCAATCTCTCAATATATTGCAAGGTATAAGTTCGACATTCATCAAAAGCTTCATTCATTCAAATCAACAAACTAGAAGTTCAACAAGTAATTCAAAAGTAATCTCTACAAATAACTTAGCCTCTCATGATGTCATTAACATCCCCAACGATCAAATAATCTATAATACAAATGCTAGAAGAGAAAAATGAAATAAAACTAGATGAAGCAAACTCCTCCTCTTCTTTGCCCGAATCTGGAAAATCTGACGTTGATGTGCTCTTTTCCTAATTTAGAATGAAAAATCTTGACTCTCCACCTCTCTCAAGACTCCAAATCTGTGTTTTTACTTAAGGAAGCAAGTCTCCACCATCCTCCTTCAGCCCTAGGGGTTTATGACCTTATATAGTCAAGAAAACCTAAAAATAGGTAAAAACCCGTGTGTATCTTCGAGCTAGGTATCCCACAATTGTGGGAATTAGCATGAATCCTACGATCATGGGTTCTTGTATTACAATTCCTCCTCTTCTCTTTTCCTCTCTTAGTCTTAGCTTAATCACAAAGGTGGCCACCCTCCATTCCTACATCAAAATGATCAATTCTTACCCTAAATCAACATCAAACATAAAAGAATAATGATGAAGATCAAACTAAACAAAAACATACAAAATAAATCCTAAAACACGACAATAATAACCTATTATGCAAGAAACACATTCTTAGAAAAACACACACTAATGCACAATAAAAAAACACACACTAATGAACAACTATCATACTCGTAATCCTCTTGGGAATAATGCTCATATTCACTATAAGAGTGATAAATGAACTTACCTAATTGATCAATTATTCGAAAAGCATATATAGCATTACCATATGCTATAAATATTTGGAAAAATAATACCCAAAATTTAAGTGGCAACTTCCCAATATACATGATAAATAAAATAAGTTCTATAAGGTCACCACTCATATACTCTTTCTTTGACAAGAAAGACCTCATGAAATATATAATTTTGAGGTAATGTTGGTCCTTTTGGTTTAATGGTGTAATAATTTAACATTTATGGAATGTCGCTTCAAAAGAAGATTGATGTAGTTATATTCTACGGAATTTTTTTTAGAGTTTTAGTAAGGCTCAAACTCCATGTATTCAAGAGTAAAAACTTGAAATTAACTCCAAATTAGGTGATCAGCATTAAAGAGTTCTCATCTCACCTGAAATATTGCCTTATTTAGGTTCACTTAAATACCACCTATAAACATTGATCTAAACTCATCAGTTAGCTTTATAGCTGCCAACACAAGATATATAAATTTACATTTCAAGTGAATTGCAAAACTCAAACACATAGTACTTCTTAAGTAGATCACTACATAAAGACAAAAAAATCATTATACCTCCATCAATTTCAAACACTTCAATATGACATTTTCTTATAAGATATCACTCATTTATACAAGTGCTGGAAATTTTGGTGAGTTGTTCTCATCATGTTCTTATGAAATTGAACTTGTCCTAAGCTTGAAAATTATCTTATCTCCACTGCTCAAACATATAATGAAAGGAAATAGGAGAAATAGAAATATTCACAATTAATAAAGTAAGCGTAAATAAGTTAATAGATATATCCATAAATTACTCCATTAACTCCTCATATCTTTTCAATAACACTTTTTTCCTTTATTCTTTTGAAATAAAAGAATTTATGCCAATCAATTTTCAACAGTTTCCTTTCCCTTTTTTCTTTTTATTATTTATTATTTTTAAATTAGCAAGAACTCCCCTTTTTACATTTCCTTCATCATACATACCATCTCCCCTATACTTGTTTATTTGTATACCATTCCCAATAACTACGTCAAATCACAAGCAAAAGCTTTACTAATAATAAATTAAAGGATAATCACTTGTTTTTCTTTTAAGCTGAAGATTCTTCAGAAAAAGGTTAGAATTTAAAATTACGGTTAAAGCGACTCACTAATGGATTAATGTATAAAGGGTAGGAAATTTGGCTCAGAATTAATCCTAAAATCCATCATAAAAATACCTACAAAAGAAGTTACATTAAACATTAGAAAGAATCAAAAACTATGAAAATAAAAGAAAATAAGATTAGAACATTATGTTGCCTCCTATTAATCATTTCTTTTAAATTTTTTTAGCTAGACTTGGTCACTAAATAGGGTTATTCATTAAAGAAAATTGTGTGAATGTCATCCACACTATCAGTCTTGATCTAGTGCGTTAATCGCTATCCATTTTCTATGAATGGCTTCCCATCTGTACCTTCAACTTCAGCAACACTATAGCTTTACATTTTCATTAGAATGAATGGTACATACTATATAGACTTCAATTTTTATGGAAACAATTTAAAATAAGAATTGAAAAGTAAAACTTTTTTTCCCACCTCAAATTCTCTCCTTAAGATATTTTTTTAATGAAATGCCTTTGATCACTTCTTACTTACTCAAACATTTTCAAGAGAATCTGGTTGAAACTTATTGAACTTATTCAATTATGTAAATCTCTTCTTACCAACTAACTTAATGTCATATTTGAGTTTCTTTACCTACACAAATCTTTATTCTCAGTCTTAACTAAAATATGGAAAGACTTGCCAAACAAAAATCAATTAAGGGATATAACCAAGGGAGTTTTGAAAGCATTCATATAAGCCTAAAGAGTAACATCAAGTTTCAATGCCCAATACATTTTAAAAATATTGACTTTTTTCTTTGAAAAATTGTTTAATATCCTAGTTAGATACTTCAACTTAACCACTTTTTTTAGGATGATAAGTGGACAAAGTCTTGAAAATGCAATTTTTTTCCAAATTATTCTTAAACTTATAATTTTGGAGGTGGATACCATTTTCACAAATGATAGCCTAAAGTACACTAAAAAGGGATAAGATATTCCTTTTATAAATTTCACCACACTAACACTAGTGTTGTTATTAAAATCCACTGCCTCCACCTACCTAGATACATAGTCCACCACCACCAAGATGTAGGTATTGCTATGAAGATGGATATGGTCCCCTAAATCCAATAAATATACTTTTAAAAACATATTTTGAGGCATCTTTGTCATCCACCAATATTTCTTTTCCTTTAACATCTATTATATGTTATCATAAAGCTCCTATAATATTTAAACAATATAGGCTAATAAAATAAACATTGCAAGTTTTAGCAATAGGCTTATTAGTTCTATGATGTTCATTACAGGATGAAAAGTTATATTAAAGTAAATTTTGTCTCATCTCCTCCTCAAGTACACATCTTCTTGTAACCCTATCAAAATATCTTTGGAATAACAAAAGATCTTCCTAATAGTAAAAATTTAACTTCTAGGAGAAATTTCTTCCTTTGATGATAGGGAAGATTTGCTTTAAAAACTTAAAAGATAAGGAAATTAAAAAAAATTGCATACTAAAGGGCTTCATCGTATTGAATAACTTCTCGTCTAAAAAATGATCATTAATAGGTTACTTATTTATGTGGTATCCTTGCTCTAGTCTCAACAATTCTCTAATTCTTTCTTACACATAATTTCCGTGTAAAATTCATATAGAAGAAGAATCCAAAGAACTATCCTTATTTTCACATCCTTTTTAGAAAATAGATATGTCAAAGACAAATGATCATTATAGATAATTAATCTTCTCAAAAGCAAAACATTATAGCTAAAAGTTCTTTCTTAGTGGTAACATAACTAGTTTGGACATCATTAAGAACTTTACTTTTAGCCTAAGATAACCCACACTTTGTAGTCATTAGCATGCATTACAAGTTAAAGGGAAGGTTTTAATTAGGCACAACCATGATAGGATTTTAAATTAGCTCCTTTTTTAACCTGTTAAATGCAATAAGACATTCATCGATAAATTCAAAAGGAACATCTTCTTTTAATAAATTACACAAAGGTTGATAAATTTGGGAGAATTCCTTTATAAAAACACCAACAGAAACCGGAATATCGAAAGAAACTCCTATCTACACAAAATAAAGGGTGGCAATCTTTTGATAACTTCCTCTTTAACTTCCTCTTTAACTTAATCCACCTTAATCACATGTCTAGAAGTCCTATGTCCCAACATTATTCCTTTTTGTATTATGAACTGATAATTTTTTTCCAATTAAGCACTGAATTAGTGTTTTCATATTTTTTACAACATTCATTTAAAAAATTAATTAAACTTTAAAGGAACCAACAAAAACTAAAATGCCATCCATGAATAACTCAATTGATTTCTCTATAATGTTGGAGAAAATATTCATCACCTAATGTTAGAAAGTGGTTGGAGTATTACACAATATAAAGGGAATCCTCTGATAAGTGAAAGTGTCATAATGACATATAAAGTTATCTTATTTTGATCCTTTGATACTATAAAAATTTAGTTGTATCTTCAGTATCCATCAAGGAATTAGTAGAACTTATTTTTTGCTAATCTTTCCAACATCTGGTCAATGAAAAAAGAGGGAAGTGATTATTTTGAGTAACAACATTTAAATTCTTATAATCAATGCACACAATCTACTTAGTGACATTCCTAGTAGGGATCAACTAATCCTTGTCATTGGTCACTACTATCATGCCTCATTTCTTTGGTATAACCTGTATAGGACTTTCCTAAGAACTATAAAAAATATACTTACTGCATTTAGGAGATTAATTTCCTCATAGCACATAACTTCTTTATATTTGGTTTGAGTTGTCATTGATTCTATATACTAGGTTATAGATTTTATTTTATAATGATTTGTTGGAACATAAAGATGGGCTAATCCCACAAATATCAGAGATAGAACATGCGATCGACGTTCTCTAATCTTATTAAACCTTTACAAACTTACTTTCCTACACAAAATCCAAAGAAGAAGGAATACAACTTAAAAGGTTATGGAGAAAAATTAGATTGTGGAAGTGACAAATACAAAAAACTAGAGGAGTAGGAAAACGACTCCAAAGGTAAAAATAAAATACTATTTCAATAGTTTCTTAAAATCTTCTTGGCTTGAATTGCCCAAACAAGCTTAATTTATTTGAGGGATTTTGCATTAAGGACTAAGCCTTTTATTATAGCTCTTTTAGAAACTAAAATCAAGCTGGATAACTTGAATAAATTGATAGGAATAGGCTCCTAGTGGAAAATCCTTTCTCACCATCAATTTCATCTAGATCTGTCTTATACCAGTGAAATTTGAACTTTATTTAGCATTTTGATAGGTGTGAATTGTTTTATATTTTAGGGCTTAATTGTTATGTATTAAGTGTCAATTTGAGTATTTAATATGTGTTTAGGTTAGAATTGTGTTAGTTTATTGTGTTAGTTTATGTGTTTAAGTGATTTTTATGGGTTAGTATGTCTTTGAGCTTAAATATTATATTTTTAAGGTACTTTAATGTGTTTTTTAGTGCTTCAGGGTCAACATCGAAGAACGAAGAAGTTCCGGAGACTTTCGGGCCTAAACAACAGCCTATGATCGTGGTACCATAGGCCATGATCATGAAAGAAAGGGTTGCATGCAGGCCACGATCGTGGCATGCATCAGGCAGACATGCAAACAAGAGAAAAAAGTCAAATTTCAAGAGATTTTTTGGATCGTTTCGACCCCACCCTAAGACTGCTCAAGACACAAAAGGTATTTAAAGAACAAGAAGAACATAATAGAGAAAGCTTGTTCATCAGCCACAATCCCAAACTAGAGAGTTTTATCGAGAGATTGAAGAAGAAAAGAAGGAAAAGAGACGTGGAAAGAAAGCCTACGTGAAGTACTTCTCGAAACAGGAGATTTCTCACTGTTGCTGCCTTCGTCATCCATTTCGAGTCTATTTTTGGTTTAGTTCAATTTTTATGATTGTATATAATTTGAGATAGCCATAGATAATAGATTTGTTGAATGTTAAGGATTTGTCTAAAATCACCTTTGGGATATTTTATCTTTGATATTAATGAAATTTGATTGTTGTGTTTTTATTCGATTTCTTGTGATTTCAATTCTACAATTGCATAATTCAATAATAAACTAAGAGGGTGAATCGAGTGAAAAATCGTTAAATTGAGTTAACGAGAGTTAGGTAATTTAATAGATCAAGAATTAAATCAAACCGATAAATGTATGTAAAGAGAGATCTTGCATAAGTTTTCGGTAGTTTTTTGGATAACTTAAGATCTAATTTAGGTTTTGGATAAATTGTGAATCGAGCATTAAAATTCCCATAATCAGATTAGGGTTAATAATTAGGGTCAATCAACCCTAGGATTGTCTAGAACTGATAATCCATTAAATTCATAATCAGTTAGGTTTTCATTAAAGTCGGATAAAATTCCCCTTTCTCTTAATTGGTAGTTCCTAGCTTGGTTTTTGATTAGGTGTTGCATTTGCTATCTTATTTATATTTTCGAATTTGATTATTGGAATTAATTGTGTGATTGAAATAATTTCTTATTTAGTTTTGTTCATTTTCGAGTAATTACGAATTATTTTAGGCCTTAGATTTTAAGATTAGATTAACCCTCCTAGTAGGATCAACATCTTAGGTAATACTTGAATAACCCGTGCACTTGCGAAATATTAAGGTTAAATTATTAAAGCTTTTTCATATCGAAAACCTGCGATTAAGTTTTCAGCATCGTTGCTAGGGAGACGATTAGTTTAGCTCTATAGTTTAAGGCATTTAGTTTAGTTTTTAATTTTTGTTTTTGTTCTTTCTTTTTATCTCAGAAATTGTTCTCTTGCATAAATATGAATCACAAGAGGTTTGATTCATGCAGCTGAAACTCTAGACTTAGAGATCAATCGACTAGAATGAACCATTAGGAAAGCTTAATGTGAAGAAGAAGAGGAAATCGTGAAGTAAACAAAGGTCGAGGAATTTCAGCAGAACATGGACCATAGATCAAACCAAGGATGTCAAGAAAGGACCCTAATGGATTTCACGAGGTCAGGGTTCAATGTGGCTAATCAAGTAGTAGTTAGGCCGTCCGTTCAAGTAGCTTCCTTTAAAATTAAACCAACCCTCTTAAATATGCTTCAACAGAATGTTCAATTTTATGGATTAGCAAACGAAGACCGCAATGCACATATAATGAACTTTCTCGAAATCTGTTATATCTTTTGGTACCACCAGATGTCCGAAGATATAGTCTAAATTAGGCTTTTCCTCTTTATCCTTAGAGATAGAGCAAAGGCTTGGTAACATTCCCTTAGCCCAGCCAATGTCACGATGTAGGATCAGCTAGTTTATGCTTTCTTAGATAAGTATATCCTTTGACCAAGACAACTAAGATCATCAAGGAAATTACTAATTTCCAGAAAGGTGATGGGGAATTGATCTATAAAGCGTGGGAGAGATACAAGGATTTGCAACGGAAGTGCTCACACCACAACCTACCTAAGGAATTCCTATTGCAAACATTCTACAATGGAGTAAACCCACCAACGAGAGGCACGATTGATGTAGCTTCAAGAGGATCACTAGTGAGGAAGACAGTTGATGAAGCAGAAGAGCTGATAGAGGGGATGGGGAATAATTGCTGCCTCTAGACAAACGAACGAAGTAGATAAAATACTATCTTCTGAGAGAAAAAAGAAATTATGGTTGTCGATTAGATGACTGAAATGCAAGCGAAAATTGACAACTTGACAAGGCAGCTCAATAATATAAAGGCCTCATCCTCAGCCTAGGTAAAAGTCATACAACTAAAGTGTGAGCTCTATGGATAGATGGACCATGATATCATGTACTATTACTTGTATGAAGGAAGACAATCCAAAGCTAGTAAATTATATGGGGGCACAATATGGACAAGGAGGGAGCAAAAATCCCTACTCCAGCACCTACAACCCTGGGTAGAAGAATCACCCTAACTTCTCTTCGACAAATACTGATGGAGGACAGTTCAGGCCATAAGGACAAGCAATATTCCAACAAGAGGAATTGAGCTCAGTGGAACCCAAGTTATATAAAATTTTAGATAAGCTTAGAACTCTAGATGATGCACAAAAGGAGCTAGAAGGCATATTTAAGCAAGTCACTAAGAACCATGCTTTCTCAATCAATAATATAGAGGTCCAAGTAAATCAATTTTCAAATGCTTTTTCTATGCAAAATTTGGGAAATCTTCCTAACACTTCAGGAACAAAACCAAAAGAGCAACTAAAGGCTATTACACTTAGAAGCGAGAAGGAACTTGAACCTCCCACAAAGACAATAAAGGAGCTTGTCCGTCTTGTTGAGAAAAATCAAGAAAAGGAGAAAGAAGTGGAAATGAGCGAATATCCTCCTTATATCGCCCCTCTACCATATCAACCCAAAATCCCTTTTCCTTAACGATTACAAAAGAAGAAGTTAGATACACAATTTACAAAGTTTGTTGAGAAATTAAAGATGTTACAGATAAATATCTCCTTTGTAGAGGCATTGGAACACATGCCTAAATATGAAAAAATTTTAAAGGACATATTATCAAAGAAGCGTACTTGGGAAGATGATTAGATGGTAGCTCTAACTGGCACCTACAGTTCTATAGTCACCAGTCAAATGCCATCTAAATTGGAAGATCCAGGGAGTTTCACAATACCACGTGTCGTTGGTGAGTTTGAATTTACAAAGTGTTTATGTGATTTGGGAGCTAGCATTAATCTTATACCTTTTTCGATATTCAGAAGTTGGGACTGGGTGAAGTCAAGCCTACATCAATGTTAATTCAGTTGGTGGATCAATCCATTAAAAACCATTTGCAATAGTGGAAGACATGCTGATGCAAGTAGACAAGTTCATTATTCCTATAGATTTTGTGGTTTTAGACTTTGAAGAAGATAATAACTATCCACTCATCCTACGTCGACCATTTATGAATACAAGTAAAGCTATAATTGACATTCATGAAGGGAAATTAACACTTCGAATAGGTGAAGATTAGATGAAATTCAATATGAATAAGGCCTTAAAGAATCCAATAACGAGTAGTGCATACATAAAGGTTGAAATTATGGAACAAAATTTGCAGGCACAAGTTGAGAGTTGCATCACAGAAGTACAGTCGGTGGAGGTAGAGGCAGAGGCAGACAATGGATATCAGAACCTTGAATCTAAAGGAGATGATGAGATAGAGGAGTCAGATGTTTAGATACATCAAGATAAATTGGTTCGAACTGAAGCACCTATACCACCATCTACAAAAAGACCACTGATATTAGAGCTTAAACCTTTACCTGCACATCTCAAATATACCTTTTTAGGTGAAGGTCAAATGTTACTGATAATAATCTCCAACCAATTGAATGAGAAACAAGAAAGTAAGGTGATAGAAGTTCTTAGGAAGCGAATGAAAGCCATTGGATGACAGATTAGTGACATTTGAGGCATAAGCCCAAATGTTTACATGCATCGAATAAAATTAGAGGAAGGATGTAGAATGGTGAGAGAGCATCAACGGAGGTTAAATCCTAATATGAAGGAGGTGGTCAAGAAGGAAATCATAAAACTCTTAGATGTTGGGAAAATTTGTCCCATTTTCGATAATGAATGGGTCAGCCCAGTACAATATATACCTAAGAAGGGTGGAATGACGGTAATAGAAATGATAGTGGAGATTCAACAAGGACAGTCACAGGATGGAGAGTATGCATATATTATCGCAAACTCAACTCAGTGACTAAGAAAGATCATTTTCCTCTTCCGTTCATAAACTAGATGATAGAAAGGGTAGCTGGTCATTCTTTATATTGCTTCTTATATGGATATTCGGGATATAATTAGATTTTCATCTACCCTGATGATCAGGAAAAGACTACATTCACTTGCCCCTATGGTACCTTCGCATACAGACGGATACCTTTTGGACTTTGTAATGTCCCAGCTACATTTCAGAGATGTATAATGTCTATATTCGCTGACATGATAGAAGATATAAAGGAGGTATTCATGGATGATTTTTTAGTCTTTGGAGATTCTTTCAAAATGTGTTTAAGTAATTTGGACAGAGTTCTTCAAAGATGTGAAGAGTCACATTTGGTGCTGAATTAGGAGAAATGTCATTTTATAGTGCAAGAGGGGATAGTGCTAGGGCATAAAATCTCACATCAAGCATTCAAAGTTGACAGAGCAAAAACAGAAGTGATAGAGAAACTTCCACTGCCAAGCCATGTAAAAGGTGTGTGAGGATTTTTAGGTCATGCAGGATTTTACCATCAATTTATCAAAGATTTTTCACAAATTGCAAGACCTTTGATAAACCTTTTTGTCAAGGATGTGCCTTTTTTGTTTGATGAAAAGTGTATGTCTGTATCCAACACACTAAAGGAGGCATTAATATCAGCACCAATTTTATCACCACATGACTGGACACTTCCATTTGAAGTTATGTGTGATGCAAGTGACGACCAAGCCATAGGTTGCGTATTGGGCCAAAGGAAAGATAAGAAATTGCATACGATTTACTATGCCAGTAAGAATCTTGCAGGACCTTAGTTGAGTTACACCATTATAGAAAAGGAACTACTCACAGTAATGTACGCGTGTGATAAGTTTTGATAATACCTTTTAGGTTTAAAGGTAATCGTATTTACCGATCACACGACATTAAAATACCTTTTCAACAACAAAGATGCAAAACCTAGGTTCATTCAATGGGTGTTACTTTTACAAGAATTTGATATAGAGGTGAGAGATAAAAAGGGAGCAAAAAATATGGTCGCAGATCACTTATCCAAACTTGAAGGAGGAGAATGCAAGCCAAGTGACGATATTAATGAAAATTTCCCTTATGAAACTTTGATGCTACTTGAGAGTCTGCCTATACCGTGGTTTGCTGATATTGCAAATTATATTGCCAGTGGTAAACTTTTGTTAGATCTATCTTACCAACAAAGGAAGAAATTCTTACATGATTGTAACCGATGTATATGGGATGAGCCAGTTTTATATAGAGCATATGCAAATGGGTTAAAACGATGATGTGTTCCAGATGAGGAAATGTTAGACATACTAAAGCAATGTCATAAAGGTCAATATGTTGGCATTATGGAGCCAACAAAATAGTAGCTTGGATACTTGAGAGTGGATTTTATTGGCCACGGTTGTTTAGGGATGCTCAAACCTACGTAGCACAATATGATAGATGCCAGAGAATAGGTAACATCTCTAAAAGGGATGAAATGCCTTTATCCAACATTCAAGAAGTGGAAGTCTTCGATGTATGGTGCATTGATTTTATGGGTTCTTTCCCATCTTCAATGGGAAACATGTACATTCTAGTAGGAGTTGATTATGTTTCACATTGGGTTGAAGTAGTAGTGTCTCTAACCAATCATAGGAAGGCAGTGCAAAAGTTCATTAAACGGCTATTTAACTGGTTTGGAGTGCCACGTACAATAATTAGTGATGGAGGCATATATTTCTATAACAGATCTTTTGATGCACTCTTAAAAAGATATTGAGTGCACCACCGAGTTGCCACATCCTACCATCCGTAAACTAGTAGCCAAATAGAAGTTGTTAACTAGGAGCTGAAACAAATTTTGAAAAAGACAGTGAAAAACTCTAAGAAGGATTGGGCAATAAAACTAGACGATGCCTTATGAGCCTATAGGACAGCTTTTAAAACACCCATTGGAGCAACTCCTTATAGGCTCGTGTATAGGAAAGCTTGTCATTTTCTAGTTGAATTAGAACATCGAGCATACTAGGCGATTAAAGCATTAAATTTTGATTGGAAACAAGCCAACGAAAAGAGACTTCTACAACTAGATGAACTTGAAGAGTTTCATTTTAACGTGTACGAAAATGCCAAACTCTATAAAGAAAAGGTAACAAAATGGCACAATGCTCATCTTAAACAAAAGGAATTTAAAATAGGAGACGTTGTTCTGCTATATAATTCAAGGTTAAGGTTATTTCTAGGAAAGTTAAAATCTAAATGAAGTGGATCATTTATGGTCATTCAAGTTTTCGATCGTGGAGCCCTCAAATTGGAAAATGCTAACAAGGAGACTTTTAAGGTCAACGGGCATCGTTGCAAGCTATATCTCGAAAGAGCAATTCCCGAGGACATGGAAGTGATTTCCTTATCTTCAAATAATTAAGACACTCTATGGATGCAAGGTCAAGCTAAAGACCATAAATTAGCATAAATAGAAGTTTGATTGTAATTTTTAGGTGTAGTTAGGTTTGTTTTGAGCTTTCAATAAAATGTTAGTAAGTTGTGTTGACTCTCAGGGCATACCATCCCTACCTCCATCTCCATGGCATTTTGTCTAACCCATTTTTTTTAAAATTAGTCTTCATCTTTATTTTTATTTTAATTTATTTTCTGTTTACTTTAATTTAAGTTTCTTCTTTTCATTTATGTGCTTGTTTGTTCCTCACTCACATTGAGGACAATGTGTTGTTCAAGTGTGGGGAGGGTTATGTGTTTTACTTTGTATGTGATTTTGCATATGGTATGATAACTATTAGGTTGCATTTTGTGAATTGTTTGAATGTTTCAATGGCTTAAATGGATTGAAATTAATTTAATTTTGAACATAGTCTATTAAGTTGTGAAAAATCATTAACTCACAAAAATTAGCGAATTAGGATCTTTAGATAAATATATAGCTTAATTAGGATTTAGTGTAAGTTTGTCACCCTTTATATTGTTACATTCATTCATAATTTGAGGCCTTTCAACCTAAGTAGCTCTACTAGTATTTTTTCATGAAAACGAATAGCTAAAACAACTAGGTAGGTAATAATAAAAAAATATGTTTGTTAAATAAATAACTATTCCACTAACTTTTGAGTTATGAATAGAGCTAGTAGCAAGTTGAGAACATGATATACATCACAAATGTGTGCCGCCGTGTCAAAAAGTTGTAATGACATTCCAACTAAGTAGCTTCATAAAAACATGACTGAGTCAAGTAACCGAATCGACGTTGGTTACTAATGTTTGCCTCAGCATAAAAAGATTAAGTTCATATACAAAAAATATAATAATAATAATAATAATAATAATAATAATAATATGTGTTTTCTAATAAAAACCTACCGAACTTATAATAGCTTGACTTTTCATAAAAACGTACTTAGGAGTAGTTACAGAGTCTAAATGACCAAATAATTATTAATATGTGTGTATAATTGAAAAGGGTAAATTAATTAACACTTGGATCTCGATTAATTTGTACATTTGGTTTAAAGCCCCTAGACACAAATTTTGTATGTTAATGAATTGATATAACTTGCATGATTATGTTTATGGTGTATTTGTTATGTTTTTGTTATTTTGTTTGCTTAAGGATAAGCAAACGTTTAAGTGTGGGGAAGTTGATAGGTGTGAATTGCATTATATTTTAGGGCTTAATTTGTTATGTATTAAGTGTCAATTTGAGTATTTAGCATATGTTTAGGTTAGAATTGTGTTAGTTTATGTGTTTAAGTGTTTTTTATGGGTTAGTATAAGTCTTTGAGCTTAAATGTTATGTTTTTAAGGTATCTTAATGTGTTTGTTAGTATTTTAGGGTCAGCATCGAAGAATGGAGAAGTTTCGGAGACTTTCGAACCGAAACAATGGTCCACGATCGTGGCACTATACAGAAATATGGGAGCCAGCCCACGATCATGGCATATGGGCCACGATTGTGATAGAAGATTTTTCCACATCCCACGGTTGTGGGTTGATTGCCACGATCGTGACAGAAAGGGTTGGATGCAGACCACGATCGTGGCTGCTCAAACAAAAGAAAAAAGTCAAGTTTCGAGAGTTTTTTGGACCATTTTGACTCCAAAAAAACACCCTAGGGCTACTCAAGACACAAAAGGTATTTAAAGAACAAGAAGAACACAAGAGAGAGAGCTTGTGCATCAGCCAAAATCTCGAAACCCTAGAGAGTTTTATCGAGAGATTGAGGAAGAAATGAAGGAAGAGAGATGTGGAGAAGAAGCCTATGCAAAGTATTTCCCGAAACAGGAGGTTTCCCGCCGTTGTTGCCTTCGTCATCCATTCCGAATCCATTTCTGATTTAATTTCAATTTTTATGATTGTATAGAATTTGAGATAGCCATAGATGATAGATTTGTTGAATGTTGAAGATTTGTCTAAACTCACATTTGGGATATTTTATGTTTGATATTAATGAAATTTGATTGTTGCGTTTTTATTGGATTTCTTGTGATTTCAATTCTACAATTGCATAATTCAGTAATAAAATGAGAGGGTGAACGAAGTGAAAATTTATTAAATTGGGCTAGCAAGAGTTAGTAATTTAATAGATCAAGAATTAAATCAAACATTATTTATGTAAAGAGAGATCTTGCCTAAGTTTTCGGTAGTTTTTTGGACAACTTAAGATCTAATTTAGGTTTTGGATAAATTGTGAATCGATAGATTGCAATTACTATAATCTGATTAGGGTTAATAATTAGGGTTAATGGTTATAACTCGAGAGAGATTAATCAACCTTAAGACCATCTGAAACTTGTAATCCAATAAATTCATAATCAATTAGGTTTTCTTTAAAGTCGGATAAAATTCCCCTTTCTCTCAATTGGTAGTTCCTAGGTTGGTTCTTGATTGGGTGTTACATTTGTTATCTTTTTTATATTTTCGAATTTGATTATTGGAATTAATTGCGTGATTGAAATAATTTCTTGTTTTAGTTTTATTCATTTTTGAGTAATTGCGAATTGTTTTCGGTCTTAGATTTTAGGATTAGATTAACCCTTCTCGTGGGATCGACACCTTATGTACTACGTGAATGACCCGTGTGCTTGTAGAATATTAAGGTTAAATTATTAAAACTTTTTCATATCGAAATCTTGCGATCATATTTCGGGGTAATGTTGCCTTTATGAATATTTTGGTTGGACTTTGCAGCAAGATCTTTGTTCAACTTGGATCTATAATTATTGGATTCCTTCCACTTTTCTTCCCAAACTAGGGCTTATTAAGCAAGAACCTTCTATAATTAAGATGATTATCGAAAATTCCTTAACAACCTTCTTTTTAAGCTCCTCCTTTCATCTTACTTTTTCTCCTCTTCCTTCTCTTCTTGAACAACATCTTCCTCCTTTTCTTCAACCTGCAACTCATGCTCTTCTTCCTCCTCTTCAACCTATAGCTTCTCCCCACCCCTTAAAGTTGTCATATTCATTGGCGTCCTTAGTGAACTCTCTATTAGATGTTCTATATTATGTATAGAGACTAAAAGTTTTTCAATTCTTTGCTACCAACATCGATTGTATTAATGACTTTTATCATTAGCTCCTAAACTCTTTTATCCTCCTCTTACTATAGTTGTTACAGGAATCTAGGTGGAACTTGATTATTTCGTACAAAGGTGGGATATCCTCACCAACTTAGATTATAAGTATTATTATAAGGGATATTTTAAGGTCAATTTTCTATACAATTTGGCTACTCGTATGGTTGCCACACTTTATAAGGTACTTGGCATTCATGATTGAGGTGGCTAACACTAAGAATGTCATAGCGTATCACCAATACCAATTGAGCTTCCAAATACATATTACTATTCCTCTCTTTCCAAGCTTTATAAGTGACGATATATAATAATCTCCCAATGAACATTGTCCTTTCTATCCTTCTATTATGTTTAGTATATATAGTAATAAATACCTAAAAATCCTAAAAATAAGCTATAAACATAAAATCAAGACAAAGAGTTCTAAAAATAAATATAAAATTTGCCGATGCTAGTAAAAGTAAAGAAAAAGCACAAATAAGAAAATGAAATTAATAAAAAATAAGGCTTTCCTTATATGACAGTCCCAGGCAACGTCATCAAAAACTTGATATGTATTTTAACCTCAAGTGCATGATGTAGTTATAGCTAGCATCGACAAGCACGAGTAAGTTCTACAAGATTTGTAACTACTAGTAATAATCATCTTTCTATTAACTAATCTATCTAAACAAAAGATTAATTTAAAGAGAATAAACAAAACTAAAATAACAAAATAGGATTTAATCATCCAAGGGAATGGATAAGAATAATAATCATCATATAGATAGGACTCAGATTTTGAATTCCCTTAGAGGTTTACCATGCTTGAATTATCATGATTAAATGATTAATCCTAGTTACTTGGACCAATATAATTCCTAAGTTGCAACTATAGTCTCTCTTAAGAAACACAATCCCTATATCTAAGTTGAATTGACCATGATCTTTGCTAATTGAAATGATTTAAGAATGTATAAATTTTCTTTGTAAGTTGTCATGATAAGTTTTATCCTAACTCAAAAAGAACAGGTAGTACTCTCTTAAGAAACCTGTTAAACCCTCATCATATATGTTGCAATCTAAGCATACAAATAAACTCTTATTCTTAATATATGAATTCAATAATTAAATCTTCAACTCTTGCTCCTTTAATTCAACATAATATAAAAACATGAATAATTGTTATGAAAACAAGAATCTTCCACTTAAAAAATAGTTTCAAATATAAACTTTATGATTCATCATATATAAATCTATATTACAAAAAAAAAAGAAAAATAAGAAAGAGAAGTGAGATCTCAAGGCTTAAATCTTGTTATTTCTTGATTCGTCTTTATGGAATCTTGTTTCTCCAAAATTGTTTCTTCTTAATGTGCTCTTAAGTCTCTTTAGCTTTGGGGCTAATTTCTAGTCCTCCTAGATGACTCGCCTCATTTCTTTTCTTTTGTCCCATCCTTTTATTATAATACTCTAAATTTTGGTCAAACATGGGTCACACACGGCTCCATGTTAGTTTTATCTTCTTCTTTTTTGTAAAAATTACCGTCAATATAGGTCTAACATAACTTTGTGTTGGTCTTATTTTACTTTGGCTAAAAACGCAAAGAAACATAATGATCCATTATAGAACATATGTTAAATACAAGTTAAATATAGGTCTATGTTAGTTCCTATATTGTCCCAACGTTTAGAAATGTGGCTCCCTATTACCCCTATATTGGTGCCATAATTTGATTCTTTCCTATAAAATCATTCCAACTTAACTCAAAATTACGCAGATTCATTCATTCTTTATTAGAGAGCTAGAATAAAGCCTATAAATAAATTGTAAGCTCAATTAAGTACCATTTCACGTGTGAATCATTAAAATGGAAGCTAAATACTCTCTAAATCATGCAAAAAACTTAATGTAATTAGCACATATCACTTTAGAAAAGTGAGGTAACTATACCTAATATAATATAATTATAAATTGAATTGAATTCAATATAATAGAATGAGTCAATTCCCCTCCACACAAGAACTCAACCTCTGGTTAAACCTTCCAACTCTTGTACTATTTATAGAGGTAATGATTATAATGCCTCCTCCAAAACTTACACAATTGATTCATAAACACACTCCTGAACCAAGTTAAAGGTGGTCTATAAGTGATGCAACTACTCTATAACAGTGAGACAACTGTACCTGAAAGGTGAGGCCTATATACTAGTCGATTATGCAACCCATTTGTATACAGAAGCACAATTTCTACTCACACCTTCCAACTATTAAACTAATTGTGAAAGTGATTGTTACATGACCTCCATAAACACCCATCGTTATTTCACCATAAATAACCATTTTTTTGAACCCTAACTAATTCTCAAACACCATGTGTGAAGTTTTGGGTAACCTAGGAGTAATGCAACTATAAGAAAGTGATCAATTATGCGTAGGAGATGAGGATATTGCCCAATAAAGTAAGGCAACTTACCTCCCCATATGATCCTAGCCTTTATTTGATTTTCCCTACTTCATGACGAGTTGCAAAGGTGATAATTATATGATATCTTCCAATAAATATATCACCATAAATAGTCACTAAATTAGAACCTAATTGACTTCAAATATCACCAAGAACTATTTGTGATACTCAAGATTAATGTAACTATTATGAGTGAGGCAACTATACACAAGCCGTGAGGTTACTATTCGAATGAAGTGAGGCAACTCATCTCCACGTACGAGCATGACCTCTTACAAAACTTACCCACTTACACCTACTTACTTGTAGGTAAGGCAAGTGCATTTTCTTCAACATTTAACTACCATGTCATCATCCGTAACTTATGTTAAATTTGAAACTATACTTTCTTTAATTAAAATGTCATTAGTTTCCAACACTTATTTATATCAATTTCAAAAATCATTACAAGATTTTATTACTGAAATCAAACACATGCTTTCACTAATTAAACTTTTATCTTATGTAATATGGTACATATAATGTTATTATTAATAGCTACATATTGAACTTCAAAATGAAAGAATATTTACAAAAAAGGCAACAATCATCATAAAATGTAAATAGAAAAATTCATTAATATTTTGTTAGCTTTCCTCCGACCTGCAAGTTGCTTAGATGCGTCCAACGTATCAAGTTTTGTTTATCCTACAACCCCACATATTGAACTTCGTTATTCAAAATATAAGTTTATAAGTTTGGGGGAGTGGTGACAGTTGATAACCTGCTGAAATCAAACTGTTAAAATGATAAATACTTACATGTTTGGGATTGCTGTTTTAGTAACTGCTGAAACGTGAAAATAGGTGTTTGGCAAGTGCGGTTGCGGTTGTTAAAAAGAGATAAAATGACTAAAAAGTTCATTAATTTAATAAACTATTAATTATTGTATAAATAATTAAAAAATATATTATTAGTCATATAAAATTAAAATTATA
>JANQBM010000005.1:17900998-17912378 GCA_025594535.1 Erythroxylum domingense | reverse complement strand
ATTGTGTATATATATGTATACATATATAATATAATTTAAGTAGAGTTTAGTAGCATGGGTACCAAGTAATATGTCAAAGGGGTTAATAGATCAAGAGTTTGAGCTGCGAGTTAGACCTAAAAGGAAAGTTTATATTGTTTTTATTTTTACAATTGAAATTTCTTTAATCAATTTTCGTTATTTTTTTTATTTTATAATGAACTTAGACCTAGAAGGCAAGTTTGTATCATTTTTATATTTTCAATTGCAATTTCATTTATCAATTTTCATAAAAATTTTAAAATATACTAAATTGCCACGTTATTTTAATTTTTTGTCACTTTGCCTCCTAAGTTGTAAAAATTATCAAATGCCTTATATTTATTATTGATCTCAAGGAGTCCCTAGCATTTATTATCGCTGAGAATTTTTAACAATTGAGAGTTGCATGTCCAGTAAATATCACAAAGTAAGTTGATTTTACTTAAATAAAAGATAACAACCTCTTGTATGGGTTTCGTTTAACGTGGAATGACGTCATGCATGAGTTCCTTTTATTCAATGATGGCATCTTTTTTATGTGACACTTGCTAGAATACAAGTTGTCATGTATACTACTTGGACTTAATAGGATGTTCATGCCCTTCACTAGAAATACTTTATAGCGATTGGCATCAGGAGACTCATTGAAGTCAATAACTAAGTATGGGGAGTACTTGATAGCTTTTTAATTTTAGGGAGTAAAGTGAAAAAGGTTTGAACTGCAGGGAGGTCAGGTGTATTTAACCCTCCCTTTTATTGATTTTTCTAAAAATTTGGCTTTGCTAGTCAAGTCAAGTTGTAAGGACGATAGACTGAGTTAAATAGAGCTTTCATTGTAAGGCACGTCCTTTGGGCTAAACTGGAATCGGCCTTATACTTTGTTGGGCTTAACGTAAATCTTCCAACTTCATAATTGTGCCTCACGCAAGTATATTTTTAAGGGCAGATTTATCCCCACTTGGGAGAAGTGATGTGTGCTGCTTGTCTTTTGCTGCCTCTGCTACTGGTTGAAACCTAAGATCACCCAACTTTTAACTCCCATTTCTTGATGCTGTCACATTTTCATGTTTTTGTTTTTCTCCACATAAAAACTTGTTGCATTACCTTTTAGTTCTTAGTGTCTCGGTTTTTTCAGGTGGCAAAAAGATATGTTGAGACGGCCTTGGAATATAGCAAGGACATTGTTATTGGAAATGGGCCTCAAGGGCCATTTGATCACCTGCTAAGGCTTAAGAGGAGTTTATGCAGCTGTACAAAACAGATGGAATTCAATCCAAGTGACTTGTTTCTGTATGCAGTTACGGATTCTGTGATGAACGAAAGGTGGGGACGAACTATGGCTGATGCTGTCAAAGCAGCAATAGAAGGAGGTGCTACTATTATTCAATTAAGGTTTGGTATTTAATACTTCACATGAGATCTAAAAGCCTTTATTTTCTATTTGGATGTTAACTTCGGAATTAGAATTGGAATTGTAATATCTAATTACAGCTATGCTATGAACATGCCTTTGTTAATATGGAAAAAAAATTTATAGGGAGAAGGATGCTGATACGCGGGATTTTCTTGACACAGCGAAGGCATGTGTTGAAATATGCCACTTCTATGGAAAGCCTCTCTTGATAAATGATCGGATAGATGTAGCTCTTGCATGTGATGCTGATGGTGTGCATGTTGGTCAATCTGACATGCCTGTGCACTTAGTTCGAACCCTTCTTGGCCCTGAAAAGATAATTGGTGTATCGTGCAAGACACCAGAGCAAGCAAAACAAGCATGGATCGACGGTGCTGACTACATTGGATGTGGAGGTGTATACCCAACTAGTACAAAGGCTAATAACGTGACCATTGGTTTGGAAGGGTTGAAGACTGTTTGCTTGGCTTCTAACTTGCCTGTGGTTGCAATTGGTGGCATCAATGCGTCAAATGCAAGGTCTGTCATAGAAATTGGCATACCAAATCTAGAAGGCGTTGCAGTTGTATCAGCTTTGTTTGATAGGGAAAATATTCTAACGGAAACCAGAAACTTGCATGCATCGCTGATTCAGGCAGTTTCTAAGATAAAATCTTAATTTTGTAATCTTTTTCTTATGATCGAATTTGAACATGGATGACTGAGTGCTTCAGTTTTTGTAGAACAAAGGTTGCGTATTTATTATGGGTTACCTTTTGATTACGAATGACAAAAGTATCATGTTGTGGGACTGCAAACAGAATTAGTGAAGATTGGAATGTACAAAAAGATAAGGGCAAGATATAAACCCTATCCTTCCAGAAAATAATATTTTGGACGTGAAGTTGGGAAAGGAACAGAGAAAGGATTTCAAGCCTTAATAAAGTTTATAACGCTCTTAATTACATATCAGTAACATGAACTCCCCAGTTGCTTGCGCCTTGACTCTCGTTTCATACTCATCTTAATCTTTTTCCTCGTCTTCTTCTCATACCCGATCAAAGTCTCCAACGCCAACAGATGGACTAGGAACTTGGCCTCTTCCACTATTTTCATTATTTCTTCAACACTTTGAGGGGAGAAAGTAGGTTTTTTTTTTTTTTTTCCTGTGATAAGTCACATTTTCATTATATCTTCAACACTTGGGGCAACTGTTGTCAGAGTGCAAATTTAGCCATATTAGTTTGAAGTGTCATGCTGCTCTTCCACATCGTAGCACGTCAAGTCACTTTGCTAGGCTTTGCGTGCGTCTTACTTGAATGTGGCAACAGAGCAGAACAGCCAAGTTATTCAAGTAAAGACCACCATTGGCATGATTCTAGATTCAGATTGTTTCTATCTACTATAAGCAAAAAAACAAAAGAGTCGGAATTTGTATTCAGTTTTCAGCTCATTTCCTGCATGCTTGAAGATCAAGTAAACTGGAAAATTTAAAACACTTTCTTTAGAAATTTTTGTACGAGCAACAAGCACAACACGAATTTGTAATAAAGACACAAGTATTTTTCTCACTTGATAAAAATTAAGTTGATTGTGTTTATTTCAACTAATTGTGCATTTATATCTAATCAAAGGCACTGAGAGGAAATTGAAAATATATCACATGGTCATAATCAACATAAGTGCTTGGCTGCTAAATTGCCAGGAACAGCAGATGGTCAATCTAGTCCATGAATTATTTGCAAACCAAAATAACTTCAATTTTTCAAATATTGTTCGATATGATTAAATGAAGGCTCCAATTACAATGTTAAAGAACAGAGAAGGCTCAGAACCTTAACATCTTGAAATGAAGGCTCCAATTACACTGTTAAAGAACAGAGAAGGCTCAGAACCTTAACACCTTACCTAAACTTTGGACATTGGTAAGCAATGCTTTAACTTCGGAGTCAAAATATGGTCTTTATCCTTAATCTTTTGGAAGTGACAATGCTACTGCATCCATGTATGTTTTGCAATTATTTTGTTTTTCACCAAATCTAGTTTCAATTTTAACGCAACATAAAAATTGTATTGAATCAATAAAGATTAAAGTCACAAAACAACTTAAGAACAAATCCTAATCTGGAGATTTAGAACATCATATACGTAAATAACATCTTCAAATCTAGTTTACACATCAAGTTCAATGAAAATAACAAAAGCAAAAAAAGAAAAGCTTGATTTGGAACTTGATCTCCTCAAATGTTCTTCTTGATTCTCCTTGTTTGATCCAATTTAGCCAAATGGTGGCTGCCTATTTTAGAGTGTTTTATGTTCTTTTATAGTAGTTTAGGGTCTTAGGGTTGATTCTAGGGCTTCCCAACTTCATTTGGTTCCCAAATTGCTCCCAAACCTCAAAGCAGATGCAAAATCTCACGCCTGGGTTGATTCTAGGGTTTTCCCAAACCATGGATGGCTCTTGATTTCCTTAATTGTAAATCCCAATTACATAAATAGCAGAGATTAAAACTCATTTTTAACTATTTTATTCACATCTATTATGAATTATTCAAATATTTTTTATCACATTGTTAACTTTAGTTTATCAAAAAAATAAATAAGGAAATGATGTGTGTGTGTGTATATATATATATTGTAAGATCATTTATATACAAAAAGAAAGATTTGGATTCAACTATTACTAAATTATCGACTATTTCTAATGGGAATTAAATAACTTTCATCTAAATTACAAAGTAAAAAGTAAAAAAAAATTATTTAAATAGAGATATATATAAGTTGTGATTAATCAATCAGTAAAAGTTATATATCATTCTAATTGATAGTCAAAACTAGACCTAATTTTATTATTGATAATATTAATATGTAGGGTGTTATTAAGGTTGATAAGTTTTATATGAAGACTTTCAATATCACATGCATACATATTGTGACTTGTAGTATAAAAGGTATCATTCACATGATGACTAATAGACACCTAACAACTTGAATAAAACTTTGTCTAAAGTACTAAAAATTGATTTGAATTAAAATAAATAATTGAAATAATTAATAAAACTAAATAAGTAAATAATTGAGCTGCCAATTAAATAAGGTTGATCAAAGTTAGAGACTGAGGAAATATTCTATACTTATTTTGTTTCCTTTTATCTTGTTGGTATAATTATGCTCAGATTCTAGATATCCTAAGGTTATAGTTTTGAGTTTCGTTTCGTACGTACCACCCAAAGAATGGAACGAAATAAAGATTTTATTTACCGTGTGTAAATATCAATCGGTATCGGCCTGTTTTGTTTGATACCAACCGGTATCAACCGATATTTATAATATTGGTCATATACCGGCCAATATCGGAAGTTTTGGAAAATATAGGAACTTATTAGCAAAATTTTCAAATTTTTTTTTAAAATGTTCCCTCCCTCCTGCCACCCCCTATTTCTTCTTTTCAAAGTTTTTTAATTAATTATTTAGTTCAATTTTTATTTTAAAATAAAATAAATATTTTTATTACTAATAATAATTATATATTAAATAAAAATTAAAAATAAATTATTTTATTCAAATTTATTTTAATCTTTTATTTAATATTTATTAATAAAGTATTAATAAAAATATTTTATTTTTTAAAATAAATAATTCAAAATGTATTATTTATATTTATTTTATATATTTTTAATTACTAAATCAAAATTTATTTGAAATTTATATATTTTAAAAATATTTTTAGTTATATTATATTTATTAATCATTATTAAATTAATTTTATAAATTAAATTAAATTAAAATTAAATTAAGATATTTATAATTTTAGTAATAATTAATTTTAATTTATTATAATATATTTAATTGATAGTAAATTAAATAATATATATTTTTGTTTCATATTTCAATTCTACTTGGTTTTTTTCTTATCACGAACTCTTGTTGTAAATTGTAATAATTTGATAGTTAAGGATATTTATTGTTATTTTTATTAGATGTTTTGATGTAATTATTATTTATTATATAATAAAAATTGATATTGTAATATTTTAAATATTTTGTATTGTTCTTAATTTTATATTTGTATGATAATGATTATCTTTTTTTCATATAAATTGTGGTTATTATTTATATGTGAAAATTATTGTTATTTTATATTAATTGTGATTATTATTTATTATTATGATTTTTCGAGATAGGGTTAAAAGTATATAGTACAACTACACAATACGAAAAAGGACTATTTTGCAAAATTTTAAAAAATTCATGGACTATTTCATAAATTTAAAAATTATCCGAAACGGTATTCGGTATTGATCAGTACTGGTACAGTCCCGTACCAGAACCCAATCTGGTACTAAGTTTAGTATGATATTCACAACATTGCCTAAAGTTTTGGTTCCTCTCTCTTGAGATCTAATTAAGTAATCTTAATTAAATTCGATCATAATAGAATTGTAATCTCTAGATTTACAAAACTACTAACTATTTAATTTAAAGCAATCCTAAGGATAATTAATTCATAATTAAGATCTTTCTTCAATTGTTAATTAATTAGATAATTGCAGGTCAATTAAGCTATCAACTCTCGTTGTGCACCTTAACACATGCAACTTGATTCATTATCTCGATTTATTACCAAGTATAAGCATAACAATTATCACAAAGCATTGATAGATGTATTGAATTCAACAAGAATAAAGTTTAACAAAACAATTCAATAACAATCCCTGATTTGGACTTAAAAACTCATAATCATGTTAAACATTATAACAATCTAAATCAACATCCAAGACAATGAAAGAAATAAAGAGAAAAGAAAGAGAAACTAGCTGAAGTCTTGATATGAAAATATGGAATTCTTTAAAGCTCTCTTAATGTCTCCTTTTGATCTTCTGATTTGGTGGTTGTCTCTTTTTTCTTAATTTTCTTGTTATTAAATAGTTTTTGAGGCTTCTAAGGTTGTTTCTAGGATTTCTCTACTTAATTTGGTTCCAGAAATAGCCCCAAAATGTCAAAAGTACAAAAAAAACTTACGAGCTGGAAAAGTTGAAATTTTATTCTCTGTCACATCTGTCATGATTGTGAGGGTGTCACGATTGTGACATGGCTACATGCATCCAAGATATTCTCCTTTATTCACATTCTTGTTTCCATATACTCACAAACTTATCAAACACCTCTTGAAACATAAAATTAAGATTAAAATTTTTCTCTAAACCAGTCAAACACTTAAAACACATACAAGCATTAATAAGAACATAATTCTAAGCCTATACACACAATAATTATATAAGAAAATACTTAAAAACACACTTAAACACCTATAAAAACATACTATGATCTACACCTATCAACATCCTCACACCTAATTCTTTGTTGTCCTTAAGCAAAACTAAAAACACAAATAAATCAAAAAAATAAAAACACATAAATCACACAATCATGCAATATGCAATAATGATACAATGACATGAAATCTTATGGAATTAATTAACCTCAAACATCAATCTCTCAAAATGTGCTAACATACTAACTTATTCCTTTCATGTTTAAATGCTTTGATTTGAAATTACATATCAATCAAAATATTAACACCTTATTTATACACCTATAACACTTGTAAGCATGCATTTATTATTATTGATCAATCAAAAAGGTAAACTATTACTAAGTATCTTTTCATGAAAATTCTTTCTATTTGTAAAACATCAGTAGGTTTTATTTATTGTAACATAATTTTTTAAAATTTTCTTTAATGATAACCTAGTCTTTTGATTGGGAAGGTAAATATCTTGTCATGAATATCCCCCGATTACTCAACTAAGTCATGTTTTTTATTTAGCTTGGTTGGAGTGTCATTATAGCTTTTGATGCGAAGACAAACATTTGTCGTGAATGTTCCCAGTTATTCAGCTATATCATAAGTCTCAACTGGCTACTAACTATATTTTAAACCCAATTTTCTTAAAAAGGGCCAGTTGAATATGAATTTTATTTAACATCTTTTTTTATTACATTCTTATCCAACCTCATTCCTTCTCAATCAATTACTCTCATGAAAAGGGTGCTAGTAATGTTAACTAATTCAATTGACTATAATTATAAATATATACAAACAAATTTTCTAAAGTGAAAGAATATGTGTCATATCCTAATTAACATGCATACTCATCCGAAAGATACTTAAAATGCAAAATTCAAAAGTTACTATATGTTTACAATTTGAATGACAATGCTCAAATGTAAGCAATTCCAATGAATTCATGCCATTGACACATTGACACAATGCATTCATCTTGCAACAAAATATTCACACAATGCCAATCTAATAAAAAATGAACACAATGACAATAACAATTTCATGCACAAATGATATGACAATTGATAGACTTGAACTAAGTGTGTCAATTATGAAATAATTGTAAGTGCATGGTGTAGCTATAGCTAGCATTGGTAACTACGGGTCGATCCTACGAGGATAGTGATTACTAGTAGTTACCATTATCCTATTATCTAATCTATGAATTGATTGTGATTTTTAATTTAAAGAAAGCAAAAATTAAACAAATAAAATAAATAGGCATCAAGATTAAATAGAGAATTAAGAAATTACTTAGAAAACTATCAATATCAAGACTTAGTATCTTGGTTTCAAATCCCCCTAAAAAGCCTTAATTGATTGATCTTTTATTATGCAATTTTTTTATTTGACCGTAAAGATTCCCATGATATGCTAATAACTCTCTCGACTCTAATAATAGCTAATCTTAAGGTTTTCAACCGAATAACTCAGGTTAAAGTTTATATGATATCTTTATCGATTTATGAATCCCTATATTAGGGTTGTCCTTAATCTGGAGAATTTATATCATCCTATCTCTAGGGTTATAATCAATTCCTTTCAATTACAGAGAATCTATTCAAACAAAGATTTCTCAATTTCTATGTTATGAAATCATATTATGATATAATATTCCAGATCTATTAGAACATATATTAAATACATAATCAAATCATAATACGTCAATCAAACCAATTGTATTTATGAAAGAAAAAACATATTAAGGCATAAACATAGGGTTTATCTAACCTAGACATTAAAGGAATTTAGTTACATATGATGGAAAAAGAAATTAAATAGTAATAGAAAGAAAAATAAATAGAAAATAAAGGGTTCATAATTCTAAATATTTTTTTTATCTCCTATCGAATATTCTTGCAAGTAGAGATTTGATCTTGTATTCTTTTAGATCTTTCACTGAATTCTTCGTGTTTTCCACTTTTTTTGATCAAAATTATCCCTTGAGTCACCTCTGAAAATTTCAGAATGCCTCTGTATGTCTCTTCCTTCTTTTTGCCTCCAAAAATGTGTTTTTATAGTAACTTTTAGGGTTTTGGACGATGTCTGGTTCGATGTACAGTAACAAAATCTCTAGAATTCACAAATCTACACAGCCTTAGAGAAGTACACGAGCTGATGCATAGTTGTGTATCCCTTCTATGCTTTAAATCTTTGTTTTATGTCACATTTTCATACATATTCTTCTTCTTTAAGTCCATGATGCAATTATACTTTGTAAATACACTTGGAGCAAATTAAGTATCAAATATACAATAAAAGCATAAAATATCAAAAAAAAATACATCAAATATGGAGTTATAAATATGGTTAATTGTACATCTATCACCAATGCATAAATGTCCCTACACTTATATAAAACATTGTCCTTATCATGAGAAAAAAACAATACAAATAAAAATAAAAAACAATAAAGAAAAAATTAGAGCAGGAAGACTTATGGAGATTAAGGTGGTGATGGTGTAGTCGATGAAATTTGAAGGCACTCTATGCCATAAAGATCCATCAATTTAATTCCTACAAAATAAACACGAAAAATAAAAATAATAAAGAAAAAATAAAACAAAAATAAAATAAAAAATAAAACATATCCTACTTCTTATGTTACCTCCCAAGCATTTGTGTTTAATGTCATTAGCTTGATGTACTCCTCACCTCTACCATCATCCTAATTCTATTAGTGTCTTATTTTCACCCGTTTTGTCCTATGATATTTTAGTAGCCTGAATTAAGCTCAAATTGCAAGATAATAAGAAGAACATAATTGATCAAATTAAGAACACCAGGTAAGTTCAATAATGCTCTGTTCTATAATAAACTGTCAATAAAATAGGAAATGATGAAACTCTCAGAATCATCAATTAAATCCAATAGTTTATCCTGTAAGAAGGTGAACTACTCTTCTTCTTCTGCAATCACACTCATTCCCTTTTCTTCTTCTGCTTCATGAACATAGACTTCTTTATCCTCTTCAAACTCTATCTCCTTTGTCCTTTGCTCTTTTTTCTCTTCTTGAATAGCAACTTCATTCATGTTACTGACCTTTTCCTCCTCGTCACTTTAAGGCATTAATGGGCACCAAGAACATATTGTATCTGGCTCAATGTCTTTGACTAAAAAAAACTCTCTTGGAAGACACGGTGGCTAGCTTCACCGTTGGCAAGATCTTCCATTAAAGATTCAGATGAAGCGTAATTATTCAATGCATTAACGTAAGAGTTGCTCCACTTTGAATTATCGGTATCCTCATATAGTGTATTCTGAGGCTAGTTTCGTAAGTAATATGGATGCTCCCATATATAATCTAGTGCCTAACATTAAAAATTGTAGTGGTTACTCCCACAATTACCACAACACAAGATGGATGTCAGTTGTGCTTTTGTGTTACGTGGAAGGCTCCCCACATTCCTTGTTAACATTGCCTTGGATGGTTTTCCAACTTGAACCTCCAAGTTATGAAGAGTAGAGGAGTCGTTCTTTATGAATTGATCAAATTTGGCTCCAATCCACCTGTGACTTTCATCTTGGTTATCTCAACATGTCTATTAACTTGTTCAACTTTGACTAAATATCCAAGCCTATGTTGCTAGAAACCTGACGGACCTTATGCTCTTATGTTATCGCTTGCATTATTAATCCATGAATAATTTAAGTGATAATGCCACCTAAGATTATATGTATTATAGTAACTCCCATCGATATGTATTGGTACTCACTTCTAATTCCACGCAGAAATGTGATAAAAATAATAGACAAAATCATTAAGATTTTTCTTTGGGAAGGAATAGTGACTAAGGTACCTGATGCCGAAGTTGGTTTGAAATATGTACTCAAAACGAAGAAAAGGGACCGGGCATCACTCTATCAAAGCACAAAGCAATATGCTCCGTACTAAAAAGCTCTGGAGACTCTTTAATGATAATCAATCTCTTTGGGTCCAAATAGATGCTTACGTATTTCCTAAAAGAAACAAGTTAATGAGAAATCAAACTTATCAATTCATCTTATGGACATTAAAACAATTGCTAGGTTTAAGGAAGAAAATTAGCATGAAATGAGAAGCATCATAGGGAATGATTTTAATACTTTAACTTTAATATGACAACTGGAGTTAAATTGGTCCCTTACACTTAGCTCCAGAGATTCTACAAGACATTTCCAGAGAGGTGCTAAAATTCTGGGGAGTAGTGCCCTAGGGAGCAATGAAGCTCAACTATTGGTTCTAACACATTGAAAAGTAGTTAACAGGAAGTAAATGTAAACTTGAAATATGAGAAATCTAGTTTTCTTATAAATCCTTCATAAATAATTTTTCACTTCAATACAATTTATATTTAAAAGAATAATTTGTAATCATCTCATAAAATTTAACAAAGTTAGTTAAATATAAATAATGCATTTAATTAAACATATAACCAATTAATTGACAATAAGATTGTCGAATTATGCATATTATATAGAATCTGCAGTATTATCTAGAAGATTGTATAGCTATAGATATTCTATAAATCCCTGATTTCTAGGGATTAGGATAAGATACAGATTTCCATGTATCTTAGGAAATCTGATACTTTATTTAGTATAGACAAGTGTATATATATTGACTATAGCTGTAACCT
>JANQBM010000005.1:17865005-17900898 GCA_025594535.1 Erythroxylum domingense | reverse complement strand
CACATTCCTAAAGGGGAGAGGGAAATTAAGTCATTTGTTGGGTACTGGTCCTTCACAGGATGATCCAAAGTTTGCAGCATGGGATGAGCAAGACTCCATGGTTATATCTTGGCTGTGGAACACAATGCTGCCAGAAATTAGTGACACATGCATGTTCCTAGGAAGTGCCAAGGAGATATCGGAAGCTATTCGGCAGACTTATTCCAAAGTCAATGATGCTATATAGATCTATGAAGTAAGGATGAAAGTTTCAGCAGCTAAACAGGAGACTTGGACTGTCACTGAATATTCGAGTCTCTTACAAAGCTTGTGGCAGGAGATAGATCATTATCAATGTATCCAAATGAGTTGTAGTGAAGATGCAGCAATTTTAAAACGTTTTGTGGAAAAGAATCGTATTTATGATTTTTTGGCAGGTTTAAACGTGGAATTTGATGCTGTAAGGGTGCAAATTTTGGGAAAACAAAACCTACAGTCTCTGAATGAGACAATCGCTATTATACGTGAAGAAGAGGGACGTCGAAGTGTTATGCTTGAACCTCAAGGAGGAGATGGTTCTGCACTTATTAATAAGGCCACAAATTTGAAGGAGACTAATAATTCTACAGCTGTCACTAGAGTGGACTCATCCAAGTTTTTTAATCGAGATTCTCTATTCTGTACATACTGCAAAAAGCATCGGCATACTAGGGAGAAGTGCTGGAAACTTCATGGCAAGCCCAATCATAGTGGGAATGACCAAAGTCAAGCACATATGGTGAGCACTTCGTCAACTAATGACGAAAACTCTAAGAAACCTAGTCCTGAGTTCAATGCCAAAGAAATGGAGAAACTAAAAACTTTTGTGGAGTCTTTTGAAAAGCCAATCTCAACAAGTACTTGTTCATTGGCGTTTTCAGGTATCACTTCTTGTTCTAATCCTAATGCCTCAGTAAGATATTCCTATCCTATGTGGGTACTTGATTCCGGAGCAACAGATCATATGACTTGTTCTTCTAAATACTTTATCTCTTATAACCCCAGCTGTAGCCATAAAAAGATCACCATAGCTGATGGATCTATCACCACCGTAGCTGGTCAAGGAGATATATACATAAACAAGGATCTTACACTAAGAAATGTTCTCCATGTTCCAAAACTATTTGCAAACCTTATTTCCATTCACAAATTAACTACAGATTCACATTGTAGTGTAACCTTTTTGCCTTCACGGTGTATCTTTCAGGAGCTAGGCACGAAGAAGATGATTAGATGTGCTAGTCAGAGAGATGGTCTCTATTTTCTAGAAAAACATCCTAGTAAGCCAAAAGTTGGAAAATCATTATCTACATCATTTCTTTCTGAATCTGTCATGTCAAATCAAGATAAAATTTGGCTTTATCATCATTGTTTAGGTCACCCATCTTTTAGAATTCTGAAGTTCATGTTTCCTTCATTGTTTACAGATCTTACGTCTGAAATTTTTCATTGTAATGATTGTGAACTTGCAAAGCACAAACGTGCTTCCTTTCCAATAAGCAACAATAAAACCTTTGTTCCATTTTCTCTCATTCATAGTGATATTTGGGGACCTTCTAACATTCCAAATGTTTCGGGTGCTAGGTGGTTTGTTTTATTTATTGATGATTGTACCCGAGTCACATGGCTTTACCTCTTGAAAAATAAATCTGATGTTAGTACTGTGTTTCCTAAGTTCTACAACATGATCCATACTCAATTTGATGTCAAAATTAAGAGATTTCGATCAGACAATGCCAAGGACTATTTCAATCAAACCCTTTCTTCTTTTTTCCAGAAAACAGGAATTATTCATGAGTCATCATGTGTTACTACTCCACAACAAAACGGGGTGGCTGAGAGAAAAAATGGACATCTCCTAGAGATCACTAGAGCATTGCTATTTCATAAGAATGTTCCAAAACAATACTGGGGTGAAGCAATTTTAACTGTTGCCCATCTTATTAACAGACTTCCAACACGAGTCCTTGGGTTCAAAAATCTAATTGAAATACTCACAAAGTTTTTTTTCCAAATTTTTCTATGTCTAACAATCGGATATCTCGAATCTTTGGTTGTGTTGCATTTGTTCATATCCATTCTCACAATAGGAACAAATTAGATCCACAAGCTGTTAGATGCATTTTTATCAGATATTCCTCAACCCAAAAGGGTTATAAAGGCTTTCATCCACCTTCTTCGCTGCTAATATTTCACAAAGATATAAAGTAACATGAATAAATAAAATATTAAATGCAGTAGATACATAGGCAAATGAGTTATGGGACCCAATTGATGTCCAAATTTTGCAACTTAAAGAGCCACTTTTGAGTATCCTGAGAAATATTATAAGCGGCTTTGGATGAAGATTCAACAGAACTAGTTGAAGCAAAATGATGATCCACTTTCTTGTCTTGGACAGCGGCATTGAACTGTCTGTTAGGATGTCTGAGCTTGAGAGCCAGAAGTCGCGAAACTTCATGAAGTCCTCCCCATTTCTCCAGTGCTCGCGCGATGTCGTAACGCCCTGTGTTACATGTAAGAATTATACACTACTATAATAATAATACAAAGTCGTAAGAATCAAAGATTACACGCAAGAATTATAATAATAGAAAGTTATGCATTTTCGTTTTAATGTACCTGCACGTTCGAAGGATTTTCTGCTTGGCATATACGTAGGATCCATTCCCCAGCTCCTCTGGAATCTACTAATCTATATAATAATCCCAATTCTTCTTTATAAAAATGGTTTCTGGAGTCTCTTTAACGTAATGAATGAGTGAATAAAAAGGAGGAGGAGGAGGATTGTACCTCATCCTGCAAATTCTCAAGGTTGTCCCAGTATCCCTTGGGTTTCCGATGTTTGTAAGCAAGGGAGAGATTCATCAAAGACGCAATCCTTCTAAATCCACCCATGCGATTTATTGCCTTCTCAATATCCACCCTACCATGCAAACGGAGTTGCTTTCTCATGGGCATAAATCCCACTTGCCCATGTTCCGAAATAAACTTTAGGAGTTCCGATTTTAGGATTTCAATGTCCCTTTGCAGACCAGGCACTCTAGGTCTCTGCCTTGAATTTTTATCATAACTAGTCACCTGCTCAGCTTCTTCTTCACCACCCTCAGTATTACTGCTGCAACTGTGCTCCTTGGCATATTCTGCAGAGTTTGTGGATTCCATTTTCTCAATATAATCCCGAATTGCACATAGATTTGATGGGAGATCTTCATATATTACCTGTAAGTTGACAATTTTCACCAATCAATCATAGTTTCATTGTTTTGATGCTCCTAGTCATTAATTTCAAAAAACATTTTTGTCCCAATATAAATTACCATGGTCCAGAAACAGGATCTTTAATTGTAAGTATAACTTTTCTTCTTGGATGCAGATGACTAATATGAGTTTTCACCCTTCAGACATGATGACAGATGTGTATTCCTTGTCACTCTTCCCATTATTATTATTGTAAGAGGCATCATCATTGGTATGTAAAATTCGTAAAGCAAGGAAAAGCTTATCTCTGAATGTTGTGTTCAAAGTCTGGTGTGGGTTGAAAAGAGTGCCATTAGAGACAGAAAAAGTAATTTAAGGTTATTGTATAACCAAGCTGTATTGAATATAACTTAATGAAGCAGAGTGACAAGATTCCTAAATGCAAAGGGAGGCTACTAAAAATATTTTTTTCGTACCTCTTCCATAATAGCTTCTGAAAGCAATGCATGTTTGTGCATTTTAGACTCAACACTATATTTAAGCAGAGTATGATGGCTTCCTAGCTGCTCTAAAAGCCACTTCCCCTGAAATGAGTCGAAGTCCCCTTCAACCTGCTCAAAACTGATCTCATGTTCAAGTTGTTCACATAAATCCAGAACCACACGTGCATGAAGTACCATGTACAACAGACCCTTGCATCCTTCCTGAAAAATTATATCAACCTTAAGCTGTCAAGTGAACCATTTTTGTTAAGTAATATCCACATAAATATGTCTTGACAGTCATAATATCTAGTAATAATCTAACCTTGGAAAAGAAAATACTTACCCTAATGCTTGGATAGTTAGAAAATTAACTAATCAATTAGTATGTTGCCAAAATAACCGCTTTGGATTCATGTAAGAGGGAACAAGTACCCATTGTGGGCATAGGTATCTTCTATCACTAGACAAGGGGATGACTGTCCACCAGGAACAAGTACTATAATAACAGATTGGATTCTTGTTTTCATTTCTCATATTTGCTATATCTAACCCCATCATGATGCCTCTAATTTCGTACAAAATCTGATCCCATAATACATTTCCAAGTTCTGAGCAGGTCATATACTCATCAATGCAATATGCTTCTAATTACAAACCCGTGGAAGAAAAAAGTAAACTTAATTTTGAGAAATAAAGTGTGACCAATAAAGACCATTAAAGATGCAAATGCACCTACTCATACCTGAATAATACGAACTTTGTTGTTTTCTCGTGATAAAATCTTACTGATGGCTAGGTTTGGAACTATCCTGCAGTACATAAACCTCGGTATTATAATTCGATTTTGTATTAAGAAAGATTGCTATTACAGTTTTGTTCAGTCACTCATGATCTTTGAATTGATTCAAGCAGGTATAGGTCATCGCTGTCAGATAACTGATGTAAATAAGGTTATATGCCTCTATTCCTGACCGTTGAGATCAGGAAAAGGGATCAGAATATTTTCAGGTGTCACGAAGTTAGGCAAATAAAATTCACCTTCGCTGGAAGCTTGTTCTACAACTTGACAAGATTAAAGATCCGTTCTGGTAAAAGGGATTAAAGGATATGCTAGTTTTATGCTGTCCCGTAGTTTCTGAAACTTTGATATGAAGTCTGAGAATAAAAATTTGTTTTTGCATAGACGATAAACTTTTAATCTTAGGAAGCACTACAAAGTCTGCATTAATTGTTGCACACACTTCTTGCAATATGAGGTAATGGAAAGGAATGGTTCAATTACGTCAGCAATTATGCAAATGCTATTACATTCAATCGAGATTCTTCAGCTTAAAAGATAACAAACTCCAAAATTTTGAAGGCAATGAGGCATGCAAATGAACCTGTTTGGAATTAATTATGGAACTCCTTTGTGGGTCTAAGAACAAGTTTAGATCAAAAAGCAAATTCAAAGATTTCTGGTTACAATTTATAGAAAGGAAAAGCGCCCCGCGATCAAAACCATAGTTTTGGAAAAGCATCTTTTATGTGCTTTCTCAAACCAGTTTGCAAAAAATGTGTTTTTACTACAAATAATAGTTTGTTCTATATCTTTTTATTTACATGCTTCCTTAATTACTTGCCATAGTCTTCTATGGTTAAGAATATCACATTTCCTTTTTAGTCATTATATATCTATAATTATTTTTATATTAACTTTACTAAACATCTTAAGCTGGATCCAAATTAATTTTGCCTGTATTTAACAAGATGCTTGTCAATTCTATCGAAAGTACTTCTACTCTCATTACTTCTATCTGCAACATTTTATAGCAATAATGCCAAACATCAAACATAGCTCAAATCATTCATTAGAACTAAAGGTTCAGTTTGCCAATAGTTTGGCCATAGCTTGTTTGTATTTTAAATTAGTGTCCGTAAATGTCAAATTTCAAGCTCATTTACTAAATGAACTGAACCCAAACAATGATGATGGAAACTCGGTTAATTTGTTAACTCTTCATTTATGTCACTCTAATTCCATTTTGCTTCTTTGGTGAATAAAGAGTAACTTATCGAAGGGTAAAGCCAAATCACTAAAATTCTTCAGGGGCTTCTGATTTGAGACTTCAAATTTTCAATCATGTTCAGATCCTCTCTTTCCCCCTCAAACTCACTCCACTATTTGCAATCTATGGAGCAGTACCCATCTTGTGGAGATAGTAGGCCTATTCCTACTATTTATATTAAGGAGGCTCCCTCTACAGATAGGGATAACTAGTAAAGGCCTGATGGCAACTCATACTAAATTGATATAGTCATATAGTGAACAACCAAAGTCTTATGTAGCAATAGAATGACCACATGCTGCACATAAATGGATTGGATCCTTCTAAAGCAGTTATAAAAGAAGTAGAGGATGCAGTCAGTTCAACCAAAGAGTGAGATATCGATACTCCTAGGTAAGAGGAATATTAAGCTTACTCAGGAAGACTCTCATAGGAAGTAAGAACATTCCATACTTCACGAACAGGAGCTTTCACAGTAATGCTTGCAATGACACAGCGATGAACCCCTCCATTTTCCTTCAGCAAGAAACCATTTTATCAGTGATTCCAAAAAGAAGAACAGATTTCACAGGAAGAGCAAAGTCAGGTCTGAGTAATCAGCAAAGTCAGTTACCAATAGGCCATCAAACCTGCGAAGATGAACTTCATCCACCATGCAAGGCCGATCAAGTCTGCAAACTTTTCCAAATACACCCCAGTTACTACTCAACTCACTTGAAGATGGTGTCGGACCAGTACTTGAGCTGGGACTAAGGCCAGGGGAAGCAATCATGGTTTTTGACGTTCCAATTTCTGTGGTTGCTTCCTTTTGAATTCCAACAAAGTCTCTCTCAGCTCTACAAGCCAAGGCTTGAAGATTCACAGGAAGATCTGATCTGATGATCCTCTCTAAGAAAATAACTGGGAAGTTGAATCTTGGAATCACATTAACTTCATATGATAGCATGGTTGTTCCAGAACTAAAAAAAGTTATTGATAAAAAGTAACATCAATACTGTTTCCAAGTTAACAATGTGATCTGGATGCTAAGGTAAAATAGCAAACTAAAAGTAGAATATTATTTTAGCTCCAAATGTTCATCAGTCTGATTGCATGTTATGAAGTTGCTCTAATTTTTTGGAGCCTAACTTTCTTGATCACATAGACAAACCATACTTGAAATTTGTAGAAGTTCATCAGTAAGAGTGGTGAATGCAATTTTTACAGGATTTCAAACCATAACTTGATTCATATGTGATCGATGAGTGGATCTATTAACAATAATTTCTAATAAGGAGTAAGACATAACAATGCCAATCTTGCATAATAAATGTGGAATTGTTTTGGCTCATTATTTAAAAACTGTCTTAGATCCAGGTTATCAAACATATGATAATAATAAGAAATTTGAGAGCCAAATGGAAGTAGGATTAAATTTCTAATCGGTGAAAAGGAGATTTACTAAAGCTTTATCTAATTATGCTTAGATTAAACACAATTCATTCTCTGAAATCCAAATGAATTTGATTTCTGACAAAGAAATATATAAAGGATGCAAATATATGATGATCAATAGATACTGAAGAGAGTACAACAGAGTTAAGTTGACTCCAGAAAATAGTTGAGTGAACACTAATAAGTGCGACAATTCATACCATCTTATGAAAAACAAGCTTGCATGAATATGATCTCGTATAGCAATAACAACAAACCAATTTTGACAGATAAAATCAGTCAACTGGAAAGCAGTTCTAGATATATGGAGACAGAAATGAAGATGCTGTACAGGATGAAAACTCAGAAGAAATCTGGGCCATCTACAATTTTTCTTGCCGACCAGTATAGGAGGTTTGAAACTGGATTTTCTTTTTGACCGTGAGTTTATTCTATACATGCAAACAAATAAAGATACTTTTGTAAGAAATGACAGTTATATGTGGAATGTTTCACTCAAATCTCATGCCAATGTAAATTTACAAGCTAAGCCAAATAACATTTTCTCCTATTTTGCAGCTTTGAATTTTTACTGAATCTAAAATCAAAATAAAGCTTGACAGAGCTCAATTCTATACCTTAAGGAAGAAAAGAAAATAACAAAACAACAAAACAACAGATATGAAAGATTTCGTTTGCATCCACCTTCTTGATGATGGCATGCACAGTTCTGCAGATAAATACATAAGAATGCAGATATGTGGGAAATAGTTTTTTTTTTCCAAAAGTTAATTTATTCATTTAATTTGAACAAAGTAATGCAAATATACAAACATAACAATGGAAAGGAACCCAGATAGCCGATAGTAAACTTCTGGTCACTAAATCATCTAGCAGAGCTTTAATTTTACACTTAATGAAATTCTGTCCCTCAAGTCATTTGCTATAACCAATTATCTCATCTTATGGAGAAATTTGTCTTTTGCTTCTTCTATTGACTTCTGTTGCTCCTGTTAAATATCAAGTTGTTCCTGGTCCTCCATATTAACTGTATAATTTTCCTAACCCAAGAATGAACACCTTCTTGTCCCATTTGGAGTTTAGTTTGAGTGCAGTAGCCCAATTGAGGGAAAGAGTAATATTACCAACATCTACAAATCATTTTGTCCCATTGGTCAAGTAACAAACCAAGCAAATTCCATCACATACTATAACTACCATAAGGAGAACAATAAGTTCTCAGCTCCTGGGTTAAACTTCTCAACCACAAAAAGAATTAACAAAATACAGTTTCCATCAATACAATCATGTTCCTTTCTAGAAACAATTTTGTACACATCTTTTAGTGAACAATTAATTTTAGAAAACAATCTTATAGCGGGTGCAAGAGGACAACTTTCATCATTATCCTAAAACATGAAAAGTTTGGGAATGTAACCATAGAGAAAGTCTTTCTACCTAGATTACTCAAAATTCTGTGCTACAGAAAGGCTCAAGACTAGTGTGCTAGTATCTGCTACTTGAACCCCCATACCCACTAGTAATGGGACGTGAGCATATAGTCTGGACCTTGCAATAGAAGGTATCTCAGATAGAAACCATGAATAGTAAATCACTTGAGGCTTTTGCAGATTGAAGTTTGTACAAAGTATATGGATCTACCTTCTCCCCGAATTTAGTGACCATTTGCCCTCAAACTTCTTAAAGTCCCCATCAACCATGGAAAAGTGTAGTTCATGATGGTTGACCTGAAAGTTAATTGAGGATATAAAAGATAAAAAGTAAGCCTAACCTCATCCAGATGAGAAGCAAGATGGAATAAGGAAGGAAGTATTTTTGGTATGCAAAACCTTAATATTCAAACCAGCCAGCATGTGGGTTAACTAAATTGTCAACCATAAAGTCTGTGTGGGATAAAAGAACAGAGCTTATGATTATTGACCAGAATCATGGAGTGTCATTTAAAATTGTGATATGACGATCAAGTGAATGTGCATGAACAAGATGGATAAATTCATGATAGCTATTATGATCACCAAATCAAAGAAAGCAAAATCCACTAAAAGAACTGATTTAATGAGAAATGCTTATCGTATATTCACTACCCAGTTATCAGAATAGATTCACTGGTTTTATAACATTGTGTTAATAGCAGCAGCTTCTGAGGGCCAAAGCTCCAAGTATAAAAACACAAAGGGGATTCCTCAAGTATATCAGATCTTCTTAGAAGAACCATGATATAGATGAGAAAGTTTATCAGTCATTATAGAGGTTTTTGTTCATGTTTATCCCGAAAACCATTGGCGCCAACAGCAAGTTGAAGAGTCAGGCGTATGCTCAAGCTAACTAGGCAGGTAAAGAAGCTTACAGAATAAGGAAATTCTTGAAGATCCAAGACAACACGAGCTTCAATATGCCAGTAAAGTGCCCTTTGAAAGCCTCTCTGCTCCAACCATATCCGACCTGAATGTGGGCAGGGAATTCTCCCACTGAACAAAATCAAGTAACAACAACTGCAAGTTAACTATAACCCTAAACAAGAACAACTTAGCTGGTCATTCCCCAAGGCAAACAATTAATACGAAAGCAGACATATGAGCCTCACATTGCGTCTACCAAATGGTTTCAAGAAATCATGCAAATTCAAAGAAAGAAAACTGCATTTGAACCTGCAAACAAGATTGGGAATGAAATCAGCGAGGCGATCGTAGTCAGTGAGAGAATTCCAGACAGATTGAAGGTTGGCATAGACGAGTATTTGGCCCTTAATTCTACGCTCCCGCCAGGATATCACTTCTACTTGGCATTTTACTTTTCTTTCTCCTTCATCATTGTCATCATCAACTTCTTCTTCGTCTCCTTCTCCTTCTGCTACTGCTTTATGAAGCTTCTTAATTTTACAATTAATGGCACTTCCATTCTTTCGCATGTTGTAACTCTTTGCGTGACATTTTTGGGTCCCATGAACTGAAGGTGAGCAAACAACGCGTTTCCAAGGCAGACAACGATATTGGTTCAGCTGTAAACTTGCTAGAAACACGTACAAATCACTATTACATCTAGAGGGAGTTTGAAGGTTGAAGGTTGAAGCTTTGAAGTTGATCATGAGGAAGGGAGAAGGGGGCAGGCGGTGTAGGAGAAAGGCGCGAACTCGTGTCCACCAATTTTTAACATGGTCCTTTTCTATTCTGTGGTTTAGTAAAGGGAACGCCAACGTGTGGTACTGGTTGGCTCACTTTCAAGTTACGGCTACAGATTTGCCTCGTCTGTCTCTGTGTATAGACTCTATACTCGAGACCAAGAACGTAAATACTTTATTAAGGTATTAAAACAGAGAATTGTTTATAAGAAATTTGAAAATGATATATATTAACTTATATTTAATTATAATATATGAGTTATAAAGTACTTAATTGTAATTTTATATAAAACAGAAAGTAGAATCTTCGTACCAAACCCAAATGATACCTTGATGAAATAAGAAAATAACCAAGTTCACTAGTTCAGTTCAGTGCTTTGGGTTAGAAAAAAAAAGGCCAAATTGGGCCAGCCAAGAAGAAGTGTGTGACTTCCCAGGTTCTTGGTCTGTGTTCTTACTTCTTAGAGAAGAATTAACAGAAGACGAGGTCGGGGACAAATTACAGCTGAGCTACAGCTACTACTTGTTTGTACCGTACCTGCTAGCTGCCAGCTCTAGAGCTAAGGGAGAAACAGAAGACCCGTTTGTCGTCATGTTCCGATCTCTGCCTCCTGCCGCCTTCCCCTTCCTCTTCCTCCTCCTCCACCTCTTCTCTCCCGTCCTTGCCTCCGAGTCCGATCACAAGGTTTACTGTTTACATTTCTTTCTTTCTTTTTGATTCAGATCTGTTAGTCCTTTCATTTCACTCTTGCTTTTTGTGCATGCTCTTGGTTTTTGTTGTTGTCAAAGTTAGGGCTTTGGTTTCTATTGCTGATTCATGCGACATACCTTCGTGTTAGTACGTTGGCACAGTTTGTGGAAGGATGGTAGCAGTTTTATGCCATTTCTCTTTTGGTTTAGATCTGGTTATGAGATATTACATGTCCTTTTTTTTTTTTCCCCCATCATTAGCACACGTTCTTGTAACTTGTGTATGGAATTGGTGAAGGCATTTGAGGTAGGCTTCCTATATCTAGAGATCATAAGCTCATTCAAAGGCTCCTTTCTCACAGTGATATAGAGGTGTATAATACCTCCACTGACTAGCAAGAGACCTTTCCTTTAGTTGTAAACTTAAAAATTATAGACATCAATTTGCTGCACCAATACTTTCTTCCTAAAAGGTCAACTATTAAGATATATATGTTGACATAATTAAATCAGTATCTACTTCTTACATCCGAGTCTTAGACCTTAGTCTTTGGAAACGTCAGTTTTGAAATTTTTGTTTTCATGGCTTCAAAAGAGCACTATCACTCATTGTCGTATGCTTTTGTAATGTATTTGAATGTAATCAGACCGTATGTACAACTAAGTTGTTCTCATGTTTAGACTAGCCTAAAGATGGTTACATTTTCTGAAGGTCTGTGTCTATTTTTTTTTTCAATTGGAAAAGGTTTATCATATTTGAGAATCTTCCTTATCTTTTGCATAGTTATGTGATGCTGCAGACTCATGTTAAATTCACCATGCATGGCTCTCTTCAATTCTGTGGTAATTGCCTGAGAGAATCTTTTCCATTTGCTGGATTGTTAAGTCACATAAAATCAAAACAATATTATCTATGATAAGAAAGTGTTTCAAAAGGAATCATTCCATTGAAAAGAATTGTGCTAAGAATTATGATGACATTCGTGCTCTTCATGCCAATTTAGGCCCTCCCTGTTGCATTTTCTACACTATCTTTAAACTTCTGGTTAAAATAAAAATGGTTCTTTTTTTCCATAGGTGAATATTGTTGTTATTCTGTATGCTTTCTCACCATTGGCTATAATTTGAACTATACCTTCTGCAGATGTTTTAGTTTGGTACTATTCTCTCCTTTTTCTTTTTTTCTTTTATTTTCAGTTATTTATGCAGAGTTCTACTAATATTTGTTTTGGCAGTACTAATGAAAAGTCAGTTATACTTATTCTTTTTTTATTCTTTATATTTACTTTTTGTTTTCCAGTATCAACCGGATGACAAAGTTACCCTATGGGTGAACAAGGTTGGCCCTTACAACAATCCACAAGAAACATACAACTACTACAGCCTTCCATTTTGCCACCCGAATGGAAATGCTGCACACAAGTGGGGTGGTCTTGGTGAGGTTCTCGGTGGAAATGAACTTATTGACAGCCAGATTGATATAAAATTCCGGAGTATGTACTTTTGTCATATTTGAGCTTCCCTTAGTCTTCAATTTGTAACTACAAAGTTTTGCAGTCTTTCTTTACATTTCTTTCATAATTTTGCTTCCCATTACAGAGAATGTGGAGAGAGGTACCATTTGTCAGCTTGAACTTGATGAAGCGAAGGTCAAACAATTTAAGGATGCAATTGAGAATAGTTATTGGTTTGAGTTCTTCATGGGTATGTAATGTATTTAATTTTGATTTGTATTCCAAAGGGTAGTATAGATAATAGTATTCTAATTGGTGTTTGAAACATATGAGTTGATATTGTAACATAAGGTTTTGGAACATTCAGATTTCAGATTATAATACTAAAACCCTACTGTGGAATTTAAATCATTCCATTCAAATATCTTGGTAGACAATGGAACATCCTTTTTAAGCTAAACAATGATGTGGTTAATGCTGCCGTTGTTTAAATATCAGAGCTGATACTTATAACTATATTGTTGATGACTTGTTTTAGAATAATGGAAATGTTTTGAACTTTGAGTTGAGAGATCTTTAGATATATTTTCAGTCAACTCAACAGTTTGAAATGTTTTCCAAGGTTTTCACCTCAGAAACTTTTACTATTATGTTTTTCGTACGAAATTATACTAAATCAAATTGCAGGCGTCTTTTTTTAATTGTAACATGAGCTCACTTAGTGTTACTAATTAGTTAACAATAAGAAATTGCTTTGCTGGGAATACAACAACTAGGCTAAGATTTTTGTCGAAAGAGTGATGTTCGTATTTCAGTTGTGTTTGTTCTCAACCATCCATTTTTCGTCTTGACCTTTTTTCCCCTACTATGTTGCTCAAATGAACAGCAACCTAAAAGGAAGAAAGTTATTCTCCCTCTACCTGCTAGCATGTATGTGTGGTAAACAGAGCATTTCCAATACCTATTTGTTGGACATAAGTTTGCACTTTTGTTAGGAACCATGTTAATTTTTCCTTGTTCTTCCTTGAGGCACTTACACATTTTCCGCTTTTGATTCTTATTTGATGATTCGTCTATCACCTTGGGTTGCAAGCTCAGATGACCTGCCATTATGGGGTATGTTTTTGCCAATTTCTTATTCTTTCTGAATATGTGATCTGTGATCTGTATTTCATTCTTGAACATGTGTTGTTGATATTTTAGGTTTTGTTGGTGAGTTGCATCCTGATAAGAACAGTGACAATGGCAAGCATGTGTTGTACACTCATAAGAGTATAATTGTTAGATATAACAAGGACCAGGTCTGTGGTTCGTTAAGTGCCAATTTTAATTTCTTTACTGGTGTTTACTTGTATTAGCAATCTCAAGTATCCCTCTTCTTGCAGATTATTCATGTCAATCTCACCCAGGAGAGCCCAAAACCTCTAGAAGCTGCTAGAGTGGTGGACCTGACTTATTCGATTAACTGGATTCCCACGAATATCACTTTTGCACGTCGATTTGATGTCTACTTGGATTACCCCTTTTTTGAGCACCAGGTAAAAATTATTTCTTGTTGAATTTCCTCCCATCTGGGTGTGCTTTATTTTACTTCTTGTTTTGTAACACCATGTAAAATTATTATTTTAATGTTCCTTTGCTGCTTAATTTCCTTGTGGCGTTCACTTTGAATTGTAATGCATCCTTTAACATGCAGATACACTGGTTCTCGATTTTCAATTCATTCATGATGGTCATCTTTCTCACTGGCTTGGTATCAATGATATTGATGAGAACTCTTAGAAACGATTATGCAAAATATGCTCGAGAGGATGATGATCTAGAGTCTCTGGTAATGCATATCTTGAGAATTGAATTTCATTAGTATTGAGTTCTTGGCATTATATGCTCATTGAGAATTGTTTTTGATTTTCTCAATTCCATGCAGTATTTAATTTTATGTAGTTGATTTCCTTGATTTTCCTTTGTTTGATTCTTCATATATCTTCAAAAGAAATTATTGTTTTATCTATTTTTGGTGGCGATCATTGTTTCAGGAAAGAGATGTTAGTGAGGAATCTGGTTGGAAACTTGTTCATGGTGATGTTTTCCGCCCTCCCCGCAATTTAGTTATTTTGTCAGCTGTTGTTGGAACAGGTGCGCAGCTAGCATTGCTTGTGCTTCTTGTCATTTTGATGGCCATCATCGGAACGTTGTATGTAGGGTAAGTTCATAGATAACACTTGAGGTTGTAGGTATAACACTTGAGGTTGTAAATATATTTTATAGACACACACATGCGCATTTGTGTGCACATGTATTCATTGTTTGTGTAATTGTTTATCAGTTGGCGGTAGGTTAATGTTGTATTTGTATATTTTGGTATTCTATACTGTAGTATTTGTGTTTCTTGATAAATTGCAACTAATATTGATGTTTCTTTCATGCTATTTATATTCCCCAGGAGAGGAGCAATTGTTACGACCTTTATTGTATGTTATGCACTCACCTCATTCGTTTCTGGTTATGTAAGCGGAGGGATGTATTCCCGCAATGGTGGTATGCTTCTTTATTTATTAGTTATCTGGTTTATCTTTTTATGTTATACTATCATTTGATTTATTTGACATTGTTTTTCAGGAAAAAGTTGGATAAAGTCAACGATTCTCACAGCTTCTCTGTTCCCATTTATGTGCTTTGGGATTGGGTTCATCTTGAACACTATAGCTATATTTTATGGTTCTCTAGCAGCCATTCCGTTTGGCACCATGGTGGTGGTTTTCATAATTTGGGCTTTTATTTCTTTCCCTCTGGCACTTCTTGGTACAGTTGTTGGAAGAAACTGGAGTGGTGCTCCAAACAATCCATGCCGTGTGAAGACAATTCCACGCCCTATACCTGAGAAGAAATGGTACCTGACACCATCTATAGTCTCTATGATGGGAGGACTACTACCCTTTGGCAGCATTTTTATTGAAATGTACTTCGTATTTACATCCTTCTGGAATTACAAGGTGACCTTTTCTCTTTCGTCATTTAGTTTGAGCAGTGATGTTTACAACATATGCACCGACCATCTCTTAATTTTGTGGATTCTAAATTCAATCCTTCATCAAAATTTTGGTGACTGTCTGTTATGAAAGGACATAAAGCTTTAATATGAAGTGCATGCTAGAAGTTTTGGCTTATTTAGGTTACTGCAAAATCATTTGGAGCTCTTGTTTGTGTATTACCCTAATACGTGTAGCTACTAGACAGTAAAAGTACGGAGAATAGGTTATATTGATATTTGTAATGTTCACAACTGCACTCAAACAATTTTACATAGCAGCAGCAACCAAGTTATGTCATATTCGTTTTGAAGAAGACTTCCCTTACCTTCTGTCACATACTATTTAAGTAGTAAGTTCTGTTATTTTATGAGAGCAGGCTGTTTGTTGATCATAGAATAAGACAATGAAGTAATATGTTTACTCTGTTCACTTAAGAAGATTGTTAATTATAGCTAGTAAGGGTTTTACTATGATGAGAATTGAAAAACTTTGCCGCTTATTTGCAATTGCAGATTGGTAAAGCTTGTAGTAACTAATGCAGCTTGTTTGCTCTTAACATTTGGTGTTTCCAATGCACAGATTTATATAACTGTATCTTGTGTACCTTTTTCCTGATACTGATCGATGAAACACGTAAAATGAATGTCTGAATTTTGCTTCTTGTGTCTACTGACAGGTCTACTACGTGTATGGCTTTATGCTGCTTGTGTTCCTGATTCTTATAATTGTAACTATATGTGTGACAATTGTGGGAACCTATTTCTTACTCAATGCTGAGAACTATCACTGGCAGTGGACATCATTCTTCTCTGCAGCCTCAACAGCTGTTTATGTCTACTTCTACTCCATATATTACTACTATGTGAAGACAAAGATGTCAGGCTTCTTCCAAACCAGCTTCTATTTTGGGTACACACTGATGTTTTGTCTTGGATTAGGAATTCTGTGTGGTGAGTTCAGATACTTCTTTTCAATTGTTTTGAGCCCTCCAAATTTTCTTCTTGCTTTTTAAAAAAATTTAATGTTATATATGTTGAGAAATTTTTTTTCTCCTTTTGCATAAGTTGGATCTTTTATATTTTCTTTTATTTCTGGTTATGCATTTATAAGCTCATACTTAATTTTTACGTATACTGAATGCGTTGAGTTTTAAAGTTTAGAGCCTAACTAATGGCATGTCGAGGGCATAAATGAGCAAAGTGTATTGTTCTTGTACTTATAGAACATGTTCATTGAATGTGTAGGGGCTGTTGGCTACCTGGGCTCCAATTTGTTTGTAAGGAGGATCTACAGAAATATTAAGTGTGACTAACCTTGAACAAGGGCCTAATGAGGCATTGGAAGATAATATTGCGGAGACAAAACCTTGAACATGACACTTCTGGAGAAGAATCAAACAGGGTTTGAGGGGAGGAATTTATTTCATCTCCCTCCACATAACATTTTTTTTTTCTTTATAAAAAATTTATAATTCTTTCCTGTTTGTGAAGCCTTAATTTAGACAGTTGAGGCGGTTGTTGACCTGTGCAACTTAGGGAAAATATAAATGAGAAGGCAAGGGCGTGCAATGCAACGTCTGTCATTTTTGTTATTTAGTATTGATGATCTGGGAATAGGTGCACTATGTAAACCCAGCTTGCTTGCTTGCCCCTATGATTTGTTTTCCATTTTCTTCTAGTTGGACGCTTATATGGGTGGAATTTGATTATTCACAGTCTTATTATCCTGATGATAGGAAGTACTTCCCCCCAAAATCTCAATGCTCTACGGGTCTCCTCCAGCCAAAACCTGCTGCTGCTTGGTTTTATGGTTGAAGTTAATAATAAACTACAAATGGATAATTGTAAACTTATTTAAGGAAATTTTCAATTAAACAATTCTTTAAGTAGAAGGCATGCAATGCCATCTGTGATGTGGCATATCCTATTTATCGATACGAATTACTATAGCGGAGTTGTTAAGTTGACTCTCGGATGAGCGTATAAATTTCCTCGTCAGAAAAAAAAAGAAAAAGAAAATCACACTCGTGTGTCCATTCATCCGAAATATCCTCACTCATCTGCCCTGCAACTCTCATTATATTTCCCACTACAGACACTGCCTCTCACACGACTCACGAGTATATATTCAAAATTTTAGAGAATACAGGATTTGTGAGTGGTGAAAGATTGTGGATTTCTTTGAATTAGGGAAAACAGGGCTCAGAGTTTTTAATGCTAGGCTATTCTAAAGTAAGCCCTAATCTCAAAACGTTTTATTTATGAGAAAAATCTGCCACAAGTTCGATGAGCCTCTCTTGTGTTTGTGGTGATAACGCGAGAAGATAATGCATACCACAAATGAATGCCACGTGGCAGATTTTTTATGCGACACCTCATGCTCAACCACACTATTTCCACAAGCCTGCCCTTTTTATCAACGCATCCATATAATCTTAGCCTCCCATTTTTCTCCGTGCTCTCTTCTTAGCAATCTAAGCCCACAAAAATGGCTTCTACAGCCACACTCTCCGGTGCCATGCTGAGCACCTCCTTTGCTCGCCGCCACAATGCGATAAGCATGAAGCCGCGGCAACTTTTTGGGTTGAAAGGTGCGCGTGGAGGACGCATTAAGGCCATGGCTGCCTACAACGTGAAGCTTATCACTCCTGAAGGAGAGAAAGTGATTCAAGTCCCAGATGATGTGTACATTCTTGACCATGCTGAAGAGGAAGGTATTGACCTGCCATACTCATGCAGGGCTGGTTCTTGCTCTTCATGTGCTGGGAAACTAGTGTCAGGCTCGGTGGATCAGTCTGATGGTAGCTTCCTTGATGATGACCAGATTGCTGAGGGTTGGGTCCTCACTTGTGTCGCTTATGCTACTTCTGATGTTACCATTGAGACACACAAAGAGGAAGAGCTCACTGCTTAGTTTTGTTTCTTTTTATTTATGTATGCATCTGTCTGTCCTTTGTGTCAGTTTTTTGTTGGTTTAATTAGTGTGTATGTGTGTGTGGGTGTGTGTTAGGGAAAGACTATTACTTGTTTCTATGTTCTTACATTTATGAGTATTATTGCTTCTAGCTCACTGTTAGTAAGTTTCTTACCACTTTCTTTTTTTTTTTTCAAATTTATACTCTTATTTGTTTCTCTTTCCTTTGGTTGGCCAAAAGAATTCTGTCCCAATTTGTCAGGTACTCAGGGCTTCTTTAGGATTTCTGCATTTCAATTATCCTAAACAAAATACAGTCAGTTTAAATACTCTTGAAAAGGAAACGAACTCATCGTAAGCTTGGATAATTACAGAAGCATGAGTTATTGATGACAGCAATTTCAAAGATTTGAATAGGTAGGCATGGGAAGTCATTTTGCAGCATCAGCTTCCATATTTGTTGTTCTTGCTCCTACCTTTTGTTTCGATTCCCTACATCTGCAAATTAGCTCTTGGGGTACAAAAAAGATGTGCATACGCTACGCATGTACAAAATAAAAAATGATATAAACAATTTCCACTTGACAGGTTACACAACTTAAAGGACAATGCTTATGCATTGATTTTAAGCTAATTATGGCAATTCATACGGAAATAGAATTAGAAATGTAATAAGACTGACATAAGCGCAAAATAATAAACTTAGCTGCCAATGAAATTTCTCCTGAATCTTATATAGCAATCTTGTAAATCCAAGCTAACGCAACCAGGAGACAATCTAGTTGCTTTTCAACTATTAAAATGCAAAAACAAGACGAATTTCACAAGAATATGATAGATTATACATTAAATATAAGAACTAAATTGCAGTATTCGTTCCAAATTTCTAAACTTGCCTGGTACAAGTTTAGTCATTATGTCACAAAATGAGACATATTAACAGACAGGAGTTTTGACTGAAATTTCTTTTACTTAAAGTTACTATTTGACTACAAATTTTAAAATTGTAGCCTACTGAAATAGTGGCTCTAACATAAAAAATTTTGTAGGTTTATTTTAAACTATAAGCTATATTTAAAATTTTACAATTGATATTCGTAGCTAATAAGATTTGACGATGCATTTTGACTACAAATTTAATCTTCTAGCAAAAGGTTTTTAACTACGAAATATTTTTCACGAGTAATAAGCTTTGCTGATGTTTTTCATCTGTAAATTTAATTTTGTTCATAGCTAAACTATAAAATTGTCCCTTATTATAACTTTCAGTTTTATTTTTCACTACAAAAATATTTTTGTAGCCAAAAAAATGCCCCTAATTCTTTTATTCGATAACCTAATTGACCAGTTTGTTTCCTTTCATTGCAGTTTCTTCTCTCATCATTTGGGCTACGAAGCTAACCCTGTTTTGGCTTTGATTGTGGTTGTCTTCAGTCCAAAATATTTTATGAAGGGTGTTGGATCTAAGCAATCTTGCTTTTACAATAACTATGGCAAGGCAATGGAGTCACCGATGGTGGTGATTGAGCCACAATTTGACGAAAATTCCTGTAGAGCTTACAATTTCCACCAAGATCGTGACTGTCAGTGAGAATGATTTCTCAGTGAGTGATGTTAATGGTACACTCTTTTTTAGGTTTAAGAGTAAGCTGGGAAGCATTCATGATGTTAGTCATTGACAAGATGCCGCCAATAACACCCTCGTCAATTGTCACTCTAAAGTAGGAGGATTGTTGCATACACTCGTTTGTGACAATTTTCATTGATCAAAGACAAAACTATGTTACAAGAAAGTTGGATCTTTTTTGCTAGTATGATGTTAAGATATGAAGATCCAGACTTTTAGATCATCCTTTGTGGTTAACTTGTGAGAAACTTAAACTGGGGTAAAGTCTGTATTAGGATCTTGACAAAATAATTGCTTCTGTAGTCTAATCTTTTCTGTTTAGGAATTTATAGTATTGGGAACCTTTGGGAATTAAAGTGATCATTTCATCAATGAAATCTTTTGCATTTGTAGATTTATGTTAGAATTAGCAAAAAGTACTTGGTCTTAAGTTAATAGACCAAATACCTAAGGAGACGGAAGTTACAGTTACACAACTGTGCAACATATCATTATGGTATATGTAATAAAAACATGTCACAATAATTTGTAATAAAACATATAAATATTGTTCCATGTCATACAATACATTTCAAATAATGGCATTTTTCCTTTAGTTGGATTTACTTTTTATTAGCTGCAAAAAATTAAAAAACAATCCACTGTGTGCTTGGATTGGACCCACATGGTTACAGTTACCTACCATTGACAACATATGTTAGTTACATTAAAACATGTCTTTCTTTTTCCCTTTTTCTTTTGTCTAAAAGATTTCACTTCTTTTCCCTCTTCTTGTGCACTCAGTAGTGCCTTTTGTTATGATTTGATGTGTTCTATGTTGTTTTCCTCTTGAGTAATGTTTTGTTCAGGGAAATTTTACTTTATGAGACAATTACTGGGTTTAAATAGGTATTGCTTATTAGATGGGGAGAATAGATCAAATGAAGATATTTTATGTTAATTTAGTTAAAAATTTCCAATGGAATTAATGCATACTAACTTAACAGTAAAATTCTAACACAGTCAACTAACAATATTAACATATCTACAACATAGGTTAGTTGCTGCTTCTACAAGATTGTTTTATGAAGTCATGATAGTGGAGATAATTGAATGAACAGTAATTGTAGTTCAAGATGGTAGCTGATAGCTACTGATCTTCTAATAATTTATCTTCCTACCCTCTATATTTTGGTTCTTTTCACCTATTGCTTTTTAGGACAATCTTGCTTTACGGTGAGCTATATTCTCTTTCTTACGAGTTTTGTAGTCAGCTATAGGTGATTATTCTTCTCTTTTCTTGTGCTTCTGCTTTCCCGTTTATGTGTTATACTCCTTCTTCATCCTTGTCTTGCATCCTATACCATTTTCCCTCTTCTTGTCTTCTTTATCCATCAGTCTATGCTTTTAACCAGCAGTCCAACCATGTCCCTTCTTTTGTTTGAATTATTCCCACCACTCACATCCTCCACTCTAGCCACCTCCTCAACACCACCAACGTCTCAAAATCTTCCCCTCCTTCTACTAGTATGCTGAACAAACCTAAGCTCCCATCTGTTTCTTCTTTCCACACCAAACCCACATAGGTGCAAGTGGTCGATAACCTCAACCTTTATGTCAAATTATCCTACTTCCCACCCTCTTCCTCAATTGATAAACTTATTTCCTCTCCTCTATCATCCATCTTGTAAGCAAGAATCCAAAAGTGGCAATCCACATTGGTAGGCTTTTTCTTTGATAAGAAGGTGCCATTTATTGTATGAAAACCTAGGCTTGGAAATTAGAAGCAATTTATCTGATTGATGTCATTCTAAATGATGAAGACATCTTTTCCTTTAAATTTGATGTTATGAATTCAGTCATTGAGGCTATTAAGGCTAGACCTTAGCAAATTTTCAACAAACATTTCCTCATTTAACCATGGAAACTTGGAGTTCGTTTCAATGACTTCAAATCAACCAATATTTCATTGTGCATATGAATTCATGAAATACCAATAGAGTATTGAACAATTAAAGGTTAAATTCATTTTTACAAGTTTAATAGGGAGATGTCTATGCTTGCAACAAGCCACGACAGAGGTAAAGAAAATCAATTTTGTAAGAGTGTGCATAGTTGTTGACACATTTACAAATTTGCTCGAGGAAATTCCAATAATGAAGTATAATGAAAATCTAGAGCTGGTTGAAGGTAAAGACAGGGTTACCTATGCTTGGAAACCTCGTAACATGAAATCTAAAGATGTTTGGAAGCCTATAGGAAAGGTATTCATCACTAATATCTTTTTTGAGTTGATGCAAGAAACTGGTGATCATAATTCAGCTAAGATCCTTCAAGTTTTTGACTCTCCCAACACTAAAACATCAACCAAACAACATTCTACTACTAACCTATATGATTTATTAAGCATATGGAATCTTCTGATGAGAACATTGATAAATCCACACCTTCTTATAACTCCTTACCAGGAACAAGAATTTGCAAACCCAATTCAAAATGTGACTTAAAACTAGCTTCTGTAGAACCACCATCAAAATCTTTAATACTAAGATTTGAAGCTAGTCAGTCTACCTCAGTTACACCTCCCAAATCTATATTACTTGGTAGTGATGCCCTTATAAAGATGAATTTTAGGCAACAACCAAAAAAATCATGTAGAAAGAAGAATGAGGGCTCTTCAATATGAGAAAATGATTTTCTCTTTATGGAATATTAGGGGTTTGAATTCCCCTACAAAGCAACAAGTCATTCGAAGTTTTGTTGTTGTAAATAACATCTCTCTTCTTGGTATTTTGGAGACCAGACAAAATCAAAATCACTATTCCATACTAACATTGTTTCCAAGTTATTAGAAAGCCATTTCTAACTCAACCACTTATTCTAACGGAAGAATTTTGATTCTATACAGTTATGATGTGCTTCAGCTTCTTAACTTTGTTATCAGCAATCAAATCATATATTTGGAAGTCAAGATCATCAATAATAACATCTTGCTTGATATTTTAGTGATATGTTCCTTTAATCATGTCAATTAGAGCTCTTTTCTCTATAATAAGCTCAAGAATATCCATCAAAATCTCAACCCTCTATGGATTCTTCTTTATGATTTCAATGCTACTATTCACTTGGAGTAACAAACATGAAAATGCCACTTTTCTTAGGCAAAAGTTAGATAGCGGCCTGTCCAAATCCAAATGGACCTAAGCTTTTCCTAATTCTTTTGCTTTCTTTCCTAATCCTAGAATATCTAACCATTCTCTTGTTTTGGTTTTCTCAGATTCTTTACAACCTTTAATTAGACACCCTTCATACTAAACAATTTCCTGATGAGTATTGAAGGCTTTAAAGATGCTGTCAGGAGAGGATTAAGCTAAATCACCTTAAGTTCTAAGCAATTTAAATATGCCAGAAAACTCAGCAACATTAAGGAGGAGATTAAAGTCTTCCATAGAGCTAATATTGGCAATATTCACCATTTATTAAATAACACTAGAGAACCTCTTAATAAGGTGCATAATGACTTATATTTGGATCCAACCAATCCCATTTTGCAAAAACATGAATCTTAAACCTTTTTTAATTATATTAGAGCATCTAGTTTGATTACTTAATATGGAAGCAAAGGTTTAGAAACAAATGGCTACAAAAGGTTATAAGCATTCTACCTTCTTTGATCAAGTTATTGATGTTAGAAAATTAACCAACAAAACTATCTCATTGATATCTAATGGTACTCAACTCCATTCATAAGCTGAATTTATTACAAAAGTTGTTAATCACTTTAATCATCTACTAGGTGCCAAATCTTCAACCACTTCGTTTAGTAGACTTCTTGATCAGATTATTTAGCAGAAAATATCTTCATATTAGGCTGATTTTCTATCATCAACAGTTACTCAAGCTGGAATAGAATTGGCAATAAAGTCTTTTTCTCAATACAAATCCCCTTGTCCAGATGGCTTTAATATTCTATTATTCTCAAAGAATTGGAGCATTATGAAGCAAGTTGTTACACATATTGTTCAGGAGTTCTTTAGCAGTAAAACCTTATTGAAAGAGCTCAACATAACTTTTATCACCTTGATCCCCAAGAGAAAATATCATCAATCCCTTAATGACTTTCGACCTATCTCTTACTGCACATCTACATACAATCTAAGATAATAGCAGATAGGCTAAAAAAGGTACTTCTAATTTCGGTGGATATTTCTTATTGTGCTTAGCAATATGCTTACATTATAAATAGGCACATTGGAGACAACATTGCTATTGCACAAGATCTTTTCAAACATTATAATAGGAGGAACATAAGCAAGAATTGTACAATCAAGCTAGACTTTCAAAAGGCTTATGACCTAGTGTTAGGGTTATGTAAATATGGTGCCCTAGAAAGTAAGTGTATTTACATATAACTTGATTTTCTTCCAGTTATAATATTGTAATGAAAATATTTATTATTAATAAAACAAAAGAGTTTGGATTTATTTGTATGAGCATAATATAACCAGTTATAAGGTACTAAGGTTCCTTTATAAGTAATATACATATATATAGAGATGTATCAGAAACACGTATATTATTAGGATCTAAATTAATTGATTCACAGTCGAATAATCAAGTTGGTCGCTTGATTATGGTTTAGACTGTAGTGTTACGATTTACCTTCATGTAAGTAAAGGAGTTTACTTCAAGGGAATGATGAGTTTCAAATCATGATAGTAGTTGACTATCGGTAATGGCACTATTAAATGAATCTGGAATCGCGTATGTTTTTAAAGAATAAAGTAGGTCGTTACTTTAATTTTAAAACATACACCTTAGAATTCGTTTATTGGGAACTATAATCTTGATGAGTGGTGAACTCATATTTGTTTCATTATAATTCTTGATATAATCGGAATTGATTTACGGGATATCAATCCAATATTTGCATGTTGGAATTACTAATTGAAATGTGCATTAGAGAACATTCACTCAAATAAAGAGTTTATAGTAATATCATCACTTCTAGATGTTTTACGGAGATTGGTGATTAAACTGACGTCAATAGTTTGATGGACTAGCTACCCATCAAGTCTTAACACCAAGATTAGATCTTATGTGTTAATCACCATGTAGAGTGAAACGAGAGATCTAGAAGGAAATACCTATATAAGGGCAAAACGATAATTGTATCCTTTATTGTGCAGATGGCTATAATATGGTTCATAATAGAGTTTGCGATTGGATATCAAATTAATATTTTTGAAACATGTTTTCTCATGATTTTAAGTAATTTAAGAGTTCAACCAATTGGCTTTAGTGAAATGACATTTGGTTAATAAGTCGAAATTAATTCTCATGAGATTAAATTAATTTCGGACTTATTGGAGCTTGAATTATTTAAGTCTAATTAGATTCCCCACTTGGCTTCTGGGAAGGTTATCAAAGAAAGTAAGAAAAAATAAACGAAGGTTATCGGAAAGAAAATGAGACAGTTTGGAGAGAAATGGACGAATTAGATTCGAGCCAATAAGACCAGACTAATTTAATTAATAGTTAATTTTAATTAAATTGGGTCTTAAGCCTATAATTAAATGTTAGGCTTACACTAATTAATTGTTAATTATAAGCCCAAAGGAACATTTAATATTGGGCTGGATTTTGGTTTGATTAATTAGATTAATTAAATTGAAATAAATAAAAAATTGAGCAAAACTGAATTCTACAAAGTTGCAGAATTCGGTCATGCTTCATCTTCATTAAATGGGTTAATGGTTTATTAAAGAATGAAGTGTGGTAGTGGATAGAAAAAATGCAGCCATTGTTTTGATTAAAGAATGGATGGTTTTTAAAGATGAGAAACGTATAGCTCTTTTTAACATTCAAAATAAATGAAGTGGTTCTTTAATCTCCACTCACTTCCAAAGCAAACCGATTATGCTACTCTTCATTAAAAGGTTTAATGGTTTCTTTTTAAATGAATGTGAGTTGTCCATTAACGTGTTTTATAGCTATCTTCACTCTCTTCCAAACGTTCAAGTGCTGGTCTTAGAGGGAGACAATTAATTTGGCTTTGATACTAAATGAAGGGTGTGGTTTTTGGAGCTCTCAATTAACGTTTTTGGTAGCTCTCTATTTGTCTCTTCATTCTCTGAAAAACCAAAAAATGTTGGATATGGAAGGACAATTCATTTTGGCTTTGATAAACAAAACGAATGGTGCATGAATTTGATCTTTACTAATTCTCTCAAAAAAAAAAGTCGTCTAAGAGTTAGAGATTTCATTTTTGTACAATTCATTTTTAGCTTTGATAAAAATGAAGATGTGAGAGGAGTGGTCTCTCCAAGCTCTCACACATTCAGCCAGAGCAAAAGGTTTGCTCTCCTATATTTTTCTTCTTCTTTCCCACTAAAGGATCTTGTTAACTAAGTTGTCTAAGGAGAACAGGTGGTAGATCGGATTGGTTGAGGACACAGCAACGAGGAGTTGAAGCTGTAGCGAGGAGTCGGTAATATTCCGATCTTGTTCTTATTTTGTTTATTTTCCTTATGCCATATCATGTACGGATTAAAAGCATGTTGATTTGGTGTTTATGCTTCTGCTGTGTTTTGATTTTGGAAAAAGTTTTTGAAATCTATCGTTTAGCCAAACCAAACATGTTTTTGTTTTGGATCCAACACCTAGTATATTGGAATTTATTCTCAATATGCTAAGAGAATTTGGCTTTCCTAACATCTTTATTGATTGGATACACCAATTCATTTCAACTGTCTTATATAAAATATTGGTGAACTGACAAGTCACTCCTCTTATCCAAGCTGCTAAAGATATTAGGCAAGGTGATCCCATTTCCCCTTTACCAGTTTGCATTAGCTTATGAAGTTCTAATCAAGCTACTTAAAAGAACTGCATCAAAGAACTCTAGCTTTAAAATTCATACAAAATTCAAGAAGCTCAACTTAATCAGCCTTCGTTTAACCATTTGTTTGATGCGCGGTCCCATTGGATTAAGAGTTGTGAAAAGTTTGGAGAGAGTTAAAGACTTGAAATTGGGTAGAGAAAAGTGAGAGGAGTTGAGTTCTTAGGTTTAGAGAGAGAGTGAGAAAGTGAAAGGTGTAAGAAAAATGAGGGTGAGTGTAAATATAAAGGGTAGGAAGGGTAAAAAAGAGGTAAAATTGGAAGAAAAAAGTCTAAAACTCACACATACCTATTCTGTCCTGCATGCTTTCCGATTTCATTTCTTTTCCTCATTTCATCCTAAAATCCTTCCATACTTATAATTACATTATCACCTTATTGTTCTTACGTTCTACCACATTCCCATGCCAACCAATCCTCAATTCTTCCAAGATATTCAACTGGACTCAAAACACACATAAAAAAAATAGGATGCAAAACATATTTACTATAAAAGATCACATAACAAAATCATAAAAACCATGGGTTGCCTCCCATGTGGCGTTTCTTTTATCATCGGTAGCTTGACATACTTCTTTTGTTCATGATGGTTTGAGCGAGTCGTTTAATGGTAGCATTATCATAGGTCTCATGAATTGCAAATGAGCTACCAAACTGTGATTTCCACGACCTTTCTTCTTTGTCTTCTTTTTCCACTTATTCCTTCAAGATTGTGGCTTTCCAAATGGATCCTTGTGATCATCACTATGTTCAACCTCTCCACGAGACTTGGTTCTCTTAATGATGTCTATATAATTATGAGAGTTTATTTTATCATTGGACACGTTAAATGAAACCTTCTTATTCCCCACCCTTAGAGTCAACTTGCCTTCATCAACATCTATAATTGATCAGGCAGTGGCTTCCAAGGATAATTGGTATCTCCAAGTCTTCCTCTATATCTAAAACGATGAACTCTGTGGGAAAGGTAAATTTTTCCACCTTAATAAGAACATCTTTGATTATACTTCTCGGATGGTGAATTGATCAATCAGTGATCTGCACACTCATCATGGTCGGTGTTGTTTCTCCTAGCTTCATCTGTTGGCATAAAGTGTAAGGCATCATACTTATGCCAGCGCTTAAGTCTGCAAAAGCCTTATCCACTTTGACATTACCTATGGTGCAAGGAATGTAAAAATCCCCTGGATCATTTTGTTTGCACGGTAATGTTTCCATTTCATTAGAGTTCTTCGTGCTTCCTACTTCACTTGCCAACTTTTCCAACTCCTTTATGTTAAATGATCTCCCTTATATGGATTCCATAAGAGTGAGTCGTGTTTTTAGCTACTCCATTACCTCAAGGACTTCCTTTAACTCCATTTCGTTTGACTTCCATTGTGCTAAAATGGGGCATGGAATTGCAGGTCAATACTCCTTGATTTCCTTCAGGTTATGTTCATTCAGCAGGAGATTTTTTTCAGCTCTTTTCTTTTTCTTCTCCCTATCTTCTTCAGCTTGGTCGAGCTTCTCCTTAGTGACCTAGGTGATAACCATGATCCTTTCCTTTGGGCTTGTTTCTATGTTACTTGGAAGGCTCCCTGCATTTCGTGCAGACAGTGAATCTGCCAACTTGCTCATTTGGACTTCCAAATTGTGAATAGAGGATGCATGATTCTTTGTCATTTGTTGAATTTTTTCTTCCAATCTCTTACGTACATCATCTATGCTTCCAATTTTATTGAAGATTTTGTCTAATTTGATGTACATGGAATTAGGTTTCTCCTGTTAGAAACTAGGTGGCCCTTAAGGTCAAAATTGACCTCTAGCATTGTTTGACGACGAAAAGTTTGGATGATTATTCCACCCAGGATTGTATGTATTTGAATAAGGGTTGTTCCCTCCACCACGACCAAACTGTGCTCCCATATACTTAATTTGCACCGTTTCATTATTTGAATCAAGAAGCAGTCGATGGTATCATGATTATCCTGGTCGCATAGCTTGCATCTTTATTGAATGGCCTTAACAGGGGCTGAAGAAGAAGCTTTCATGTTATTCAATTGTCAAGTCAAGTTGTCGATCTTAGCTTACATTTCTATAATTAGGTTAACAGTTAACTTTTTTGTTTATGGAAGGTTGTGGGTTGTTTACTCCTGGCATTTGTCTATGGACAGTTGTTACTAACCATTTCTTTAAACAACTCCTCTGCTTAGTCAACAGTTTTTGTATAAACAATCTGCTCAATGCTGCATCTACGGTACCTCTCGTGGGTAGATTGACTCCATTATGGAAGGTTTGCAAAAGAAATTCTTTGAAAATCCCTGTATCTCTCCCATGCCTCATAAAGTGATTCCCCATCACTCTGTTGGAAGTTTATGATCTCTTTTATCATCTTTGTAGTTTTAGAGAGGGGAAAATACTTGTTTAGGAATGCACATACCAATTGCTCGCATGTTGTGACATTTGAGGTATTAAGAGGGCGGTACCAAGCTTTTGCTCTATCCCTTAATGGAAAGAGAAAAAGCCTTATCCTAATCGAGTCTCCCGATATCCCATAATATTGGAAGGTATCACAAATTTTGAGGAAGTTCACTATATATGCATTGGGATCCTTATTGGTTAGTCTGTAAAAATGCCCATTTGTTTGTAACATGTTCAATAGGGCTAAATGAAGGTGCTTGAATAGGAGGTCTAGCAATACCTTGATTGGTTACATTGAATCCTAGTCTCATGAAATCCATGAGGGTCCGAGGGTGATTCCCTTGGTTTCCTCCTTACTAAAACTCTTGATGAAATTCCTCAGACATCGGTTCTTCAATTTCTTCTTCTTGGAATTTGGCTCTTTGAATGATTCATTCCAAGCTAGTGACGTCAAGTGCTAGGGTTTTAGTGATCTGACCTAAACTTTGAGTGACTCTTGTGTTCATGCAAATGTATAGACACAAGAGTAATGAGAACGCCTTAGACTACAAGAACTAAAATAATCCTACTACTCCTCGGTAATGAAGCCAAAAATTTATTAAGGCAAGTTTTAATCTATTTAAAACCCTCAAAATATGGCAAGCACATAGGTTATAGGCGCAGTATGTGAGGTGTCGATTCCTCGAGGAGTTGTCGAACTATTTTAATTTTAAGTTATCTAAGGCCTAAAGAATTATAAAATGAAAATAAAAACTGCTCAAAAAAGTAAACACGTTAAGATGATTGATTGAAATTCAAATGTAAAATTAACACATAAAGAATCAAATTGAGCACTACAAAATTAACAATGGAAAGCACACAAGGAAGATTAGATGATAATGAGAAAGGGGGATTTATCTTATCATCAAATGCTAACATGATTACTTTTGAGTTAAAACAATATCGGTCTTAGACTTTTGATGGGTACATTACTCTCTCTCTCGAGTTATAATCATTAAACCCTAAATCATAACCCTTAATTGAATTATGAAATTTGCAATTTTTCAATTAACAAAAAAAACCACAAATCCAATATGACCTTAAGCCCTCTAATAGACAACCGGGTCCTTACACGGGATCTCTCTTCATCTAAATTCCCGATTTGATTATTTGCATGATCTATTAGATTGTTTAACTCTCATTACCCAATCTAATTGTTTTGCTATTAGTTCACTCTCTTGATTTGTTATCGAAACATACAAATACAACAATTGATCACAACACCCAATGTATTAATGTCAAAAGAAATCACATTAACATTGATTTAAGAACAAATCCCTAAAGAAGTTTAGAACATCATTATCAAACCCAAATCCATCACTATCAAATCCATCTTATATATTCAAAAGATAGAACAATAAAGATGAAATGAAATGTCACTTGGAAGGGTTAAAATATATCAGGAAGATGGCAGCACTGCAGCCCCTTCTTCTCCTTCTTCCGTTCTCCTCCTTCTCTCTTCTTTTTTTTCTCTCCTTGGATCTTTCTCAAAGTAACAGAGGTTTGAGCTCCTTTTAGGGTTCTCTCTCTTTCTTTATATAGTATTTTCCATTTTAGGTAAACCATAGGATTTCTCGAGTTAAAAAAGTCTCAAATGTCCCTCGATAAGTCACGTTCAGGAGGCTATCAGTGTTGTCTATCACACAAGCCACGATCGTGACTCCTTCTACCACAATCATGACAGAGAACAAAATCTTAGTCCACTATCATGGCACTAAGGCCTCCATGCTTCTGTCATGATCGAGGCCACAATGTGAGCCTGGTCCTTGCTCTGTATTTCCTCCGAATTCTCTCTGTTCTCCGATATTTGATCTAAAACACTAACAAACACATCAAGGCACTTCAAGTACACAAAATTTAAGCTCAATGATATGCTCTAACCCATAAAATACTCAAAACATAAATGTCTAACTCAATAACACAATCCTAACCTAAACATGCACTAATCATTCAATTTAATACTAAACACATACTAAACTACTCACTAAAACATTAAACAATCTATCACTATTAATCATTCTTTAATGTTATATTCTTTTTATTCAATTTAATGATATTTATATAATTTTTTTAATACACAATGCTTAACATTTTGAATAATAATATTTCTATATGATTTAATTTTATAATAATAAGAAAATAATTCATAATAAAAGCATGTTGATACATTAATAAAACATATTGTTCAATATCATGAATTTCAAACATAATAAATAACATACCGCTACATTATTAAAAACATAGCAAATAATATTTTGCTACATTTTGAAAAACATAACAAGTAACATTTAACTACATTATGCAACCATAGATAATATTATATAGCTACAGGAGAAAAAAAAGTAGCCAAAAATTATTAGATACATTTTATTTTTGTTGCCAATTATTTGAGGCCAAAATTTTTCCTCCAAAAGCTTCAAATATTCAAATTTTAGCTACAAAAATAATACATTTTGGTTACGATTTTTGGAAACGTCACCTATAATATTCAGTTATGGGTAATTGGAAACATTTTATGTGATGAAACTAAAACATCATAAATAACTATAGGCTATATTTTTTGACCAATTGGCTACGTTTTTCTTTGAGGCCAATTGTCTTCTTTTTTCGTAGTGTTCTTAGAAACTTTAACTTTCATTTATTCAAACATTATGATGATCTCAATTGAAAGTTGAAGTTATAATTGAAGAAAAATGAAAAACACAAAGTTGCAACAACTTAGTAAGAAAACAAAGCTAGTATAAGTAATGTATGATGGACATGGACAAGCATCTATATGTATGTTTACTTATAACTGGAAAAAGAAATATATTAAATAAAATGGATAACATATTTAAAAGTGTTCAACCTTTTAAGAGTTTTTCAACTCAGTGCTTAATTTTTTTTATTTTTTAATTGAGTGACACATTTTTAAACCTTAATTATTTAATTCAAAAGGTTATTTTTGATGATGTGACATATATTCTAATGCCACGTGGATGTCTATCTATTAACTACATTAGCAAAAACTACTAAATGTTACGTAAATGTCCATCTATTAGCCACATTAGCAGAAACTAACATTTTAAAGCAAATTATTAAGGTTTTAAAGGTTGGTTATTCAATTGAGAAAAAACTTGGGCACTTAATTAAAAATCTTAAAAGGTTAAGCACTTTAAGGTTTGTTATCCCTAAATCAGATATCGGTTTCTCCGCCCAACTCCGCTACTTTTGTAGGTATGTGTCTACTCATATTTACGTAAATCTACTTTGATGTTGGGTAGGACAAGTTGCATCTCTGTGGATTGGAATCCATTCATCAGGTATGACGTTTTTATCTTTCTCTTTTTTAACTTTTTTTAAAATTCACCAGGTAGTGTTTTCTTCATGTTTATGACGGTGAGGGATGGCAGTTTGTAGTTGCTTATGTTTTATTCATGTCTATCATTGCGATCTCTGTTTTATTATGTAGTGTTGTTTAAATAATCCTTTTTAAGTTTTCAGTGTGGTTACAATTAGTAGTTAAGGTTGGTAGCCTACATCAACCATGTTTGTTTCTTAGTCTCTCATTTCCTTGACCTTTTCCTTGTTCATCTGGAAACGTGGACTGAGGTTTATCTTTGTCCTTAACCAAGCAATGTGCATAACAGTAGGAATGTCAAAATGGGTTAGCCAGTAGTCAACGAGCTTGGCTCGGTCAAATCGGCCCACGGGCCAGGAGAGTTTGGCCCGTTAATGGACAGGCCAAGCCATGGCCCGTGGCTAAGGGTGATTAGCTGCGGGCGGCTAGCAACAATGGGTGGACGGATCGAACCACCCGACTCGTGGCCCGTCCACCCCTAAAATGACGTCATTTTCTAAAGATAGAGTTATTTGTTCCAGCGACAAAACGACGTCATTTTGTCCCTGGAAGAAGATTAAAAAGTCAGAGAGAAAACAACGTCCTTTTCTCTCTGACAAAACAAAATTGCCCACTCTCCTCTCGGTCCCTCCTACCCTTTGTCCCCTCCTTTTCGACCTTCCCTCTCCACTCCAGACTCTCTAGTCTCTAACTCTCCGCCTCTGGCTCTCAGCTCTCGACGTCTCCCTTTGCCCTACTTAGTCATCCCTCATCTCTCCATCCCACCCACCACTCATCTCATTGTGACCCAAACGCTGTTCGCCTCCCTCTCCTTCTGTGACCCAGTCGCTATCCTCCGTCGCGTGTGACATCGTACTGTCGTGTTTCTTATTTTTTTTAGTGAAGGTAGGTGATTGTTGAATGAATTGGTGTGGTGATTGTTTTTTCATGACCTAGTCGCTGTGAATGAATTGGTGATTGTTGATTGAATGGATTGAGAATTTATTAAATGAAATACTGAATACATTTGATGGTTTGTTGAATGAATTGAGGATTTATTTGTTGTTGTGGATTACTGCTGATTATTGTGGTAATGTTTCTGGATTTATTTATGCGTGAATTGCAGCTGATTGTTGTGGTAATTTTTTTGTTTTTGTAAGCTTCCCTTATGTTGTCCATTGACAAACTGAAACTTGAGATTGTGAATGAATTGCACATTTAACGTGAGAAATGAAATCACAATGTCATTATGTTCTAAAGAGTGGATCTGTAGATGTAGTTAATAATTAAGTTATTGATGATTGATGAAGGAGAGAATCAATATGGGCAAGGAACTAATAATGATGAAGAAATTACAAATGAAGCTAATGAAGAACAGAAGAAGAAAATCCCTAACATAAAGATAATGGAAATTTCAACTTTCAATATATCTATTATAGAAAGACATCTAGTGGAAATGGATTTAATAGATTGTGTGGAAGTTTTCTATATAATGATGAACATCTTAGTGGTAATTGGTAAAGAACCTAATAAACCACCTAAGAGACCAACTAGAAATGTTAGGCATGAAGCTTTAGGTATGGAGTTTTAAAGTACATAAGAATTCAAAGATGTCATTGTTGACTATACAATGAATTCAATATGCAGTAGAAAAGAAAGGCAGTCCAAAAAAGGCTCACACTTCACAAACCATCATTCCTTGGAATAACTAATTGTCAATAGATCTTTTTAACTTCCTTTCTAAAGTATAACATACACAATCATTCACAATGACATTCAGATAATTGAACAAATAACTTGGGCAATGAACTAACCATCTTAAGCTTATGGACAATAGAGTAAATGGAGTAATCAACAACAGTCTTTTATGCGAGAGTTAATAGCTTAGACTTGGTAAAAGAGTCATAAATAGTAGTGTTTATGCAGATAATGAAAGAAATATCACCTTTACAGGCCGTAGGCAACATCAAAATGATCAGAAAAATAGAGACAAACATGAGACCATTAAATGATTACATACAAGCTAAATGAGGTCACAAAATAAAACTAATTGATCAAATGAAGTCATCACATCCTTAAATCAATTCCTGTACCTAAAAGTTGCATCTTATCATAATTTCACAATGTAGAAAACACCATTAAGATGGGGAAGCATACCTTCTTCTCTATTGCCAACTTTAGCTTCTTCCACAATGGATTTATTGAAAAACATATGCATAAAAATAAAATAAGAATATGATTTTAAAGAGATAAAGATAGCTAACAGGAATAGATATTAGTGATCTAGTTCAAGAAGGTCTTATCAATTTTTAGATTTTTTATATAACAAAAACAATAGGAACAATAAGTGAAAGATTTAAAATATTATTCACAGTACAAACTAAGAAATTATGAATCACTGATTGTTTTACTTGTATTTTGAGATAATGTTAGCTTTTTATAGATTGGTACTTAATGTAGCTTATATTTTATTTTAAATCTAGTGGTTTCATGGTTAGTTTGTCAGATTAGATGGATGAATATATTATTCCTTCAGTTGAGGGTTCTAATCTGGTACCAGAGGTAGAAGTGGAAACTTTTACTCCGACACTGAGTGATGATAAAAGTTCAATTAGAAGTCAAGTTAGTCAACTTAAAAGTGATGTTTGAAATCACTGTAAGAAGACTATATCAATTGAGGGAATTGAAAAAGTAGAATGCAATTATTGTCATAAGTTGTACTCAAGTGATTCAAAAAGTGGAACATCTCATTTAAAGAGACATATCGAATCATGTACTAAAAGGAAGATAATTTTAGGAGGTCAATCATTTTTGACCCCTAACCTTATGAAGGGAAAGAATGAAATAACCGTAACAACTTTTGGTAATAAGAGATCAAGAATTTTGATGGCTAATATGATTGTTGGAGATGAACATGCATTGGCTATGGTTGAAAGCGAGAGATTTAGGATATTTCTCAATTCATTCCAACCGAATTTCACGGTTCCAAGTCGGAACATTGAGAAATGATATTTTGAAAAATTATGAGGAGAAGAAGAGAGAAACATTAAGAGTATTGTCGAGTGTTGAAGGACGAATTGCCATAACAACAGACATGTGGACAGCCGATAACCAATAGAAGGGTTATATGGCGGTGACGATACATTATATTGATAATGATTGGAAGCTATGTAATAGACTTTTGAGGTAATTTATATTCTTTAATATTATTATCATTTACTTAATTTCATTAT
>JANQBM010000005.1:17851591-17864905 GCA_025594535.1 Erythroxylum domingense | reverse complement strand
TTTTGGCCCTCTTAGAGTTTGAAAATTGTTCTTGGAGTCTTCATGGAAGATGTAGATTTTCTTTTTATCTTTCTGGTTATATGAAGTATGAGATTTTTGGCCCATAGGGTGAAAAGTTATAGTGTTTAGAATTTCTGTTGCTGTTGAGATGTTCTTCTTTTCCTCTGTTTAGGCAGATTCTTTTCAGTAGATTTTAATACTCTTAGAGACCAAATTGGTTTTTGAATCCTTCTGGAAAGTTGTAGAGTTTCCTTTTAGCTTTTTATTGATACCAAATTTACGAATTTTTGAGTTCTGAGTAAGAAGATATAAATTTTTGAAAATTTCTGTTGTCTGAGGGACTGGCCTCGCGGCCCCTCGCAAGTGCGAGACGGTCGCGAGAGCGAGCCAGTCCGGGGTCCTCGCAATGCCAGCGCCTCGCAGTCGCGAGGTCTCACAATTGCGAGCCGCTGCCTCTGCCTCCAAATTTGCGAGCGTACCAAGGTACGCTCGCGACTTGCAACTCTCTCAATCCGTTTCTCATTTTTTTTCTTTTATGTTTTCAAAATGCCACAATTTGATTTTTCTACCAAATTAAATATTCTTGATTTATTTTTGGAAATAGAAATATTTTTATAAATAGGGGAAATTTATTTTTACCCTTCCTATGAATTTAAATTATTTGAAAATCATTATTAGCTATTTTTATTAATTCAATATTATCTATTAAATTGTGTATTAAATGTTTTTTGATATTTTTGTTCTTGAATGATTTATTTTTGTGTCTATGCTTATTCTACGATCCCACCACGTATTTTTCCGGGGTCAACACTTATTGAAATTCCTAATGATCTACCTCTGATTTTGCTCGGAGGTAGGTTAAATGAGTTTGTTTGCTTTAAGTTTGACCTGGTGGGGAATTCCTCCCTCGTGGGACATGCGCTCAGATGTCAAGTAGGACGCCGGGCCCGTGACTCGCCCGAGTGGGATTCCAGCAACTTGTGCTTTAGTAGTAGAGTGTTCAGACTGATGCTTACAAATGGCCTCCATGTGACCCTTCTGATTACATTTTCTACATATTACATCAGGTCTCTTCCAACATCTGAAAGCTAAATGATTTGACTTACCACAATGAGGGCAAGCATTATACTTTGCATTTTTATCACCAGACTGCATCTTCGATTGCCCCTTTTGTTGATTCTGATTCTTCTGTGCCTTAGAACCTCCCTTCGACCACTTCTTCTTGGACTTCTCTTTTGTGGACGCCGCATAAGCACCTTCTGAAGTGTCAACCTTCCTCATCAAATGCCTCTGCTCCTGTGCTTGCAAAGCACTTACAACTTCAGCTAGCTTAATACTGGACATGTCCTTGGAATTTTCCAGAGAAGCAATAGTTGCTTCATACTTCTCTGGAACCGAAATCAGCAACTTCTGAACAATTCTTTCATCTTTAAATTCAACGTCAAGGAGTCTGATCTGGTAAGCAAGTTGGCACAATTTTTCCGCATACTCTTTGACAGACTCACCATCTTTCATCTGTAATCTATCAAACTCTCTCATAAAGTTGAGCACTTTCATATGCTTAACTCTTTCATCTCCCTGGTATTCTTCCTTCAAGAAATCCCAGATTTTCTTTGCTGAATCCATCTTCATAATTCTTGTAAAAATGGAGGGAGCTAACGCCTGATACAAGTAAGATCATGCTCGAGCTTTCTTGGTGATCCTCTCCCTCAACCACCTCAGCTGAGATATTGTCGCATCCTCTGCAGGCACTTCAACGGAGTAGTCATTTTCAACAAGTTCCTAAAGATCCTGTCCTTACATGTACACTTCCATTTTGATTGCCCAGACTGCGTACCCTTCACAATTAAACTCTGGAGTCTGTAGGCCCTGAGATAAGTTCTTAGCCATCTCTGATGAACTTCTCTAAATCACAGCACTCCAAGAATAATCGCCAACGTCGGATCTTCAAGAAAGCTCCTCACACAATCACACACTCACAGGTCCCTCAAGAAAAGAAATGCTTTGATACCAATTGTAGTTGTTATCTATCAAACATGAGGTTTATTTTAATCATCTCCAGTGGGGAACTAATGAGTTATTTTTGAAAGAAAAAGATTAAAGCAAGCTTAACAAGAAAGAAAAGAAAAGAGTATGAGAGATATTGAGATACTGTATAGATCAGTGAATTTTTGATCGCATGTGTATTACGTAAGTTCAGGACTACAACTTTATACACAATAACTGTCACTAACTAATTAACTGCTAGTTACAGTTTAGACAATTTTTTTTATTTCTTCAACATCACGTCATTGTCATTACTTCTGAGCCATCGCTACTTCACATTACACATGCCTACTTCCATTCCATTTGTAACTTAGCATTTAAGGTATAAAGAAGACATGTTATATGAGACAAAAGGAAGGCTGGATGCATCACAAGATAGTTGTCCATTTTGCAACATTTTAACTAACATTTCAGATGAAAAGAATGTGTTTTCTTTAAAGAGAGCTAGAGAGGAGATAACGCTACACTTGTCCAATATAATTCGGATGGGAAACGTAGCTACAAAAGAAGAAAAGAAAGAGGGTTGAGTGAGTCGTCAGTTGTAAGGGTTATAGGCTACTTCATTTTTGTCTCCTTCAGTTTTAAAGCAAGAGAAGCAGCTGGAAAAATCTATGTTCTCTTCTGTGAAGCCTCATCTCCCATGGTTTTTTAAGATAGTTTTTATCATCATAAGAGGAGGTGTCGGCTGGGAGGTGTATAGAGAACAAAGAGTGGCAAGAAGAGAGGAGTAGCATGAAATGAACAATCGAAGAGCTTGAATACATGAACAGTAGCATGGTTCTTCATATTAATTTGTCCCATCAGTGAATAGTGAAGGGAAGGAATAGTTGCGTGAAGATAGAAGAGAGAAGAGAGGAGTGTTGTGGAGAGAGAAGAAGAGTGGCAAAATCAGTGAAAACAATAAGAGTTTCGTGAATAGTGGTTGGTCCAATACCTTTAATTATCAAATCAATGAATAGGAGTATGGAGAAGAGGAGCTTGCTGCCGTGAGTGAAGGAATAAGGTGGTTTTCAGTGGGGAATTTTTATAGGGATTGAAGCATTTTTTGGAGAGAGACCTATAAAGGGGTAACTTCCCGATGCCGGTTCGGAGGTAACATTGACGTTGATGACCCGGGTTAAGTGTATTTTCTAATTTTGGTTGTTTTCTTTCTCTCATTAGAAATTGATTGTGTTACTTGTGTTAATTGATTTGGGTTTTATGTATAGATAATCAAAAATTTGTTATTGTTCGGTTATTTGTGTATGAACCCATTAGGATTGTGAAAAGATAATTTTAATGCATTCATTAAATCGTTTAATTGTATACCATTGCTATATAATCCGTAATTGTTATGTTGAAATTCATGTGTAGCGACTAATGATTCGTAATCATTAGGGATAACATGACCTAGGTTAAATAATGCATCGTATGTGGTTGTTGCCTTAATTAACTGGTTTTCCTAATTCATAATGCTACTGTCTAATTAAATCTAGAAATTGTATCTTAGCTTATTCGGTGGTTAGGTTTAATTAATGATCGTATCTTGATTAAACAAAACTTAAGAAAAAACTCAAGTTAATTATTAGCCCACGATTAATAGTTTCTAGGAGAGATTTGAGAACAACAAATCAATAAAATATGCTTAATTAGGGTGTAGACTAAGATTGAACTAAAAAATCGGGTCCCTACCGAATTTTCCATTTTTATCATTTTTTGCATGTTTTCTTTAATTTGTTTTTATTAGTTTAGTTTTATTTTATTTTCTTATTTCAAAATCCAAACCCTCATGTTAAACCTAAACATCAGTTAATTTTATTTCATAAACTTTTCACACACTCTTTGTGGGATCGAGCTAGACTCATCACTACTACAGTAGTAGTTTAGTTATTTTATTTTGAGTAGCGTTACGATGTGCTATCAGAGTGGCAGAAGGGAATTAACGAAGATGAGCTAGAAACCTCTATCTAGGAGGAGGAAGAAGAAGAATAGAGGACAGGGGAGATTGAGGAAGAACCGGTGGAGGAATCAAGTAAGGAAACTACCGATGAGGCCTTAGTAGTAACCCTAAGCACGAAGGTTCCCACTTCCTTAGAGACAAATTGCTCGAGTTAGCTGATGATTCAAGGAGTTGCATTATCCCTCATTTTATTAATAGTTTGTCATTAAAAAGCATTGTTTAAAATGAGATTTATTAATTTTATAAATTATGTCCTAATTATTATCTTGCAATAGGTGGTTTGCTTACAGACTACAAAACTGCTTTATATAATAAAGAAGAAAATAATATAAGTATACAGTACCATTAGTTTTGCAATGAAAGGACCTATGTATACTTGTAAACAACTATCGAAATATATTGTATAGTAAATTTCCTTCAATTTAACCCTTTGTATTAACTCAATCATAACTTACCTGGTTCTATCTAAACACATGTTCAGTTACACAGGTGTGTAGGTGACCCAAATGTGTCATTTTTTTCCCAATTTTGTGAACTTACATGTTTTGGTGAGCCACACAGCCACTTACACAATTGCGTAGCTCACTTACACAGTTGTGTAAGTCCACACACACCTGTGTAGGTTACAGGAGAGGGAGAAACTACAATTTCACTCTCCTACAAGCTTCTAGTGAGTTACACAGTCTCATACACAATTGTGTAAGCTACAATAACTTCATTTCTTTAATTATTTGTCCCGTATTCACCCTAATTCATCTCCTTCTTATTCCATAAAGAAAAATAAGATTAAACATCAATAGGATGACTCCAAAGATATGTTGTTACCTTATTTTGGTTCATGTTCCTCCAACTTGTACCTAAAACAAAATATGAACAAAAATAAGTATCTTAAGCACGTCATATCATTAGTTAGTAAGCATTACGAAGTAAATATATAGTCAATCAAGCACTTATCAACTAAGCTTTAATAAAAGTCATAAATAAGGTTCTTTTCCATTTTATTTGGAAATAAAAAGAACCATGAGTTTGTTGATGGATATTTCACGTAAAAATATTGAATGATACTTTTTGTCTGACCATTAATAATCTGGCATGGATAGATCATAATATATCAAGCACAACACTACAAGATGGTATTTCCTGTTTAACACCTAACCAATATAAACATGTGATTATAGATAGATGTGCATGATTTCTTTGTTGTTCAAAAATGTGTTAGGAAACTAAATTCTAGTTGGATTACTTAGAAAAATTAATAAGAGATTTTGGAAAGAAAATGAATTTCTAAAGTCACAAGTAAATGTATATTGATCGAATTACTTACATATTTATATATTTCTTCTATGATTGTAAATTTTATGTATATGTTACCATATGAATTTAGGTCATTAGTGTTGACTTTGTTATCAATAATATATTTATCATGGTATTATTTGTAGCCCGTCATTGTTTGTACTCATACGTAGTATGGACATATTAAAGACAAGGTAGAACTTATTTGAACGTGTGAATGTATTTTTTGAATTAGTGCATACCATTATTTGTAAGGATTCAATTATTATTTTTAGTTAGTTATGGTATCGGTTTGTACTTACTTACGACGTTGACAAATTTAAGACAAACTAGAACCTATTTGTAATATGCGATGGTATTTTTTGAATGGATGTGTAATATTGTTTGTAAGGAATTATGGTATTATTTGTACTCATTTATGGCATTGACATATTTAAGATAAGGTGGAACCTATTTGTAACGTGTGATAATATTTTTTTAAAATAGGTAAATAGTATTATTATTTATAATGGGTCATGGTATTATTGTAATTATATGTAGTAAGGACGTATTAAATATAAGGTAAAACTTATTAGTAATGTGAGATGGTGTTTTCTAAATGGAGGCGTAGCATTATTTATAAGGAGTTATGATACTGTTTGTAATGGTTCTTTTTTGACTGAATGCTTAGTATTCTCCGTAAGGAGTCATGATATTATTTATAATGAGTCATGATATTGTTTCTACTTATTTTTAGTATTGATATATTTAAGACCAAGTAGAACCTATTTGTAACATGTGATCCTATTTTTGAATAAATACGTGGTATTGTTCGTTAAGAGTTATTTTGTAATCATATGAGGTATGAACATATTAAAAATAAGGTGAAACATATTCGTTATAGAGGTAATGACAATATCAGCATATCGTATTTACGGATAAATTATTAGATTAGTAACTATCAACCTGTCTATATGTCTAAAATGCAATGAATTTAGAGCGAAGAGGCTTCAATGAAAAAGAAGTAATCGTTTATCCTTTATAATATAACATTATAATAAATAATAGCTACTGATGACCACCTGCTTCTTTCTGAACGGGTACAACGTGGTAAGTGCCTGAAAAGAGAGAGAGCGCGAGGAGAGTGGCATGTGAGTAGGTTCCATCTGTTGCAGCCATTTCCATGCAGCCGAAAGTGGGTTTGTTCGCCAAGTCGCATACAAAAGACAAAACACCATTTATTATAACACAACTCCAGGATGTATGAGAGACTTTGCATGTTCCTCTCTTCGTAAAGCCAAGCAAAAACGTTTTCCTTTGACCATCATCGCGACTGTTCTCTCTCAATTCCTCATTTCCTGGATCCTTCTCTCACTGAACTTACTGGTCCAACTCAAGAGTTTCTTCGGCTCATACTGTGCTCATTTTGTTTTTGCTTTATGGGTTTCTGTAGTTTGATCATTTGAGAAATGGAAGATCCGTTGGTGATGAGACACGGCAGGTCTCTTGCTGAGACTCCTACTTATTCTGTAGCTACAGTTGTTACAGTGTTGGTTTTCGTCTGCTTCATTGTTGAGCGTTCCATCTACAGATTTGGAAGGGTATTTTAGGCGTTGCCACCCTCATTTTAAATATTTATGAAGTTTTTAAAATACCCTGAACAAAACAGCATCGTCTCTCACTAATTTCCTTCTGTTAAGTATAAGTTCAGCTTCCTTCACTTTTTTTTTTTTTGTAAGGGGAAGTCGCTTGTTAGCTTCATTTGTAATGAAACCATTTACTTCGTCCTAGTTTATAGCAATGTATAATTCTTACGATATCTTGGGTCAGATTATAAATGAACATTAAGTCAATAGATGAAGTATAAACACTGTTTTCTCAATTTGGATGCCTAGATTTCAAATACTTCCATGGAGCACGATTAGTTCTTAATACTTCATTCAGTATCTAGTTCAAGTATGCTCTTTAGTTATCTGATGAATATTCCTCCCACCCATCCACCAACGGCAAAAAATGAAAGTAGGAATCGCTACTGCAAGTTTTCTGGTTAGAGAGCATAGGAAAGATAAGCAGGTTCAAGTTAGAAAGATGTATTTGATTTGTGTTACCTTTTTACAAACAGTGGCTGAAGAAGACAAGGAGGAAGGCTCTGTTTGCCTCTTTGGAGAAAATCAAGGAAGGTAAGCCTCAAATTCGTCAACAAAAGCTCTAAGCACATGCAGGGGCTAGACTTATAGTCATTTTCACTATTTTATATGCTCGCCGTTTTTTGTGTTTCCTGTCATCCAAATTCTCATACATTGGGATTTCTTTTACTTTATTTTATCCTGTTAGAGTTGATGCTGCTTGGAGTTATATCTTTGCTGTTGGCGCAATGGGCACGATGGATATCTGAGATTTGTGTGAATTCATCTCTTTTCAACAGTAAATTCTACCTCTGTTCTGAGGATGACTACATGAGTAACAAGCATATGTTATTAGAAAATTCATCTTTTTCAAATGAGACTCTTAATCCCCCAAGAGGTATAACCACAGGAACATCCCATCAATGTGGTGAGGTGAATAGCTGCAGTCTCTGCTTCAACACTCTCTGGTTTCACAATCAGTGAATGAGGTAGATGCTAAGTGTGACATAAATTTGCAGGGTCACGAGCCATTTGTGTCATTGGAGGGTCTTGAGCAACTTCATCGCTTTTTATTTGTCCTTGGCATCACTCATGTAGTGTATAGCTGTGTGGCAGTCGGTCTAGCAATGAGTAAGGTATATAATCCTCTGTTAATCATGCATCTTCTAGTCCTAAGGTATATAGTCCTCTGTTAATAATGCATCTTATAGTCCTCTGTTTGACGTTTATCCTGCAAATTTCAACATTTTCTCCTAGTTTATCCAGAGGATTTCATTTCAACAGATATATTATTCTGATTCAGCATATAATTGAATGAACACACAAAAAATATACTAATTCTATATCTTGCAAAGTTTCTCATTGCATGTCTTTGTAGATTTACAGTTGGAGGAAGTGGGAAAGCCAAGCAAACATAACTGTTGATGGCAACTTGCAAGGTACACAAACAAAAATTGTCCAAACAAGATGATCAAATGGTCCTGTATCTTCATAAGAGACGAGTGAATGAACCAAAGATATATAAAAGTGTAGTTGCTATCATGGCAATGAAAAAGGTAAATGAATCCTCGCAGTTTTACAACATGTTTTGCAGCAAAGAAAAACAAAGTAATGAGGCGGCAGTCCACCTTCGTTTTCCATCACACTTCTCATCCATGGAGCAGGAGTCGTATTCTCATATGGATGGTAGTTTACAAATTGCCTTTCTGATTTACTTGAATGCTGATGTTGCATCGGTTCCAAGTTTAATAAATTATTCCCTGATAATTAAACATAAGAGTTTCTAATAACTATAATTCTGAGATTGTGTATAGACATTTATATGTTGTCTTAAAAATCCCCAGTAGCTGTTTCATGCATTATACGTTTCTTTGAGAAATCCCATTCTGATTGTTTATGGCTGCTGCTATATAAATTTTGTGCAGCTTTGCTTTCTTCGACAATTTAAAAGTCCTGTCAAAAGATCAGATTATTTGGCACTGCGTTTGGGTTTCATCACGGTGGGTATCTGACGGACCATTGTATGGATTTCTTTATATCTTAACACATCCACTCTCTCACTCGTAACATTCTAAGAGCAACTACATGCTCATATTTTCAAATCTTGGTTCAAATCACGTTTTCGACCGATACAACGACATATAACGCAAGTGAGAAAAAGAGGATCTCATTATTATCCACTGTCGTCCTAAACATTTCATACACGTAACTTACTTTTTGATGAATTCCACTTGACACTGCAGAAGCACAAGTTGCCACTTTCCTATAATTTCCATAAATATATGGTTCGGAGTATGGAGGAAGAATTTCATGGCATTCTTGGTATTAGGTATGCTTTCGACTACTACTAAACATTACTTATGGCCCTCTTAACACGAATGCAGAGGTGCAGGCCACCTTTTAATTCGTGATGGATTTAAGTAAAGAGAATAAATTGTAAGAGTTTACAAGTAAGTGTAAGAAATTTAAACGTCTTTTTCTTGACATGAAAATTTTCAATCTAGACTTTAAAAAATGTAAGAAGGCATTTTTGAGCTTCTTTTGTGTCTTTTCTTACGCACTCTTTTCGTGCAGAAAAAAGAAAAGGAAAGTGATTATTGTAAAAACAAAATAAGTGTCGAGTCTATGCTCAAAATATAAGCCACTAAATAATGAACATAAATGGAATAAAGTTGGGATAAGCTGATTAGAGGTATTACCATTTCACTGCATGTCAGATTGTGCACTCGACGAGTTTCATATCAATGTTTGTCCCCGTAACTCTTTTAAGTGTAGTTCTTAGCTTTGTGCTGTACAACTTGTAACATCTAAGTAATTACTCTAAGGCAGATTTTAAGACCTCGATGTGATGGAAAATTGAATTGTGCTGTACTGATTTCTTTTCTTTAGATTTGATCATCTCATGTCATAGATTTAGGTCACCATTTTGCGTGTACATTATATCCAAAACACTAGTAAATGCTGATCATTGTGTTTTCTAGAATTATTTCAAGAGTCCATGGTTGTAATAACATCTTTTAGAATAATCGCCTAATCTTTAATTTTCTTGCCTAATCTAAACTTAGATGACTCTTATTTTGGGAACTAGCTTAGTGAGTTTGACCTTTTCTTTTTCTTAACAGTTGGCCACTTTGGGTTTATGCCATATTGTGTATCTTCATAAATATTCATGGTGAGCTTTAATTTCTTTAGAATGCAACAAATGGCATGTATGTAGCATTTCTTTAATTCTACTCACCATGATCATGATTTGTGAGTGGTGCAGGCTTAAATATCTACTTCTGGCTCTCTTTCATCCCAGTTATAGTGAGTATGCAAGCTTATGGTTATTCCAGTAAACTAAGATGAACAGATGTGCTTATAAAATTAATTTATTCACATGTTGAAGCTTGTCATGATGGTCGGGACGAAACTTCAGCATGTTGTTTCTTCATTGGCACTTGAAATTGTTGAGCAAACAGGTCCATCAGTTGGAACTCAAGTAAAGCCTCGGGATGACCTGTTTTGGTTTAGAAAACCAGAGATACTCTTAAGATTAATTCAATTTATCATATTCCAAGTAATGATATACTTTGTCTATAATATAAATCTACATATGATTCATCTATTATATTTTCTAATTACTTTTCTTTTTGTGTAGAATGCATTTGAGATGGCAACTTTTATCTGGTCCTTGGTAAGATTATTGCTTCTATCTTATCTTTTGTTCCCATTTCAGTTTATGAATGCCAGATTATTATATATATTTGGCATAGTTTTCCAAAATTCACATGGGTTATAAGCTTCCTCAAAAGTGAGACCCCAAAATTTTAAGTTTGTGATATTTATGATTTAATGGAATTTAACACCTTAGTAATATCTTTTTAATGTTGTTAATTAAGTTGGAGATTGATATTGCATGCTTAGAAGTTGTAGGATTAATTAATTGTACTGATAGCCTTAAGAAAAAAGGAAAATTTTGGTGAAAAGGAACATTAGTTTAGTTTGTTGTCATCACTTAACACTATTCAATATTGTAGACATAACTTTTTATGGAAATATCATATTTGAATTCATTCAAGAGCCTGTATAAAGATAAGGTAGTTTTTTTTACAATTCATAAGAAAAAACTTAGACCTCATTCAAGGTTATCAATTGACCATTATACCTTACAGGTATACCAATGGCAAGCATCAGGGAACACTCGTTAGCTAGTGTACTAGTCAACCAGTATATTTGATAATTTCTTTTTAAAAGAAAATTTTGACAATAATAGTTGTTACTTTTATGGGAGATAAACCCTAGGGAACAAAAGAACGGTGATGGGAAAGGTTTAAGAGGCAAACTGGAAAGGGAAAGGAAGGTGATTCCAATAGAATTCATTAGCATTCAATGGATTTAGGTAGCATTTAAATAATTTCAAGTGCAGAAAAAGGGATTCAATGTACCTTCATACATAAGCTAGTCGCATATGTCAATTGTGACTTTCTAGGTTAATTATTTTGTTATTTATACATGTCAAACAACTTTTTTTTAGAAATTATATTAAATGCTTTATTGAATGTTAATTAATGATTTGTATAATTTCATTTTTGTTTGGAAAGTATTCATTTGTATACTTTCATTATTGAGTGTTAATTAATAATTTTGGTTGTTGGATTTATGTGAATAATGTGTTTGTATTATTTATGGACATACAATGATTAATAGGGATGTGATTTACGATTTAGAGTGTCAACTGAACACCTATAGCTACCTATTATATGCATGTTTGGTATGTGGAATGATTGGCTATGTTGTTTATGTGATTTGAGGCCCTAAAAGGACACTTTGTTATACATGTGTGAAATATGGTGAGGAGATAAAGATGGAAAAAGCCATTAGTCAATGCTAGATTGGGTGGGTACCAATCCGTTATCTTGGACAAATTAGCTAAGAATGGGACAAGTACTAATCCATTGGCCTAGGCAAATTAGCTGAAACCAATATGGGGTAGGCACCATTCCATTTATCAAAATGAATTAGACGGCACTAGATATGGTTAGGTAACAATTTGTTGATAGGAACAAATTAACATATGACATAATCAAATTGATACATTTTATTGGTTAAGGCAAATTTGTCGATGACAAAATAGTGCAGATACCAATTTGTTGAGCCAATTAATTAGTGCCTACTTTGGGTAGGTACAAGGCCTTATATGTTAATTTGGCACAATTGTGTAATGCATTTAATATGATTATTTTTTAAATTTTATGAGGTATTTACATTATAACTTTCCTTGATTAATATTATGGAGAAATTGGTTATATAATGACATAATTTTGGATATTTGTGGGATATAGCATAGGAGTATAGTTTTATACACACACATATATATATGGTTTTTACTTACTTGGTATATACTACCTTATTTTGCATATTTCTAGAAATCAAAGTGCTTAGTAGAAATGTGGGAACTTAGGTGGATTTTTAAGAACTGTTTTGCAAAGTTGAACTTAAGAAAATTTCCTAGAAAAAGAGAGGACTACGGTCATTAAGTTGTTTTCATTTATTTATGTAAGTTAAACAAGTTATAAAATTTAACCTAATGGTGAGGTTTTAGTGGTTAGATCTTGTCATAGGATGGCTGTCCACCATGGGCGTAGTCAGGTTAACTTATCTTAGTACATGACAAAATGGTATCATAATCAAGTTTAAGTTAAGGCATGATCCTAAGTCATAGTAATAAAAACTTATTTTATTATTTAAATGAATTTTTTAAGAAAAATTACTCTGACCTATCTCTATTTTTCCCTACATGCCCCTAAATTACTTTTTCTTCCCTATCCTTTTTCTGGTAAAAAAAACTAACAAGTTCTTTCTTTAGTTGGCTAATTTCCTCACAAATATATTCCTACCCTTAGCCAAAGATGGTTCTTTTCCCTCTTTAAGAATGGAATCAAGCTTTTCAGATACAATTGTTGAGTCCTTTGAGATGCTTACAGGGTTACTTCTTTCTCCTCCTTCTCTAGCCTCATCTTCTCTACCTTCTCCTCTGCCTTCTCTTCCATCTAATATTTACTTGTTCCTCTCCTCAATGACTTCCCTTTCATCCTAATCTGTTAAGTTCCCTTAGGGTTGAACATGTAAATCTTACCATGACTAAATGATGAGGGTGGACTAGAAGATAATAAAATACAATTCTTATGCCCCTATAAGCCAACTAAACTACATTAAAAGAAAACTTGGAGACCAACTATTAAAACATCCACCTCTGGCCTCTAGAATGAAGTTATGGGTATACTTTGGAGGAAGTTAATTCCCATACAACTAAAATTATCACACCAAAAATTACTAATACTAAAACTAAGGTAAAGGGTTGAACCTTATCTAGTACTAACTTATGGAACCAATATTGACAAGGAAGATGAAAATATTACTAAAGGAGTATAAGCGACCCTTAATGCCCGA
>JANQBM010000005.1:17819920-17841468 GCA_025594535.1 Erythroxylum domingense | reverse complement strand
CATTCCTAATTTCTTCATTGTTAGAAGCTATGAATTTTAGTAATTCTAGAAAATTCCCTTGGTTTGTTGAATTCTCAGACTCATCATTCTCCCGAAAAGGCAGCCTTTGCATCAAGAGATAACGAAGACACCCTATTGATGCATTTAGCCTACACCGATATTCAATTTTTGATTTCTCTAATTGCCTTGAAAAAGCTAACTCAATAAATTAGGATTGGTTCATTAAATTTTCACAAGCAATTCGACATTTATTATGATCAGAGTCATGATTTCCTATAAGTGCTCTTAATCTTATTTTCTTTCGCTAAGCATTAAAACCCTCAGATACAATATTAATATATTTTCTTTCACGATCAGTCGAAAAAAGATAACAATATAAGCAATATGCAGCATCTTTTTCAACACTATATTCTAACCAATCCTAGAAATCATGAAACCATGATACAATAAATCTTCGCTTACGATCTCCATCCATGGTTTGAGGAAAGTTATGATTTCGAGGTTGACAAATACCTTTTAATAAATAGGCTCTACGCACCTGATCTTGTTTTTTAGGAGGATACTCTATTATATTAGGTCTCAATCCTGGATCGGAAGGAAGATTTTCTAAGTCAATCACAAGTTCTTCAATAATAACCTCCTTCGATGCTGGAGGTGCTTTATTAACATTCTGATTTAAATCAGACGATGATGACTAAACAGTCGGTCTTAATTTTTTAAAGTATTTTTCCATAACTACAAAATAAAAAAATTAGTTAGAACCAATATTTACTAATTCCATAAAAGAGGTAGCAGTTGTCAGATATACTAAAAAATAATTGGAATAACTCCGTCAGTGTTAACAACCTAGTCAGTGGCGTGGCATTAACCGGAACTTTCTGTGGTCAGTTGTTTTTCAGTTGGATTGGAGATAGGATCGGTTGGAAAAAAGCTTACGCATTGACCCTTGTAATCATTTTCTTCTGTGCAATTTTTTGTGGCCTGCCGGTTGGATCATCTGGAGCTGTTATAGGTGTTCTGTGTTTCTTCAGGTTTTGGCTAGGTTTTGGTCTCGGTGGAACTTATCCTCTCTTTGTGCTACGATCATGATTCATGAGTGAGTACAATAACAGGAAGAGTCGTGGTGCTTTCTTTTCTGGACTGTTTACGATGCAAGGCGTTGAGATATTCATACAATCTTTCACTTTCACAAATCATGTTCTGACAACGCGGCACATGTTCAAGACTCAAGAGAGAGTCTTCTTCAATTATCAAAGATTTTGATATATATATATCACTGGGCCCCAAATACTCCGTCCATGCTCACATTCATAATAAAATTGCACATTTTTAAATGGGTCAACTTTAAAGAATAAGAGGTCCTTTTAACCTTTCTAGAAATTTTTTTTGGAGGCTTTTCTATTTAAGGACTTACATATAGTCATTTGGATTTGCTTCTTTTCTTATTATTATTCTTATTGTGCTTATTATTATTATTTTGTTAATATTTGTATTCTTATTTGTCTTATTATTATTATTATCTCTTTTAAACTTGTATCATATACTTAAAAGGTTTTGTTTTTACTTTTCATGTCACATTTGTCTGTGAGTCTTCTGAAAATAGCCTATCTACTTTGTAAGAGTAAGAATGCATACTATCATACCTCCCCAGATCCTGTATTGATACGGGATTTAACTAAGTATGATAATGACAACGACGGCTACAACTAAGATATAATCAATCTAATTTTAGTAAGAAATCTCAATAAGCTTTCTTGTGTTTGCTAGGCTATTCTTTTCTAAGTCTTGGATGTCATTTAATAGAATCATCATATAATCATAATTTAAAGACTTCATATTCATTTAACCAATTCATTTATTTAAATACTCATAATTAAAGAAGTCATTATCTAAGGAACAAATAAACGATGTTATCAAATGATACAACAATCTTAGTGTCGCAATAAATAGACATAATAAACTATTTTTCAAGTGACCAATTGGAAAGTAGATAACATTAGGTTCTTGCAAGATTTAATAAAATAATGTCATGCCCTCTATTCATCTTCAGCTGTAAATACATTTATAGTACTTTTACTTGTGCATCGTTGTTGAAAAACAAATGTTGACTATTGTTTAGCATCTGGTAATAATATGCAATAACTGATTGATATATATTATTCCTTCCAATTGTATTATTCAAATAGTGAGACTATGCAAAATCATTACATAAAAGTAAACATAATAGTTAGATTAACAATTTTTGGATTTGCTTCAATGCAATTATAAGTAAAGTGATCTACATGTTGGCAATTATAACACTTCAGCTTTCTAACATTCTTACTTTCCAGGTTGCTCATGCGGTGTTTGGAGACCTTTCTGTCCTATAAGGAACCAAATTTAGGAACTTTTCATGTTCTCCATTTGTTACTTACACTACAAAAAAGTTCATTTTTGGTTATAAAAAAAACATAGCTAAATGTCTAAAAAACATCGCCTATAGTTATTTACTAAGTTCTTGTTTCGTTGCAGAAAACATCGTCAAATTCTTGTAGCTGACAACTAGAAGCGCGTTTTCAAAAATTATAGTGGCTACATTTTTATCTTCATAACTAAATACTATGAAAACATAGCTAAATATTTTAGAAACATAGCCAAATGCTTTTAGGTACGTTTTATATAATGTAGTCAAATATTATTTGCTATTTTTTAATAATGTTACAATATATTATTTGTTGCATTTTTATTCCATGATATTGAATAATATGTATTGTATATAATGTATCGATAAATTTTTATTGTGAATTTATTATACAAATAAAATGTATAAAAATATTATTAATTCAAAATATCAAGTGTTGCATATAAAAAGTAAATTATAGACAAAAAATATCAAGCATTCTTCTTATATAAGATATTAATGACAACTTAATCAATTCTTATAGACAAAATAATAAATAAAGAGACTAATTTACAAATTATAAATGCTCATGTTACAAAAATATTAGAACATAACTTGAACGATTACTTAGTGTTGTCCATGTCGATGAACCAGTAATCATCCTAAAAGCTTAGTTAAAATTAACTAAAAATATTGGGAGTATTGATACAATAAGTATCTGGTTTTAATTAAAGCAAGCATCACCTTTTTAATTTTAGAAATACTACTCTACTATGAAATGAGTAAATGATGCATTTGTTTTGAAGTAACATAAAAATATCTCAACATTTATGTAATGAATTAAAAATGATCCGCCAAACACCACAAATGATACAATCAAGAAGTATAAATCAATCAATCAATCATGGTGTTAAACAAGAAAGGGATTTCATTGGAATAGTTTAAGAAAAAATATATCAGGAGACATGAAAGAAGTTTAATGTCAGACAAGTTCATCTACAATGTATTAATTAAGTAATAAACAAAAATAAAGTAGATGAAAGGTGTGAAATTAACCCAATAAAAGAACTTTGGCAAGAAAATAAAATGATGCTTAATCAGAACTGAGTGGAACCTCCACCAAAGAATAAACAACGCATAAGCACTGACACATATATAAAAGTTGTCAGAGAATAATATTAAATCATTAGGCAATCAAATGCAACCATAATACATAGAAGATGTGGCATACTAAACCTGATAAAATTAGCCACTAGTTGTTGTATATTGCACACGATTGTCATGCATAAAAGTTAGAAATAAAAGAGCAAGAAAGATAATAAAAGCAAGGACCAAAAAATGTTCCACAGCAGAAATAGGAGCCTAACGGTTATTTTAGTTATTTTCCATATATTTTTATTTTTCTGTTATGAGTTGCTTAGCTAGAATAAGTAGATAAGTAGGGATTGATTCTGTTTCCTAATTATTATGAGTAGATAAGTAGGGACTGATTCTGTTTCCTAATTATTAGGAGTAGATAAGTAAAGACTGATTCTGTTTCGTAATTATTAGGAGTAGATAAGTAGGGACTGATTCTGTTATTGTAATTTCTGCAATTATAAATACTACTATGTTCGTCAGAAGGGGTATTGAGAAATAAGAGTTTAATTCTTTCATACCGAGATTTGAATTCTTTCATATGGAGATTCTTCCACTATTGGCTATTGAGAGTGACTAAAGTGAGATTCTTGCTTTACTTATTCTAAATAGATCTTCCATCTCTGGGTACTTACCAAATTGGTATCAGAGCCAGGTTGAAGATGGTGACTAGACATTCCTCCAATAATCCCACACTATCAAATGACCCCTATTGCTTCTGCACCAGATCCCTTAGCTGCCATTACCGCCCGTCTTGACTCCTTAGATGGGCTGACAAGGTAGCCACTGTTGAAGCAGCTTCTGAGAAGAAGAGGCAAAGCAGACAACGTTTAAATTGGACATATGAGAGTGATGATGATTTAGATTTACATACCAGACCCAGAAGAGGTCCTCCTCCCTTGCACACCAAAATTGAATTTCCCAAGTTCAATAGAGGTGACCCACAAGGCTATATTCTAAAGGCAGAGAGGTACTTTCTTTATTAAGAAACCCCAGATGACTTGAAGGTTGATATTGCTTGTATCTTGAAGATGATCCTTTTGATTTATTTTCATGGATAAACTCAGAACGGATAGTTTTGTATTAGGAAGAATTGATCAAAGCTTTACAAGAACATTATGGACCCCCAGAATACTAGAATCCAGATGAATACCTTAGTAGCATCAGACATAATGGCACAGTGTAAAAGTATCGTCAAGAATTTGCCAAACGTGTCGCATGTGTCTCCAACTGGCTAGAACACTGTCTCGTCGAAGTATTCCTAAGAGGCCTTAAAGAAGAACTAAAGTTTGATGTCCCAATTCAGAAGCCGCACACTGTGTATAAGGCTGCTAGCCTAGCCTTAGAGTTTGAGAAAAAATTATCATACTCTCGTAGACCCAGACCTAATCAGTTTGCTACTCCAATTCGCTCCAATATGTCCAGTCCTCAAACAAGTTTTGCATGAGACAGTAGAGGTAACACATCAGAGTCTTCGAATTCTACCAGGATGCTAGCGACAAGTTCAAATTTGGGCAAACACCCAGCAGTGACTCTGGCGAAGCAATCGTAACTTGATGCTGACCATCAGTTTCTACGAGACAAGGGGCTTTGCTTTCAATATGGGGAGCTTTTTCACCCAAGCCATTGCTGCAGATCCACGTTCTCACTCCTGAAAATTGCTAAAGAAGATGAAGAAATTATTCCTCCATCAGAAGCCAAGGTTGATGCAGAATTGGGGGGTCAAGATGCTGAAATTTCCTTCAATGCTATTATGGGAAAAACTTCAACCTGGTCAATGAAGCTTAAAGGGACTGTTCTGGGTGGTGAGGTTTTAATTTTAGTGGAGAGTGGGTCCACACACAACTTATATCGAAAGCCATGGTGTTTGAGTTGCATCTTCCAGTTCAACATATTTCTTATTTTGGCGTCTAAATTGGGAATGGAAACACAGTCAAATGCAATTGGGTATGCAAAAATATTAAAGTAAAAATTTCTGATTTAATTATTACCCAAGATTATTTTCTTTTTTCCCTAGGCAGCACTGATCTTGTTATGGGAATTAAGTGATTGGCTTCCCTCAATACCATTCAAGCCAATTGGAACAAAATGTATATGATTTTTTGGTTGAATGGCAAAAATTACAAACTTCAATGTGCGACTCCTAAGACTAACGCCCCTGTTCATCTTCAAAGTTTGCTTTTGACTCAGGAGATAATAGACGATGATGCTACTATAAATGTTGAACCCATTTTTTAAGAATTTTTTGAAGTGATTTCTGAACATACCACCTTGCCTTCGTCTCGTGGCCACTATCATGCCATTCCCTTGGTTTCAAATTTTCCACCACCCAACTTGCAACCTTATCATTATCCTCACTATCAGAAGAATGAAATTGAGATTCAAGTTGAAGATTTATTGTAGTGTGTATTATTCACCCTAGTTTAAGCCCGTTTGTAAGCCTTGTGTTACTAGTTAGTAAAAAGGACGGGTCATGGTGTCTCTGTATTGACTACCATCGACTCAATCAGATTACTATACCAGATAAGTACCCTATACCTAATATTGATGAGCTCCTAGATGAAGTGCATGGTGCAACATATTTCTCAAAAATTGATTTGCATTCTGGTTATCACCAAATACGTGCGCTTCCCTGATATTCATAAAACTGCCTTCAGTACGCACTCTGGGCATTGTGAATTTGTTATTATGCCGTTTGGCTTGACTAACGCACCTGCCACTTTTCAATCTGTTATGAAGGATCTATTTCGTTTGTACTTGAGAAAATTTGTTTTTGTATTTTTTGACGATATTATGGTATATGGTTCCTCTGCTCAACAGCATTGGGAACATCTTCACGTTGTTTTTGGATTCTCAGCAGCAACTTTTTTATGCGAATGTCAAGAAATGTTCTCTAGGCCAAACTAGAATTGACTATTTGGGTCATGTTGTCTCTGCCTAAGGGGTGGAGGTTGTTCCAAAGAAGATCACGATTGTGTCACAATGGCCACTACCAAAATCTGTGAAGGAATTACATGGGTTCTTAGGACTCATTGGCTACTACCGACGTTTTATTAAGAATTATGAGATTTTAGCCAGACCCTTGACCGACTTGACAAAAAAGGACGCTTTCTTTTGGTTTGAATAGGCACAACAAACTTTCGAGGATCTAAAATCAGCATTGACCACCACACCTGTTTTACAATTGCCAAATTTCCAGCTTCCCTTCACAGTTGAATGTGATGCCTCTATGGACAACGTTGGAGCAGTACTTATGGAAGACAATCACCCCGTTGCCTATTTCAGTAAAGGGTTCTCCTTCTCTAACAAGTATAAGTCTACATATGACAGGGAGCTTCTAGCATTGACACTCACTCTACAAAAATGACGACATTACCTTTTGGGCCATCACTTTTATGTCCACACAGACCATTGCAGCCTTAAACACTTGTTAGAGCAGCGTACATTGACAATTTCACAATAACGGCTCAGGATCAAACTCCTTCCCTTTGATTTTACCATTATTTATAACTTAGGGAAACAGAACACAGCAGCAGATTCACTTTCCAGGAGACCCCAACATGCATATTTTTTCCAAATTGTCATACCGTTAGCTGATGACCTCCATCACCTACCTCAAGCTTTGTTGGAAGATCCAGAGACTAAGGCAATAATTATTGATTTATAGCAAAATTTAAAGTCTTACCCAGATTACAACTTGGTAAATGGTATATTATACTTCAAGGCTCGACTTGTTATTCCCAATCAGTTGTCTCTCAGAACTAAGCTCTTGGAAGAGGCTCATGCACCCTTACTGGAGGTCATGGTGGTTATCTTAAGACTCTAAAACAGTTGGAAGCTCACCTATATTGACGAGGCATGAAGAATGATGTTAAACATTTTGTGCAGTATTGTTTAACATGTCAACAAAATAAGCACCAAACACATGCTCCTATTAGACTTCTCCAACTACTTCCTATCCCTGAGCATATTTGGGAAGACATATCACTTGACTTTATCACAGGCCTTCCAAAGTCTAGAGGTTTTGATGTTATTCTTGTGGTGGTTGATCGCCTTAGTAAATACAACCACTTTATTGCACTTTCTCACCCTTTTACAGCTAAGATGATAGCTGGGTTGTTTTGTCAAGAAATTGTGCAATTGCATGGCATGCCTCGGTCAATTGTTTTAGATCGTGACACGATCTTTTTAAGTTCTTTTTGGCAAGAACTTTTCTGTTTGAGCCAAACTCGCTTAAATATGAGTAACGCCTATCACCCGCAAATAGGTGGGCAAATCGAGGTGGTGAACCATTGTTTGGAGACTTATTTACGTTGCTTTACTCATGAGCAACCCAAGTTGTGGAGTCAATATCTTTGTTGGAAAGAATTTTCATTTAACACAAGTTACCATGTTGTTACTAATAACACTCCATTCCAACTTGTATACGGAAGGAAGCCCCCTCCTCTCTACCCCTATGTCAAGGGTAAGGCTTTAGTTGCTGACTTAGAAGAACAAATAGAGATGCGTTATGCTATGTTAAAGGTTCTTCGAGATAATTTGCTAAAAGCTCAAAACCGTATGAAAACTTATGCTGATCAACATCGACAGGACCTTCAATTTGCTACAGGGGATGTTGTTTGGCTGAGTTTATAGCCTTACCGTAAAAAATCCTTGGCCAAAAGAAAATTTGCAAAGCTATCTCCAAGGTTCTTTGGCCTATATCGGGTTATGCGGCATATTGGGCAAGTGGATTACGAATTGGAACTCCCTCCAAGTTCCAAAATCCATCATGTTTTTTGTAACATCCCATCACCGATGGGAAGGGTAGAATAGTAATTTTGAGTGGTCCATGGGCGTTTAGAAATGCTTTTACATGATCATGCATAATCTAGCATCCGCATACAAGTGAATAGTGAATTTTGCATATGAAAATGATTGTATATGCATTAATGACATTTCCCGGTATATTTGTTAAGAAATGTGATTGTTGTAGAAAATATTATTTGTGTGTATGAAAAATTGTGTTGGAGAGGGTCATTTTGATTTTCTGATTTTTAGTGAATTTTAGAAAATTTTCTGAAAATTTTCGGGGTAATTTTCGAACTAGGAAAAATGCCAAATGGCAGACTGAGTGTTTATCGGTAGTGGAAATGACTATTCAATGACACTAGAAATTAAGATAAATGAATTTAGGAATTATTGAATTGAGCCATTGGAATTTTGGAGAAAAATTGGAGTAGAAATTGAATTGTTTTTGGAAGGGTAATAAAAGAGGGCCTAAGTATATGACATGTGGCAAGTGACACTTGTCACTTGCCTAACATGCCACAACCCGCACACTTTTTGGTTGTTCACGATGTTTCTTCTTGTTAAAGGTTCTTGATGTTTTAAGTGAACCTTTCTCCATTATTTTCGTAGCTTCTCATCTTCCTTATTTCTTCTTGATCTTTGATCATCTTTTCCACTCTCTATCACCTTGCTTTTTCTTCTTTTGGTTCACTAAAAACCTAAACCTCACCCCCTCAAGATGGTGATGGTCGTGTATGGTAGTGAAGGTTAGAGAGTTTGTGAGATTGTGAAGAGTTGAAGAAGTGGAAGCTTAATAGGTAAGAAACATGTTTTATCTTGTGGTTTTGTAGTTAATTACATTATTTGTGATGTTTGTACACTTAATTGTATGAGAATTGTGTTGGAGTATATTGGGTGTGTGTGTGTGTGAATTTCTTGTCTTCATTGATGATTGATGAGGTAGAATTTGAGGAATGTAAATTAGTGATATTTAGATGTTTTAGATATTAATTAATGTTGAAAATGAGTGTATAAATGGATAAATGATGGAGTGGGGATCTTGCTTTGATTTTGGTCGATATAGTGACCAAATTGGATGCTCATTGGTGTAAAATTAGTATGGAAGTGATAGAAGGTAAGTTAGGTTGAAAAGCTGGAAATTAGATTTGTGCATGTTTCAATGATTTTGCCATAACTTGTTATATGGATGTGCAATTGAGATGATGTTTAGCTTGAATTAAACTAAAGGAGTTTGGATACAATTTTTGTGAAGGAAGTGATGTTTAATTTTTGCTTGAAGAGCTCCAAATTCGGACTAGAATGTGGAAAAGGGTGTAGGGATGAACAGTAGCTCGAGAATTTAGTGATCTGAAACTTTGGAAATTAATCTGGATTGATTTAGGCATATTTTGCTAAATTGGTCTTCATGAAAGTTATAGATTTTCTTGTTATCTTTCTATCTCTATAAAGTATGACATTTTTTGATATAAGGGTTGAAAGTTATGATCTATTGACTTTTGGATGTTATTTCCAAAGATTAATGTGCTTTGTTGTGAAAATATCTATAAGTGTAGGTTTTAGTGGATACTGTGTTTCGAGGCGAATTCTGGACTGTTATGGTTTGAATTGGAGCAAGTAGCCTCATTGAAAGTTGTATAGGAATGCCATAGTTTTTTTATTGATGTATAATATGCCATTTTTGGATGTAGGAATTTGAAGTTATGAATTTGTGAAGTTTGGATATGGTTTAGGTGATTATAACAGGGCAGAAACTTTGATTGCGAATTTGACCCTTTTAGAGGTTGAATTTGCTTCCAAGTTCTTCATAAGAATTGTATATTGTGTTTTAATCTTTCCATTGATATAAAGTATGGAATTTTTGAGTAATCGAATAGGAAGTTATGATTTTTAGAAGTTGTGTTACTGTTTAGGATGAGATTTACAGGACAGATTTGTTTGAAGTAAATTTTGACCCCTATAGAGGTGGAAATTGTCTGTGAGTCCTCATGGGAATTGTAGGTTTTTCTGTTATCTTTCTATTGATACCAAATTTGTCAAATTTGGACTCCTGAGTGAAAAGTTATGTATTTTGGAAGAAGAATAAGTGTGAAAGAATAAAATTGGTAGTCGGAGTTTGGCATGGAAGCTGGCCCTCGAGAGGGCGAGCCCGCTCCTTGAGCGAGCGAGAAGATCGCGGGCGTGCTCTTCGCTAGCGCGAGCGATCGTGAGCGGGAGGGCGAGCGCGCTGGGCCCTCCTCGCGAGCACGAGGGAGACCGCTCTGCACGCTCCTCGCTAGCGTGAGGGCGAGCGCGCTACCCACTCCTCACGAGCCTCGGAGCTCGCGGGTGCGAGGCCGAGCACATTACGGGCTTCTCGGGAGCGCAAGAGCTCGGGATCACGAGCGCACGCGTCCAGTGCACATCTCGCGACCACGAGACTCTCGCGAGTTTGACCAGCTAATTTTTAATTATCTCATCCGACATTCTTTTGCTTCTAACTTTTGCATCCGACCTTCGATTGCCCTAATTTTTTAAGTGTCGGATTTTTAAGCCATTTATCTACCTCTCCATGAGATTTAGTGAATTTTTGAGATTAATTTGAAAATGAGGGATTAAATCAAAGTGAGAGGAGCGATTAAAAGAATGTGAATTGATTATTTTCGGGAACATTTCCGGTGAAATTTATGGCATGATACCAGGATTGTCATGAACATGCATCGTACATATTCCATAAACACACATATGCATTGAATGCTTATAATTGTGCAAAATTATTAATGTGTGTGCAACGTATTGCATAAATGGGTTGTACAGGTTAAAAGTCCGCAGTCAGGCGTTTCCAGATTTTGGAAGCAAATGCTAATCTGGAGCGTACTGTGAGTAGACCTAAATGGTCTTACCTTATTGTTTGTTTCATTTATGTTATGACTTGACATGAATGTGATGTGAATTGATTGTGCTGGTTTCCGGACAGAAGGTCCGATGAATGTGATGTATGACTGACATATTGAAGTGCTCCTTGTATGTGAATTGGATGAAATATGTGATATATGACTTGGTTATTAAATGGTGGACTTAGTTCCGAAGGAAAGTGTGATCATGCATATAAATGAAATAGAGATACTCAACTCTAATGTAAATACCGGACTACGGTCTGATGACATGTAAATGGGAGTGACTGCAAATATGCAATTGTAAGTGGTGCATTTCATTTCATGAATGCATGAAATGTAATGGTTGTTGTGACCAGAGTAGCTACCGATCAGAGCTTAAAGCTCAACGAGTGAAAATGAGCCTCGAGCTCAAAGATGATTCAAAGCCTCAGGCTCAACGTTTAATGAGCCCTATATGGGACAACAATTAATGAGCCCTATATGGGACAGTTTAGGCACTCGGTTACAACAAAATAGCAAATGAAAAAGTGAGTCTCATGTGCATTGCATATGCATAAGATGAATGATTAAGTGTTTCGAATGTGAATAATGTGAAATGTGAAATAATGTGATATGTGCAATGTGAAATAATGTGAGATGTGCAAATTATGTGTTATATGACTGAGTGAGCCATCGATGATGGTCACTCATTGAGTTCGCAAAACTTACCCAAAATTTGCAATTATTTTTCAGGACTCAGAAGAATACCCCGTTAGGTAGCGGGAGTATACCTAATGCATGCAAGTGAGAGATAGGGGTCGGGATCAATTCGCATCTGCATTGTATTTCTTTATTTTATACTGAAATATATATTCCACAAATTTTTATATCTTTAATTTTTTTGGAATTAGAAATGTTTTGTATTAATAATGGGCCCAAATGGCTATTGAAAATTCTGTTGATTATATTGTTATGTTGAAAATGGTTATAAAACAAGTGGGCTGATTTGGTTATCAATTTTCGCACTTTATGTCATGGTTTAAAAAAAATTGTACTGAAATTTGAATGATCGAGTGCTATAACATGCCACCCTCTCGGGGTACGAGCTCGGATATCACCATCGATGTTGGGTTCGAGTCTTGCGGGAGTAGGGTGTTACATTTTTCATGTTTCTCTCCTTCTCCTTACGCTGGGTCAAAAACCATCCTCATCCCCTGCTCCAGTTCCCTTATCTAATGATATGGAACTGCTGCTCACTCCATTAATGGTGTTAAGAACCACCACTGGACTCTCGAGAGAAGGCTGGAACTTTTAATTCAATGGGAGCATAGAACTCTTAAAGACTCGAGTTGGGAAGACTATGATCTCAAGGTAGCTCAATTTCCATTATTTCGTCTTGAGGATAAGTCATTTTTCCAGGGAGGAAGTAATGATAAGAACCCAAAACCATTGCTGACTTATTCAAGGACTAGAAAACGTTCCACAATAGAAATAGGAACCTAACAACTATTTTAGTTATTTTCCAGATATTTTTATTTTTATGTTATAAGTTGCTTAGCCAAAATAAGTAGATATTTAGGGATTGATTATGTTTCCTAATTATTAGAAGTAGATAAGTAGGGATTGATTTTGCTATTGTAATTTCTGCAATTATAAATACTCCTATGTTCGATAGAAGGGGTATTGAGAAATAAGAGTTTAATTCTTTCATACGAAGATTCTCCCACTATTGGCTATTAGGAGTGACTAAAGTGAGATTCTTGCTTTACTTATTCTAAATAGATCTTCCTTCTCTGGGTACTTACCAATTTGGTATCAGAGCTAGGTTAAAGATGGTGACTAAACGTTCCTCCAATAATCCCTCACCATAAAACGACCCTATTGCTTCTACACCAGATCCCTTAGCCGTCATTGCTGCCCGTCTTCATTCCTTGGATGTCTTGACTGACAAGGTAGCCACTTTTGAAGCAGCTTTCGAGAAGAAGAGGCAAAACAGACAACATTCACATTAGGCAGATGAGAGTGATGATGATTCATATTTACATACCAAACCATAAACAATTGATGGATTAGGATCTGAATCTAGAACTTGCAAGATTAGGAACATCAAAAAATGTGATCATTGTAATTTAAACTACATGAAATATCAAGAAAGTAGTTGATTAAGTGGGACACAAACACAATTGGGCATAAATGATGTTTTTGGATACACTACAGGATAATTAGACACTTTTTTTTTGGGTTCCTTAAGTATGATGATACAACATATTTAAACAAATACCTATCCCTTTAAGAACAATAAGGATTTATTCAATAAATTCCAATTTCTATCAAAATGAAAAGAGTTGGCAAGGGTGAAATATCTCCCTCTATGAGACACAAGGGAAACTAAAGATAAGAAATTAGTTAATATAATTTGGCATCATCTACTTTTGTAACATTTTTAACAATAAGTCAACTGAAATATGTGAAACATAAGATTCTAGAAATCCATTGGATGTATGTAAAATTCATATTATATCTATTAAAGGCATCAAATTATGAAACTTAAATAACATCTAGATAACTGACTACAATGCAGAACCACCAAAACGTATGGATTTCAGATATAAAAATGATACCATTATTTGTAGTAGAATGTTAGTTGAAAACATAAAAATAGCCCCAACAAGCCTGCATTCAATAATACATGTTATAGGAAACCATGGATGGATTTACTTCAGAAGTGACTTCAGTAATAAACTAGGTTCACGACTTACATTGAAGAAGATAAGGAACATTTGGCATCATCAGTACAGTAGTGCATAAAGATTAATTATAATTAGCACTAGAAGGCATTATAAACGAAACATATTTAAAAGATATTGAATCAAAAGGAGACAAACCATTCTCATCTTCAAATAAGTTAATTATAGCAGTAGCCACTGCCCACGGTAGGAACAAATATAAATAATCAACTCATTTGTCATCTCATGAACTCCATCAGTCGGCAAATTGAATAATCAAATCAATTTTTAAGAACCTATCAACATCTATCGAAATAAAAATAGCCAAAAAAGAATATCCATCGAAATATCCTCCTAGATGTTTTTATTTTCAATTTTTTCCTTACCCTCTTCCCTAATTTTTCTGAAGATAAACATGGGGTTAATCCTCACCAGAATCTGCATAGAACCACAAACAAAACACTAAAAGAGAAGCACACTCTTAGCTTAATTAAGCTTAAACTGTATACTTTTCAATCCTAAAACATCAACTAACTAAAACCAAAAAAATGTAAAACAAAAAATTCGTAGTAGTTCTCAGAAATTCCAGATCTTTCTCATAATCAAACAGGCAATAAATGAACTAGGTAAAGTAAACTTAAAGGAATTTATGGTTATAGGCTATCAATGGAAGCCCTCTTTCCAATTTATATAGAAATAGAAAGGAAACATAAGCCATGAAATTACCCGTCTAACAGTTCCAAATGTTAGGGGCACTTTAACATATGAAAAAATTCTCAAGCTGTAAGTATTTGACTTCCAAGGTAGCATTCACGTCACTGAAATCGTCTTCCACATTTGAAGTAATCCAACAAAAAGATGGGGAAAGTAGAGACAACAACATACCTTACTCAAAGATCCCCACCAACAGCATGATGTTACACACTTTAAATATTCCCATAATATAATTAAAAACAACAACGGTTGTACATAACATACCCAAAAATAGTGAAGACATATGAGGGAGCTATTGGACAAAATATTATGCTGAAAAAGACAGACGAGGGAGCTGCTGGAGAAAATAGAAGACGGAGCTACTAGAAGATAAAGAAAGACGGAAAGATGTTAGAAAGCAAAAAAAGATGAAAATAAATGTGGGAGCTGTTGGAGAAAACAGATGAGCAACTTCTAAAAAAACAGACAAGGAGGAGTGTTTTTAAGTCGATGTCATTTTTATTGTTCTCTTTATGAAAATATTTTGGTAACTGAAAGTTAAGGGATTGGTGTGTTTTAGATTAAAAAAAATTTGTTGTGAAAGATCTTTAGCTATGAAAATAAGTTAATAGTTCCAAAACATGGCCAAAATATTTAGTAGATAAAAACATTTCGATATGAAAATAAGTTCATTGTTAAAAAAACATTGTCAAATGTTTTTAGCTACAAATATAAAATGTAGTTTATTCTAAACATAGCTAAGAGTTTTAATGTAGGAGGTATGCTCTGGTTTTTTAGTTATGAATTAGCATTCGTAGCTAAAAGTTAGTTTTGGCTATGATTTTACACATTTTATTTTGAATTCAAAAAAACGTAGCCAATTCTACAGTATGTTATAGTTATGGCACTTAAGCCTCTTGCTTTGCTTTGATTGATTAACTTCTGTAGGCATAATTGTTGAGAGGTTCAATTCGAAGCTTTGCTTCTAGCTTAAGATGTCATGAAGTCCTTTAGATGTGGTTATGATCTTACAAAAAATCATATTAACATGATCCAAATAAGAATCTAGCGGGGCCTAATTATTGCTTAAACTTTTCGATCATTATTGAGTTCCACACCAACCAACCTAAGATTTTGAATTATAAAAGACATCACCTTAATGTGTGTTATGAAATTGATTGGTTAAATTTCAAAATTTACTGATTAGACTTTTAATTTTAGTTCAGAAAACTTCGTTATTGATATGCAACCAAATTTATTTTCAAATTGGTCTCGTATCTCTTTAGTAATAGTATAGAGCTTAAACTATTTGATTAAGTTGTCATAGATGTAAATCAATATTATGAACCTCAATCCCACATAAACCTACCTCTCTTGACTTAGTTATCGTAAGTCTTTCGATCATGTTGATAATAAGCTATATTTTCTTCCATAAAAGGTTGCATAAAATAGTCATCAAATACTTCATTCTTATTAAAGATGTATTACACTTTTTTATGCTAAATATTATAATTATTGTCATCCGACGTCTCTAAATCAATAATGATATTCTTATAAATTATTTTCACATCCCTTACATAAAGCTCTTGATAGGTTATTTCTTTTGTATCTTTTATACTTACGTTATTAAATTTATAAATTTCACTTGATTAGATCATAATAACATGTATGATAAAACACTATATCTAAAAGAAATTTCTAATGTAAGTTTTTTCTGTTTTTGACTAAATAATACCCAAAATAGTGTAAAGCTTTCATACTTAAAAGAATGATCTCAAAGACATGTATTAATATATAATTCAAAATAAAATGTCAAAATAGTCCCCAATTACAAATATCAACTCTTTATAGTTTTACAAATTTATAGAAAGTACTTGTCTTTTTTAATAATAAAAAATAAATACTTTTAGGGATCATTATATATAAATTGAGAGATTACATATAAAAGGACCATTAGTGATCATATCTACCTTCATGCTTGTGCAAAGGACTCGCTCCTCGTTAATTTTTTTAATTTAACAAGTTTAATTGGCATGTGTAGGCCACACGTTATAATGAAGTTCACTATTTATGACTAAAATGACAACATTCAATTTATTTAAAGAAAAACCTACAGAGTCAACTATTAGCCTCACTAGCTATCATTGTTATACAAAAATATTCTAAGAAATTTATGTGAACCATAACAAGAAGGTGTTAGTGTGTTAGGGTATTTTTATAGAGTATGAAAAAAATTAATTGAGAACCTATTGTAGAAAAGTTGATTGAAAACATATTGATGTTTTTTAAATTATCATAGAAATGAATCTATCTTTTTACAATAATAAAGTGATAAGTAATGTCCATCTCATAAAAAAAGTACTATCATTAAATTTAACCTTTGCACTACTTTGAAGCCAATGATAAAGTAAACTATTAGTTGATTATAACTCAAACTAAATTAAACTAATATATTGAATTCTAACTAGAAATAATTTAACAAGAATCTTATGATAATCATATCTAGAATAGACTTTCCTTAATATCATTGATTCAATTGCTTAGAGATTTTATTTTTTGGACTAGTGTAATTTCATAATATAATGAACTGATACTTCTTAGTATATAGTCATTTATCCTTACACAGATTAATTGATATCTCAGTCTGATGAACGCATATAAGAATACTTTATAATTTGTTAAATCTCACAAAAGGCAATTGTACTACTAGAAACATCATGGAGGACTATCCCTTACGCCCCATTCAATCCTAGATACCTAAGTCAATCTACATATAAGTTGTTCTAACAACATTTATATGTAAATTTAAATAAGATTTATGATCATATATCACTAACATTAATAACAACACTAATATTTTCCAAACATAAAACTCTTTATTATAAAACTAAAATCAAGGAATACAAAAAAAGTTATGATTTCAACTAATCTAGATAATAAAATATTTAGCCTTAATTATCTTTGAAATGACAAAAACAATAATCAAAAGAAAAGAACTTACGGAAAGATATCCCTCGATAATGATCTTGATCTCTTGATATGATTTGCTTTTTGGATTTTCCTTGAATTATAAAAACCGATTTTAGATATGTAATTTAAGGCCTTTTCTCCCTACATTGCTTTAATCCTAATAACAAGATAAAAAGATGTAAAACTAAAATAAAATATGCCTCCTTTTTAGGGTTTTTATATCTCCTAACACTACAACAAGGTGCATATTTTGCCACATTTTTTGGGCTACGTTTTAAAAATCATCACTCAAAGTGAGCTTTAGTGAAAATCGTTGCAAAAAGGACAATTGGTGACGATTTCTGAAAATCGTCACTAAATTATTATGGAGCTTTTGTTGACGATTTTGAAAAATCGTTACTAAAAGTGAGCTTTGGCGACGATTTTGAAAATTGTCACCAAATGTAGACCTTTTGGTGACGATTTTGGAAAATTATTGCTAAAAGGACATTTGGTGACGATTTTCAAAATCTTCTCCAAAGCTCACTTTTGGTGACAGTTTTCGAAAATTGTCACCAAAAAGTCTACTTTTGGTGATGATTTTCGAAAATCCTTGCCAAATAATTCACATTTATTGTCACCAAATGCGATGATTTTTGAAATCGACGTAAAGAGGTTGCCTTTGGGAGGTCCTTTGGTGACCATTTTGGTTATTGGAGGGAAACGAAAACTTAAATAGGGAAACGATATCATCATTTTAAGGCTCCAAACTTCTCTATTATTCCTAATTATTCCAAATCCACCGAAGCCCCAAGCTTCTCTATCGTCTCGCTTAGTTCATATAAAAATCAATCATACAACACAAACATAGAGTGAAGAGATTCGTGAAGTCTCTTCGAAAGGCAACTTCTTTGCTCTCTGTAGTCTCTGCTTCAACGATAAAACCACTCTCTGTTGGCTTCTTGAATTCTTATTTTTTCCCCACCACCGCCTTCACCAATCGGATAAAGGTGCCCGGAGTTTAAAGGAGATGGTATGGCTACAAGTCTCCTTATGCTTCTGGAAACTCTCTAGACCATATTCCCAAGCAGTTCAGACAAGATAATCTCAAGGATGGATGTATGTCTCTGTCTCATATCACACTCTTATGCAATGCCCATGCGCTCTGTCTTCGAATTTATTGCTTCCTTGATAGGTTTTTGGATGTGGAAATTGCTTTAGGAACTTTCTTTTTGTGATTATTTTGGGGTTTGGGAAGGAGAAAGAACATTGATCTTTCAGACTGAAGGTGAATATGAATTAGGAAGGTTGTTTTGAGTACTGCCTATTAAGTGTTCAATGAATGTTCTGGTAGAGATTATTTTTGTGTTGTGATTTCTAATTTATGCATTTGCTTCTAGTTAACCTACATTATTATTTAATTCATTGCCTTTTGAGGATTACAAGAATATATTGTTAGTTTTAGGAGGGGATGAATTATTATTTAATTCATTTTTTCCTAAGGATTATAGTGAACCCACACCATGATATGCCTAAGAATTAGATTAATACATTATCTCCTTTGGGGGTTGTAACGTTAGTAAATTGATAGCTATCCTCCTGTACATTTGTCTGTGATTGATTTAGGCATTAATTTAGCCAACTAAGAGTAGAAAACATACATGCAGATAAACCCCAGGAAATTATCACTCGAGTCTACTCCTGGATGTGAGTCATCATCATCAGTAACCTGGAAGAAGGTTTGAGTCCAAATTTTATAGAGTTCCTTATTGGATGCTCATGATCCTTTAACTTTATTCATTTGAAGCTTTTCAGGGACTGACTTCTTGTATATTAAGAAAATTTCGTTTTTCTTACACTGAGATAATCCATAAAGGTACTCAATGACCAAATAAGTGAATTAAAGATATAAAGGCCCACTCAATCTAGACCATAGATATGCATTTCATTCTCTATTTCTTTAAGCTGTTTAACTTGTTCTTGGACTTTCACGAAATCATTTACCTTCTCATGAACCAAAGTCACTTTGAATGGTAAACAAATTTTCTTACTGAACAAATTATGCGAAGTTATGACATGTGGATAATTAGGTAGTGTATTATAAAATAAACATAACATGTGAGCTTGAAAGTTATATTACTAGGCATTGGACAATGATTACATCCTTGGAATAGTTTTGGAGACCGAGATGGCACTACAACAAAGTAGGGAAAAGGCTCGTTGGCAAGTAAATATTGCTATATAACTTTCTGAAGGTTGTTTAAGTACATTGTCTATTAAATGTTTGATGAAATTTTATTAGAAATGATTTTTGTGTTATGGATGCCCCCAATGCATATATATTACAACAATCGTTTTTTTGTTTAACTCTCAAGTTGGATTGTTAAGTGCTTACATGATAAAGAAGTTGTACTTTGGAAGGTAGTTAATGGTTTTCAATGAATATTTTGCTGGATTATTTTCTCATTCTATCACCCTCCTTTTTTCTTTCCTAATTGAAAACAAACAAGCTTAATTATGCATAATTTCAGGCACTCTACCGATCTTGAAGGAGCTTTCATGATTCTTATGGCTAATCTTGTGTATATGATTGCTGACGTATGAAGTTGCTCTCATCGACATGGGCCAATCTACAGTCATTCTAGTCACGTTGTAATTTTTTTGTAATCTCAACATTTATAATTTGTAAAATGGTTTATGTATTTATTATTTTGTCTATAAGAATTGTTAAAGTTGTAATTAAAATCTTGTATACCAAGAATTTTTTTGGTTTAATTTAATGATATATTATTTTTTATATACAATGCTTCAAATTGTTAATTAATTTTGTATTATATTTTTATATAATAATTTAACAAAAAATCTAAATATTATATACAATAATATGGATTAAAATGACATAAATAATTATAATTAATACGGTATAATATTTTGTTAAAATGTATGCTAAAAATTTGACTATATTTTACAAAACGTAGCTAAAAACATTTGGCTATGTTTTAAAAAACGTAGCTAAAAATCTTTTGCTACGTTTCTGGAAGTGTAGCTAAAAACAATTAGCTATGCTTCCAGAAACGTAGTTAAAACGTTTCTGGAAACGTAGTTAAAAAATTTTTGCTACGAAAACTAAACGTAGCGAAAATGTATTGGTGACGATTTTCTAAAACATCGCTAATAGTTTTTAGCTACGAAAATAAAGCATAGGAAAAAACTATTAGCGACGATTAGTGAAAAACATTGCCTATAGTTTTTGCTACGAGAATTTGGTGACGTTTTTTGTGACGAATATAAATTGTCGCTAATTACTATTAGCCACGTTTTTGGAACTTTTAGTGACGAATTTTTTCTTAGCCAAATGTCATTTTTGTTGTAGTGTAAATTATAGAATTCTATGGCAAATACGATTTGAAACATGACAATGTCTTAGGTCGTATATCACCATATTTCTCCTGATCATTTCACATTATCTCTCATCTAATCATATATGAACCGTGTATCACATTGTTTCTTTTCAAGTCTTCTTGAAGAAAGACACGAGCTATGACAACCATGTCTCATTTGAATTCTTCTTTTCCAATTGATACAGTCTCACTTTGCTCGTGCAACACATCATCTTCTCAATACCACCTTCTTATTGTTGGGAAATCGGGTCGAGATCCGATCCCGACTGCAGTAGAATAATTACAAGACTTTTTTGCAATTTTTGATTTCCCGAAAACCAAGATCTCTTTAATTCTATAAAATGATTAACACTAATCATAAATAAAGTAGAAACTTAATTCATATATTATTTCGAAGCTTGATCTTTATCTTGTCGTATCCCTCAAACCGTTCCCAAAACTGATTTGTTTCAACCACCGTAGCCGCACAAATGTCCGGCCTCTAACGGTATCCATAGAATGAGTTAAGAGAACTCTATAACTCTTATAGAGAGGGTTAAGCATGAAGTACTAGCTCCATAGAGCTTAAGCCTATTTATAATAAGCTTTGGACGTTTTAGTAATTTAATTGAAATTAAAT
>JANQBM010000005.1:17809807-17819820 GCA_025594535.1 Erythroxylum domingense | reverse complement strand
CCTTATTTATTAAATATCTCATATTTAATCATAAAGTTTATCAAACTTTACAATCAAGTCCAACTTGATTAAATTAATTTTGCTCTATTCAACCTATTCTCTATGTGAGACCCATTAGGTTCTCAAATATGTTGGCAATGCTTATAAATTCTAATTCTAATTCATAATTAGAATAAGATAAATTAAAACTCCTTTTAATTTATCTTTAATTCTCTAATTAAACAATTTATAATTATAGGTCAAGATTGGCGTCTAGTAACGCATCATGACTACCCAAATATTTAGAAATGTCAAAGTAGTTCTGACTAACCTTTCTGTACATATTTTTTTTCTTATAATTCAATTCTTTTATCATATAATATTCTAATTAGATATAGAGTATGGAATTAATGTCTACTCTATTTTGAGTCCAATCATATTAGTTATCCGCCATTAGCTACCAATTCAATTAATGATATTTGTAAACTATTTACAAAATGTCATTCCACCTTGGCCAAGGATTTTCTGAATCAATACTAATCAAGAACAACGAAACATTCTCCCTAATTACTTTAGGTTGATGAATCCTATCTTGATCACACAACTACCTCCATATAGTTCATGCTACATCTAATGGCTACCAATTAAGCGACCCATAATTAAATAGATCATAAGTAGTATCAAAACATAGCAATTCCTATACAAGATAACTTTGATGACCTCAAGTCAAAGGATCACTTATACAATCATCACAGTGAGAATTTCATAGAAATACAAGTAATATTCCAAATGGATTTCTCATGTCGAGAGTGTTCAATGAACTTGTTCTCTGACAAGCAACCACACGTTTGTTTAAGTATCTCTATACTTTAGCCTATGAGATCGACTACTTCCTTCATAAGGAAAAACATAACATATGCTAGTCTTTTTACGTTTTATTAATATCCAATCTTAATAGAACAATGACTAGGAATATTTAGGAATAATACATAAATGCAATATGAATCTCATAATTATAATCTCATTATAATTTCATTTATAATGTACAATTATTCTTTGGACTTTATCATATACATCTAAACATGTACAAGATAAATAATGACTTTAAATAAATTTTCACTAAACTACAACCGAAGTGATTAGCTGTAAGGCATAAACCAACACTTATTGTAGAAGATATCTTAGTATACAATTATGTTTATACCTTGTTTCTAAAATTGAGTTTTATTGAGATTTTCCTTATAAACTCTTCCAATTTTTAGCCACCATCATTCCTTAAGCAACTTTCAATAATGACCTAAATCAGACATAAATTCAAGATGCTGAAGTAACTAAACTGTACCATAACATGTAAAGGAACATAAGCAAAAAGTTATTGTAGAAAAGAAGACTAGAGAGGAAGATGGTAATAAGGAAATTGATATAAGCAACATGCAAATGTAAGTGGGAAGGACAAATATCTAGGACTTGATTGAGGGAGTAGGGGTGTTATTAGATTGAATGATAGTAGAATAGTGGTCCCCGTGTGTTGTAACAAGGGGTTACAAATATGTGTTATCTAATTAGTGGCTCCTAAGTTTTTATATTATAGTCAATACCATGACAATGGTGGTGTTTTTTTTTTGGCATATTCTACCTCTTTTATATGGTACCATTTTTTAAGTTAATGAATTATTTAATTTCTAAAAAATCAATAATAAGAATCAACATGAATAAAAATCTAGATTAAAGTGCCCCTAACTTCATCCTACATCCTTGTAGAGATTCTATTGTTTAGACTGGAAATTTTTTTCTAATGAATTGTCATCTATCGATGTATAACCACCCACCTCTTGAGTGATTAAACAATATATCTGTCTAATTAACTACTCTTAGAATGAAATAAGTTATTTGAGACATCACAAAAGATTGCCCTAATACCGAAAGGGCCTCGTATATATACATATATACATATATATATATATGTATATATAAATCTTGTATATGATCAACATTAAGATTAACACATATAAATCTTAAATATAAAAGTCTTCAATGGAAATTGAAATAATATTATATCTATCAGGGTTCCTTCTAATCCATATATAAAAGTATTTACCCTATAACCATCTTTGGAATAATAAAAACAACATGCAAAGAAAATAAGAACCCATGATAAGATATACCATATGGATGATCTCATTTATTTGATATGATTCACTTCCTTGGAACAAATTTTGATCTCTCCCTTTAAAGCGACAAATCGATGTGTTTAAAGGTTCTCCTTTGATAGGCAATTGCTAAACTTAATGAGACTTAAAGATAAGAACAAGTAAAAAACTTAAAAAGATGTCCTTTTTTTAGGATTTTTGTAGCTTTTTAAACAATTTATTTTTAACAAATAAGGTTTAAGATATAACCATATCCTAAATTGTGAATCTTTTTGTTTTTTTTCTAAAGATGGACATGGTAACTGATACACCCATGTCTCAAACTATATTTTTTTTGTTTCTTTTGCACATCTTTTTTAAAAGGTATACGAGTTAGGATAAGATTGTACCCTAAGTTGTGTATTTCTTGGTAATTTTTCTCTTTACAACACCACCTCCTTTCATTTTATGTATTAGAACGAATCTTCTTCTCCAGGACGTTTGAAAGGAACACAAAATGATAAATGATTATGTGCAAGGGTTTGTTTAAACAAAAATAGTGTTCTCTTCATATTTTTTTCTTATAGACTATTCCAATTCTTGGCTGCAGCATTCCTCAAGCAAAATTTTCACAATTACCTAAAATAAGATATAAGACCAATTAAATAAAGGTAATTTAGATAAAAAAGAAAAATATTAAGAAAAATATGTGCACTTGTCATGTATAAAAATTGTATGAGACATTAGGGACTCAGAAGAAGCCTAAAATTATGAGAAAATTTGTAACCAACTAGAGTTTACTAGTTGTCTATCTAATTTTCTTCGAATTATTGCTCTATTTCTCTAATTGTTACTCCAACCAAAAAATTATTTTCCATAAATAAATTGTTAAAATAATCACAGAAATTATTTACAATATGATTGCACCTATTCATTCCTTCCTTTTATTTATTAAGGATAAGTGAGCATTAACATCCCCAAGAATCACCTATGAGTTAGATCATTAGTTGTTAATTGAAATTAAATCTTTCCCAAGATTTTTCTTAGTGAAAATTTTATTAGAGTCATAAACAAAAAATATGTTAATTATGGTAAAGAGATGGTAAATATGAACTTTAAAATAAATAATTTGATTTAAAATAGAAAGAGGATTAGTCGAAAATTGAGTTATATCCTATTAGAATAATTTTGAAATTGAGACAAAATGTATAATTGTCTACTAGGGACCATCCGTGAGCAAAACAAAAAATTATCGAGGGATTCTTGTTATGAATTCTTATTTGGCTTCTAAGACACCGACCAATAAAGGATTAAAATGAGTGATAACAAAGCTTGAATCTTTACTACTTTTCACGAACCAATTAGCTGAAGAAGTTCCAGTAAGTTTTACTAACTTAAAAGCTCTAAAGAATCTAGATTTGTCAAATAATCAATTATCATGAACCATTCCAAAGGGGTCTTGTCATTGACAAAGCTAACTAGATTGAGCTTGGTAAGAAATGAATTAAGAAGAGAAATACCACAAGGAATTGGTGAGCTTCCAAATATTGAGACATTATAATTGTGGGAGAATTCCACAACAGCTTGGCTACAATGGAAAATTACAATGGCTAGATGTGTCATCCAATTCGTTTTCAAGTCCAATCCCATAAAACCTTTGCCATGGGAACCAGTTTTTCAAGCTCACACTGTTCTTTAACAACTCACTAGCAAACTACACCTCACTAGCAAACTAAACCTCACTGACAAGGCTCAAAATCCAAAACAAACGTCTAAATGGCTCAATTCTAGGCGATTTTGACCTCCTAAAGAGTCTAACCTCTATGGACATAAGCAAGAACAACCCAACATGCACAATCTCTTTAGACCTCAGGAATGTACCATAACTACAATACCTTGACATCTCATATAACTCATTAAATGCCACTCTTCCATCAAACTTCTACAGTGCGCCTGATAGCTAGTTGGAGTAAAATTATAGGCGAAGTTCTAGACTTTATAAGTTGCAACATTGTATACAAGATAGATTTACAAGGAATTCTCTCAACGACAACATTCCTTGGGACATTGGTCACTGTGAGAAGCTTTTATCGTTAAATTTGAGCAGCCACTCACCACCGGAATAATCCTATACGAGATATCTGCGCTATCGACAATCGTCCTCACTGACCTCTTCTTTTAAATAAACAAAATATAAATCATCAATGTGAGTTCCACTTTAATAAAAATTTAAAAAATTGCATATCAGAAAAAAATTGTCATGTAATATTTAACTAGCTGAGGTGAAACTCCACCATTTTTTCTCTCTAATTAGGGCTTAATTTGAATGTTTTGTAAATATTAGAGTTCAACTTACACATTAGGATTTAAGTTATGTTTTAGTATAAATGTAAAAGTATAAATTGTTATTTTTGACAATATTTTCAGCCAAAAGTTTGGATTAATTGATTTAAATAGAAAATTGAGACTGTGGGCACTTGTTTTCCATGCTAAGTTGAATGCTTAAGCAAATACCAAGTAAATAATGTTATGTTTAATTAGAGGTTTATTAATGGAATGAAATGAACTATAATATTATTCTATCGCTTGAGTGGAATGTTTATAATGAAATCAGATAGAAGAGGAAAGTTTCATATTACTTATTATTTTATCTTAAACAGTAAAAATAAAAACTTCCGATTTGGGAAGTTTATGATATGTTTAGTTGGACGTAAAGTTTTTAATAAAATGGAATAAAATAGAATGAAATAAAATAGGTTATAATAAAATGTACCGTAAACGGATGTAATATTATAAATTTATTATTTGGGAGGGATGAAATAATTTATAATATAATATAGTAAAATGTTGTTTGGATAAAAGGTTTATAATGTAATATAGTGTAGAGTTGTTTATCATTTTATATTCTATCATAAACCCCCCAAATTAGAGGTTTTTCATTTTTACTGTTTAAGATAGAATGAGATATAATATGAAAACTTCATCTTCCATCTCATTCCATTTCATGTCATTATAAAACTTCCTTCTAAACGATGAAATAATATTACATTCTATTTCATTCTATTATAAAACCCCCAACCAAATATTACCTTAAAATGAAATGTAAAATAATAAACAACTTTACACTATATTAACTTATAAATCATTCGTCTAAACAATATTTTATTATATTATATTATAAATTTTTTTATCTCTCTAAAATAATAATTTTTTAATATTATATTCATTTATATTTCATCCCATCAAAAACTTCACGGAAAAACATATTATCATCGAATCATAGCCTAAAACTAAAACGTGAAATCCGAAGAAGCCGAGATTAACATTATAACTAAAACTGAGAGACGTAGCGAGGAAGAGAGGGATTACTGCTCCTCTTATGGCTTCTGCTTCAAGCTCATCGGCGTCGGAGGAGCTGACACTGACGGTGAAGTGGAGCGGCAAGGAGTTCACTGTCCGAGTGTGCGGCGATGACTCAGTTGCGGAGTTGAAGCGACGCATATGTGAACTAACCAATGTCTTGCCCAAGCGTCAAAAACTTCTTTATCCCAAAATCGGCAACAAGCTTGCCGACGACTCCCTTCTGCTTTCCCAGCTGCCTCTCAAATCCTCGCTCAAGATGACGATGATTGGGTTTGTTTCTGTTTTACTCTCATTTTAACTATCTCTCTTTTCTTTTTTTGGAAACCGCATGAGTAACTATTGTTCTTCTTTTGTTTTCCTTTTCTGATGAATTAGTTTACGCCTTGTAGTTGATTACGAGACTTTTGGACATGACAATTACGTGGATAAAGGGTTAACTCAAATGGGTTTTAGGTTAAAATGAAGACTGACCATATAACCATTTTTATTCCTTATAAATGCTTATACATTTGTTTTGTGGTTACGATAATCCTAGAATGGAGTTGTATGAAATTGAAACTGGAAAGGAATAGCATTAACTTGGTTCAACGTTGAATTAATATGTGTTAACAAGATTTTCTCTTCAGATTGTCAATACATAATCATATCTTTAATTAAGAGCCTTCGTAAAGATGACAGTGACCGAAAAAAGGAATCCATTTTCTTCATATATAGTTTTGTTTTCTTTCTCGCTTTTGTTTCATTTTCACACATACTTGTGTGACAAATGTTGGAATCAGGGTGCTTACTTAGTGGTTCTTTCTGAATGCTTGAAGTGTTATGAGTCCTGTTCATATACCAAGATATTTTCAGTAGTGTTAATAGATTTACTTCAGTTCAAGCTCCTTTGAAAGTTATGTGCACATGAATGAATTTTCAGAACTGTTGAAGATGATATAATTGTTGATCAAGTAGACTCTCCAGAGATTGTTGATGATTTTGAAATAGGACAAGATGAATCGGTTGACATTAAAGATAAGGAAGTGAATAAGCAGAAACTAAGGAGGCGTATAGACCAATACAAGGTCAGTTATTGGCTTTTAGAATTTGGCAAATCTAGTACCTGCTTTTAGTGAACATAATTTTCCTGAGTATCCAATGATGCTCATCTCTGTGACTTTTTGAGTCACAAGAAACTCATGCTTTGATATTTGCATCCTCTTATGATATTTGCATTATCTTTTGATTTATGCTCATTTGAAGAATTCACGAAGTATTTTATTAATTTGTGCTCATTTCGTAGCGGTATACTTGTTCTTAGCTGCTTGATTGAAATCATTGGTTGACTGAACAAATCATGAAAGAGTACCTAAGTGACGCATCTACTAAGTATATGAAGTGCTGAGTCAATTGATGACTATAAGGGCATGGAATCAGCAATCCAATGGTTTATGAAAAGCTGGTGATGCAGGACTAAAATTAGAAATTTCAGACTAGTAGCTAAAATTAACAGAACTTATAAAATATGTGCTGCTGGAATTGAGTTTAAGGTCTGGAATTTCAGTTTCGGCTGTTGGAAGTTCAGTTTGGGTTACTGGAAATTTAGGCTGGAGTTGCTGGAAATTCAGGCTGAATTTACTGGAGTTTTAGATAGGAAAACAAACAATGAAATGTTTAGTTCTAGAAATCAATTATAGGATAGAAAATTAGGACAGGATAACTCCTAGAAGAAAGGATCATACCTTTCTAGTTGAAAATTCAAGTTTGTAAAAAGAATCATGTTTTTTTAATTGATAGGTTGATTGCCTATATAGGGAAGTACTTGGAACCCTAATCTTAGTGGAATAGGAAAACCTACTAAATATTCAAAATAAAAATAAAATCCTATTTAATAAAGATTCTTATTATTCCTTAATAAACATGACCCTAGACTAAGAAAGACCAAATAAAGTAGAAATATTTTCCTTTTTTAATAATAAAAACTAAACTAAACTAATAACTCCTCTTTTTTATTTCTCTAGCTTGATGAGAGTTGATCTTGACAACTAAATGTTGTCAAACATTTTTTTCTTTTTTCTTTCTTTCCGTTGTTTCCATTCAAAGAGGATGCAGTTCCTATGTAGTTGTTCCAATATGCCACCTCATTCCTTGTGTTGATATTCCAAACATGCATTATACCATCTTCTGAGCTTTACTCTACGTAATGACCATTTTAGTTTGCTTTGACAATTGTATTTGGAAAGATTCCATAAAGAAACCACATGGCTTCTTTATTGCATAGGTATCAAGAACATAAGGATTGTTGTGCCTTACAGTCAAAAACATTAAGTTGCCGCCATTGCTGAATTTTGATTTTGCATCTTCCTTTAGATTTACTTTGTCTTTATCACTGACTACACCATGATTTGCATAAATGTAGTTAGTTTCTCAACACCAAGAACATCATCAAGTTTTGAAGCCCACCCATAGTGTTTGTTGGTTAAACGTGTTAGGAACCCTTTCCTACTAGAATAAGGGTTGTAAGAACTTCTCTATACATGTGTGTTTATTCGATCCTTCGATAACAAGATATCCTGAAATTTTCTACAAATTTGAGTTTTCAATTGGAAAGTGTGATGCTTACTTCTAAGAGTGATTCTTAGACCCTCGGAGTGATTCTTAGTTCCCTACCCTCCATTACTTGTTTATTTCACTAAATTTCAGCCATATTAAATCCTGAAATCTTAGCCTAAATTTTCATTAACTAAACACTAAAAACCTTGCTATACCAAATCAAGCTGAAATCCAAACCTGAAATTTGATATTCCAACATTCAGTTTTATTTTCTATTTTTTGTAAGGTTTAGCTATTATTTAGTATTTCTTTTATTTTTCTTACATCAATTTGGTATCAAGACTTTGGTTCATAATGACGACATGTAGCGGAAAGGCGTATAAACGAATTCTCAACAACCAAGAGCGAGATGAAATGCTTTTGAGAATTATGAAAAGATTGGGCATTGATGATCCTCGATCACAAGATGCTCCAAAAACAAACTTACATGTAACAACTCCCACATGAAAGAATGTTCGACAATTTTTGGATCCTAGATAGCCTTGACCTACATTCCTTAAAAGTCAAAACTCCCACAAGAAAAAATTTATGCAAGCTAACAACCTATGCTTAATGCTACACATGAGGATGGTGCTAATAAACAAGGGAAAATCTTGGCCGAAAAATCATATTATGATTTTTTATTCCTCAAATTTAACAGGCACTATCTCAAAGAAAGTGTTTTTTTTTTTTTTTTTGGGTGCTGTAAAAGTTGGCACCTCTCCTTCAATTGATCAATTAGAATCTTCAAGCCTACATGTAGAAGTTGCTTAGGTACTTGATGACTTGGAGAGTTGACAATGGAAGATGATCAGACGTGGAGAGTTTGACAATGGGAGATGATCATAGTGTTAAAGATGAAATGACTAAGCAATAAGTTGAAACGCTTAATCAAGACGTTGAAACACCTAAACAACAAATCAAAATACAAGAACAATAAGCTGAAACAATAGGACAATATGTTGAAGGGATTGGAAATCAAGCTAAAATAACAGAAAGGGAGCTGAAGAGATTAACTTGTAAGTTATAAGGGTTCCAGATCCTATTTGCTGAAAACTTGATGATATCCTTGGCATTAAGAAAGCAATAAATCGGATTGATGAAGATTATGTTTTGGCGGCTGATGAAGGAGAAGTGGATTTGAATGGAAGTGGGAAAACACAACATATGAATAAAGGAGAAGCTGTAAATAAATTTGCAGACTCAAGTTTCAGTAATGACAACAAAATAATGGATCTGACTACAAGAAGCAACAATATGTATGTTCTTGACACCTATATTGTAGAGAAGCCATATGGTTTTGTGATTAAACCATTTGCAAATATAATGGTCAAGATTTATGATGCTGTCCACATTACCAAAACTCTTCTTCAAAGAGGTTGTACGTCTTTACAGATTACCTTTAATTATTGTCTCTGATCATGATGTGGAGTTTATAAGTTATTTTGGGAGAATTCTAAGGAAAACATTAAACATTAACTTTTAATTTCAAGTTTTTTCCACCCCCCAATTTATGGACTAATGGAAGTGGTAAATAGAAGCTTGAGGGACTTGTTAAGATGTTTGGTTGGAGACAATATGAATAATTATGACCTCATTTTTCCTATAGCATGATTTGCACACAACAGTTCTGTAAACAGGTCAATTGGTAAGAGTCCTTTTGAGATAGTTTTGGGAATTCAATCAGTAAAGCCTATTGATTTGATTCTTTTACCATAAACAACACGAGTTAGTATTGAAGTTGAAGGTTTTGTACAATACATGAGGAACATCTTTGATGAGGTGCAATGAAAGATAACCAACGACTTGACTTATTGTAGAGAATCCCGTAATAATGGATAGTCCCTTAATCAAGGGATTATCCTTAGCTGTAATATCTAGCTATTTTAGGGAGATTTCCAAATAAGGAGTTTTCCTAATTAGGAAGACTCCCATAACTATGTACCCTAGCTCTATATAAGAATAGCATCT
>JANQBM010000005.1:17791074-17809707 GCA_025594535.1 Erythroxylum domingense | reverse complement strand
AGACATCTTTGCACCAACTTGAGGGGGAGTGTAGAGAATCCCGTAATAATGGATAGTCCCTTAATCAAGGGATTATCCTTATAGATTATCCTTAGCTGTAATATCTAGCTATTTCCAAATAAGGAGTTTTCTTAATTAAGAAGACTCCCATAACTATGTACCCTAGCTCTATATAAGAATAGCATCTACTGTACTTCTATTATCTGAAAAAATAAAGAAGTTTTATTCTTATAAAGGACATGCTGGTAAACATCGTCGATTGGTGGAATTTAATGATAATGATAGAAAGGATTTGTCCAGAGCGATATCCAAAAGGAAAATATAAGAAATTTCATTTATATTCACATAGTTCTTCTAGACCTTATAAGATACTTAAGAAGATAAGTGTCAATGCTTATATTTCGGAATTACTAAGTGACGTGGGAATTAGTCCTATTTTTAATGTTGCAAACTTATTTATTTATCATGGACATGATGTACATAACCTCCCTGCAGCTGTGAGAATTTGCATCATTCCTCGTCTTAAGAGGAAATAGAGGATGTTCTTGATGAAAAAATTGTAGTCACAAGAGTTGATGGATGTCGATAGTTTCTTGTCAAGTGGAGACGAAGATCACTTTCTGACAGTACTTAGATTTAAAAGCTGAATTTTAGAAGTTGAATCTAGACTTATATGAGCGGTGTTTATCACATTCTATGTCAAGGACGACTTCAGACAAGTTGAGGAGAATTAATGCAAGAGCTTACAGTTTATAAAAGAAATAATAGAGGGCAAATTAATTATTAATCATTCACAAGCTTTAATTTGGTGAAACGAAGAGTGGGAATTGAGTTTAGCACTGAAATTTAGGTTATGCTCGGATCCCTTATTAGATAGTAAGTAGTATTATGTTAGATATGTTATTCTAGTTATAAATATGTTATCTTAGTTGTTTAGGATTTAAACTTATAGAATTTTTATTAGAATATGATTTAAATGTGTTAGGAACCCTTTCCTATTTAGCCCTTCAATAACAAATATCCTGAATTTTTTCTAAAAGTTTGAGTTTTTAATTGGAAGATGTGATGCTTTCTTTCAAAAGTGATTCTTAGACCTTAAGAGTGATTCTTAGTTTCCTTCCCTCCATTACTTGTTTATTTCACTAAATTCCAGCACTTGTAACCTAAAATCCCAGTGACCAAAAACTTAAATTTTAGCCATATAAAACCCGGAAATTCTAGTCTAAATTTCCATCAATCAAATCTTAAAAACTGAATATACTAAATCTGAAATTTCAGCATTTCAAGCTGAAATCTGGACCTGAAATTTAATATTCCAGCAGCCTAATACCAATCATATTTCCTAATTTTTGTGAGTTTTAGCTATTAGTAAGTATTTCTTCTACTTGTCCTGCATCAACTTGTGTACAAAGTTTCTAAGTATTTGTTCACTTATTGTTGTTCCAGTTAAAGATGTCACTGGGACAACTGTTTTGTTGATCTTAATAACTATGTGTGCTGTGTAATAAGTCATGAAGTATGGTGAGTGTTCTTCTGTTAACCATTGCTTGGTTGTTTTAAAATTATGGACTTCTTTGATTGAATGATGGTTATTTTCCTTGCATATCCTGAGTGTAGATTGAAATTCTAAATCCATGTCGGGAAGGAAAGAAGCTACTTGTGCTGGATATTGATTATACCCTATTTGATCACCGTTCTTCAGCTGAGAACCCCCTTGAGCTGATGAGACCTTGTAAGAATCTGGATGTGGCAAGTTGTAACTTGTATTGTCTGAAGTATGAATTCATAATAACTTTTTTCCTAAGCAGATCTTCATGAATTTCTCAAGGCTGTCTATGCAAAGTATGATATTATGATATGGTCAGCAACCAGGTTAGACGTCTACTATCTATTTGATTATCTGTTTTCGTTGGTCTTTACTTATCTACCATAAATCATTCCAAACAATTTTTACCTTTCTGCTACGCAAATCTTTAACAATTCTTACATGTATGCCCCATGAAAAAGAGAGTTCAACTGCCCTCAAAATTAAAAATAAAGAAAAAATTATCTTATCAAAATTGTTCCCTGAGAGTTTATGACTGATTAGATTGTAGTCAACTAAAATCATTGACTCAAGAGCACAGTTTTTATGGTCCAAGTCCTTGAATAACTATCCTGTTGCGTACAACTAAGTGCTTAAAATTGAAACTTACAAGTAATGAGGCCCAAGTTTTAAGACTGTTAGGTGGCGTATGGTTGTTAATGTTGTGTTGATCAAATCCAGGTCTACAGATGGTATGCAAATACTGCCTCCACATAATCCATTTTTACTCAACCATTATGCGTTGAAGAAGTATTTATGCAACCAAGTTTAATTTGCTGTGTTGGCCTGGTAAAGCTTTTCTATTAGGAGAGAAGGAATTAAGTTGCCTTCTGATACTAACAGTGCACATTGCTCAACGGTATTTATGACTGGTTTTTAGTTGCTTGTAATGTTAAGCACATGATAAATTTTCTTCTAGGATATTACTAGAATGAATATTGAATCCAATTTCATCAAGTTTCAACATGGTTTTTGCCTTTAATGAAGTAACTCAGAGCTAAGCATATTTTGGTCAGTCGAATCTAATATAATAAAATTAGTCCGTCTGATACATTCTAAAGCATGCTCATATCTACTGTGGCTTGGACATGTAACAAACGTTATATTAGTTTTCTGAATGTTTCTTAACCTGACTGATTGAAATACCTTTTTTTTTTTTTGGGAAATGAGCTGATTCAAATACTTACTTTTAGGTATTTGCATAACTCTTTAGTCTGGCTTCTTTTATGCTGTAGCATGAAGTGGGTTGAATTGAAGATGGGGCAGCTTGGGGTACTTAACAACCCTCATTATAAGATCACTGCTCTTCTAGATCATTTAGCAATGATAACGGTGCAGACGGATTCTCATGGGATATTTGATTGCAAGCCACTTGGATTGATTTGGGCTCAATTCCCCGAGGTACAAGTTTTGAGATTGTTTGTTTGTAATATACTTTTGTACTTTCTCCTTTTTTTCGTCTTAACTTTGTTATGGGCTGATGGTTGCCTATTTGATTTACTTACCTTGCATACTAGCGCATTGTACATGGCCAAGTCTATACATTCGATGTCTATACATTCGATGTGTTAGTTCCATGAATCTGAAGTTCTAGGTCTATTGATTGCCTAATAACAGTGAAATGAATTTGGAAACACTGGATTTTGCATACATTCTTAATATTCTGTCATGATGACATTCTGTGGTTTCTTGTTGTATTCAGTTCTACAATCACAAAAACACTATAATGTTCGATGACCTTCGAAGAAATTTTGTGATGAACCCACAAAATGGTTTAGTAATTAAGCCATTTAGGAAGGCTCATGCGAACCGAGATAGCGATGAGGAGCTTTGGAAACTCACGCATTACTTGCTTGCCATTGCTGATCTTGATGATTTAAGCACTCTGGATCATAGAAAGTGGGAATTCTTTGCTGAGGATAATGGAAAAAGGCGTAGACATGTATAACTGACGAGCTTAGAGACCTCAATTATCAGCTTTTGTTTGATTTCTGAGGTACCTATCTCATATCTATATCAGTCTCTATATTTATCTCTTGGTTTGTCTCCAGATTAAAATTTTGACGCAAAACTAAATATTTTTCTTCTTAATGCTTGTTGTCTATCGAATGACTTGCCTACGTACAAAATGTATGCAAAATACTGTAGAAGGCTAAAAGTGATTTTATTTGCATTTGATATTTCAGCATTAATTATTAGTATTAGTAATTAGTAAATCCAAAATACGATGGAAGATTATCTCCAAGGTTTTATAAGATAGGCTTTTTAATCTAGTTCAGTGCTACAGATCCGCGGCAATCATATAGAATTTGGAATATTATGCATGGGGAGCTGATGGCCCTTTCTGCAAATGTAGATAATGATATTCTGATATGTAAATCAACTAGATTTTCGTACACCACTTCAAGATGTTGCATTTGCATGCTCGCTTGTGCATCTGCATGGTGATTGAGTGAAGGATTTTGTACAAGTTCCCCACACGGTTTTTAGTTTTTGTCCTCTTTCCTTTTTCTTTCCACACCAATTTCCTAGTAAATGCATGAATCTGTAAGCAATGTCAAAGATTACAGTTAATGTATATATATGGAACTAGAATGGTTTAAGTTCTCATTTGTGCCCTGATGTTTTGAGTGAGAACTAGCAGCTTCATCTGCAACACTTATCGGCCTGACCATTTACACGAACTTTTTTCTTAAAAAAATTATATTTCCAAAGCTACCACCTACATTTTTAAACGGGTATATGATTTTTTTAATGCTGGGTAAATTATCTTTGAAAAAAAGGAAAATGAACATGATCGCAAAAGGAGAAAATGATGGATTAAGTCTTAAACAGGGAATAAAAATTGAAATTTAAGCACAAAGTTAAGCGCGTGAAAGTTTGGAAAATGCCAAGGCAAATTAATATGTTCAACAGTAGGACTAGTGAGATCTAATAGTAATATACATAACATTGAGAATTGTTTTATTGAATTAAGTTTGATTTAAAAAGCTGAACAAAGAAGAAAATAGTCAGATTAACAGCAAGGAATGGAAATGTTGAGATTTTAGACTTTGATTGCAACTCTTAAGTTAGATAAGATTCTAAGCTATTAATGAGCCTAAAGCAAGAGTTTCTTTAAAAACAAGAATGAAGGGGATCTCTTGTATTTGATTGATTAATAATAGTAATTTGACAATTATAATAATAAGAAAATCTTTTATAGGTACAAAATTTTAAGAATTAGTGATAGAAAGAAATAAAACTTTCAAATTTCAAAATTCTAAACTTAAATACAAGTTTGTCGAATGTCTAAGAAATGCATTGGTGTTTGTTCAAGGAGCATACTGGTGTAGATTTTGTTTTGGAACTTTATAAATATAAATAATGACAAATTTGACGCCAATTTAAAATCTTACTTTAGTATCAGTTTGTTTTTATTTCTTTAGTTAGTAAAATTAATGTACATCCTTGGCACCGTTATGATTATGTTCTATTTTTCAACTTCCAAAAATTAGTGAAGATCGAAACCAATCCATTCTTACGTGTAATATTGGTTACATTATGTAATCTTATTCTTGAGTTACTCCTCCACTTGAATCAATAGAATGACCTTTAAATTAGCCTTTTGAAGAAGCAAAATTTCATTTCTAATTATTAAGTTGTTGAAGGCTTCTTTGGCCTTTTTTCTTTAATGCTTTTTAATAGATTGCCAACAAAATTTGATGCTTAAGTAGTAAATAGTTGATTCCTATTATTTTCCATATCCTCAAAAGGATTTATTATAAAATGAGTATCTTGGTCTATAAAGTTAAAGGAGATAAATCAACAACATTAGAAGGTAGTATGGATACCATATTAACTTAGCAATTCGATTTTGTAAACGTTATTATTGACCTTTTTTTTCAACTTGAAAAAGGTCTAGTTATTTATGTCTTAGACTTGCGCTTGTTTGGATACTTTCTTTCCTTGAGTGTAACTAAACTTAATCTCTAAGTTTAATATCATTTCTTTTCTCCCTTTGTTAGCTTAATGTATTTTTTGGATCTTCTTCTCAATGTTCATCCTTTCCTTCTCACGAAGCTTCTATAACACGCAATAAAACACCTAAAGTTCGATTAACAATCTTAGTTTAGGCATCAGTTTATGGATGACAAGTTATAAGAAATAACTTAGTACCTAACTTTCCCCACAAAGTTTTCTAAAAGAAGCTTAGGGACTTTACTTCCTTATCTGAAACAATAGTTTTAGGAACTTCATATAATCCAACAAACTCTTTTAAAAATAATTCAACAATATATGATGCACCATTGATTTTATGATATGCAACGAAATGTGTCATTTAGAAAAACATATTCACCATTAGAATGAATCATTACCATTCCTTGACCTTGGTAAACTTAAAATAAAATCCATCGAGAGATCTACTCATGGTTCATTAGGTATAAGTAAAAGGTGTATACAATTTATAGGGTGCACTTTCATTAGGTATAAGTAAAAGGTGTATACAATTTATAGGGTGCACTTTATATTTGGCACGTTTAAGTGTAACCTATCTTTCACACTCTCTCTACATCTCTCGTATGTAGCTAAAAAAATTCTCTCTCAATATCTCAAAAGTTCTTTTGACTCTAAAGTGTCCCATTAAGCCTTCCTAATGCGATTCTCTTATAAGTAACTCTCTTAAAGAACTATTAGATACACACAATTGATTTTCTCTAAACAAATATCCTTCATGCCTATATAATTTTTCAAATGCAAAATGCTTATATTCTTTAATTACATTACTAAAATCAGGAATACCAACATATAAATCTCTAATACAATTAAAACATATAAAAAATTAATTAACAAAATATGTCTCTTAGTGCATCGGTAACTATGCTTTATTTTTTTTACCTTGCTTATACTTTATCATATAAGGAAAAGTTTTAATAAAATCCAGTCACTTGATATGTCTCTTATTTAACTTATTTTGACCTTGGATATATTTCAATAACTCTACACGTCACAAAATCTTTAGGTTATAAATAGTGTTGCCAAGTCTTTAATTCTCTCACCAATGCAAACATCTCCTTATTATAAGTTGGGCAGTTCAAGGTTGCTCCTCTAAGTTCCTCACTAAAGTATGCTAATAATTTCCTATCTTGCATGAAAATTATCCCAATTTCTATGCTCAAAGCATCAAACTCAATCTTAAATGTCCTAGTAAAGTTGGATAAAGCTAGTAAGGGAGTCAAACTTAACTTCTTTTTCAATGAGTTAATGACTATTTCTTGATCATCACCCTAATTGAACCTTGCACTCTTTTTCATTATCTCAGTCAAAGGTGTGGTAATTATGTTAAAGTCTTTAATAAAATGCTTATAAAAACTAGTAAAACTATAAAAATTCCAAACATCACTTATAATTTTTGGTATTAACGACTCTCTAATAACTCTAATAACTCTGACTTTATCTTCATCCACTTATATTCCCTTTATATTTACCATATAACTAAGAAATATAACCTATTTGGTACAAAAATAACACCTATTCAAAATTTTAAATAATTGTTCTTGCATAAACACATATAAAATATTTCTTAAATTCTCAACATTTTCATCTAAGGCCTTATTATAAACAATAATGTCATTAAAATACATAATCATAAACCTACCTAAAAACTCATGTAGAATATAGTTCATGAATCTCATGAAATTACTAGGTATATTAGCTAAATTAGAAGGCATTACTAACCACTCATACAAACCATATTTAATTTTAAAGGCATTTTTCATTTATCATATGTTCTAATCCTAATTTCATAGTAACCAAAATTTAGATTAATTTCAAAAAATAAGGATACATTATATAAATCATCAAGCATATTCTTTTATACTAATTTTGTTAATGGCACAACATTTCACACATATTCTCCACAATCTATTCATGTTTGGTATTTAACAAAATAAGAACGACATAGGGTCCAAGCTCTCTCTCTTATAATCCTTCTCTAATAGTTCTTCCACTTGATTTTATATCTCTTTTGTTTTCTCTAAATTTTGTTATAGATAAGGATCAATTTGAAATTTAAGCTCCAGGAATAAAGTCAATTTGGTACTAATCCCTTTAATAGGTGGTAATATATGAAAATATTTCTTGAAAGAGATCATCAAATTCTTATAAAAAGAGACACAACACCACTAAGCAAAGTGGCATTATCATTAATAAAATAAGAAAGAAAAACTTCTTTGTAAAAAAGAAAAAGTATTTGACACTTAGCTAACAATGATCTCTCACATCCCCTACTCTCGCTACCAAATTCACTCTTTTTCCCTTATGGTTATCTTTTATTTTTGCTTTGTCCAAAGTGTTTGAATTATCTCCAAGTGTTTACTCTCGTTTCTTTCCTTTTAATCTCTCTTGCTTACTCTTATAAATTTTGAGTTAATTTTCATAAGCTTGATTTGGTGATAATAGAGAAAGCGTAATCGATTTGTCTTTAATGGTAAAATAATATATGTTTTCGTACCCATTATACACGACTCTCCTATTAAATTGTTGATAATGCCCCAAAAGGATGTGATTAGCTTATATAGGCATAACATCACATTGCACCTCATTCTTGTGACTTACAATTACGAAAGAGAACAACACTTACTTTGTTACCGTAACTTTCCCTATCTTATTCAGCCATTGTAGATTATATAGTTTAGGCTGTTTTGTAGTTAATAGTCCTAACTTCTCCATTAATTCTACAATAATTACATTTGTACAATTCCCTCAATCCATGATCATACTATAATTCTAATATTTGATTGAAGACCTTATATAAAAGATATTGTCTCGTAGTTCTTTCACATTATCCTCTCAAATATATACTCAATGCCCTCATAATGAGTAGCATATTCCCTTCTTTAGGCCTGATAATCCATTTATCATCATTAGCATCCCCTAAATTAGACATATCCTTATCTACCTTCTGTTCACTCTTAGACACGTACACTCCATCCCCCCTTATCATTATCACTTTCTTGTTGGGACATTATGAAGCTATATGTCCTCTCTCTAAGCACTTGAAATACTTGATTTCTTGATTTTTATTTGTTAAAGACGAATTGGTTTTAGCTTTCTCTCTATTTGGTACTTGCATTTTCAATTTGGTTGTTTTATATTTTGGATTTAGAGCTTTGTCTTTCTTTTTATTTCATGGTTTACTCTTTGATGAAGAACCTGTACTAGAAATACTAAAATAGTTAATATGCCTCTTTTTGAATTTTCTTTCTTCGTTCATATCCATGAGAACTACATCCTTTAACTCCACGTAATGGTGTGGATTGACAATAGTGATAATTTTTGGGTTTAATCAACAAATAAAATAAACTATTGTTGCTTCTTGGTCTTCCTCCACATTCGCCCTAACCATTACAACCTACATCTCCTTGTGGTAGTCCTCTACACATTTAGAATGTTATGTTAATATTTGTAATCTTTTATAGAGATCCTTATCGTACAAGTTTGAGAAAAAGACTTCCACATTACCACTTTCATCTCCTCTCACATTCTAATAGGAAGATCTTGATTCCTTCTCTTGGTGAGAATTTGTTGATTCCACCAATCCATAACTTAATCACTAAATTCTCAATTAGCAATTTGACCTTTTTCTTTTGAAAAATTATAACAATCAAACATTAGCCTACATGTTTTTCCTATTTCAAATAGGCATCAAGGTCTATCCTTCTTATAAAAGATGGTATCATCATCTTAATACCACTTATATTATTATCCACCCTTTTTTCATACCCTCTTTTTTAGCCTAAATCAAATATGCCCCCTCTTGCTTTCTTTATTCTATCTCCTTTTCCTCCTTGTTCTCCTTTACCATCCCTTAACTCCCCCACATAGTTGGTAGCACTATTAACCTTATTATAAACTTCAAAGTTATTCATCTTATTAGGTATAAAAGATTTATGTTGTAGACTAGCTATGAAAACTTCATGTTTCTACAAACTATTCCTACCCTCACTAGATTGTTTAATGAGTATTCATATTGACCTTTTATTGAGTTCATGATAAACTTCAACTCCATCCTCACTTTTTCCTCCTCAATTGTTTCCTTATCATTGGACAAGTTTTGCTTCAATTTTGGCTTATGATGAACCTATAATAAAAGGCTAATAGTAAAGAGTACTTACGTGTTTTGAAAACTTCTTTTCTCGACATGTCTTGTACCGTCCTCCCTACCTCTGACCAATCTTGTTCCCCTTCCTTTGACAGTAAACTACCTTAACCAGTCACTAACCAAACAAACCTCTTAGAATTACAAAGCTACCATAAACCATTATAACCCTAGATAAACCCAAAATAGAACCCCAAACCAACCTACAACCAAACCTAGCTATAGTAACATTGAGCATAGCAGATTTTTCACCTTTGAATGGAGTTAATGAGAGGAAAACACAGGAGTCTAACAAGCCAAAACAACTTGGAGTTCAATTGTTGGTGACTTAGGGAATATGGGGAACTCAGATTCGTGGAGTCGAACAATTAGGAGCCTATCTAGGCACCAATGGAAGCATTAAAGATGGGAGCTAAGAAATGGAGTTTTCCCCTAGTTGGTTTCTTCCTTGAAAGAAGACTAGCTTTCCTTGTAGTGCACAAATAGGCCACTATAGAATGGAGAAACATGGGGTTGGTTAACATGATGGGAATCTGGAAGAAGACTCACTTTAGGTATCTTACATATGAAAACCAAAATTGAAGGAGGAAAAATAGGTGTGGGGGAAAAAAAGAGACTTAAGAAGTAACCATGACAAAGGAGGTAAGAGTATATTAAACAGAGGAGGAATCAGGAACAAGGGAACCACCTGGAGAACAAATTGGACAAATCTAAGAAATTTTGGAAAAGCACTCACCTGAAAAAGGAAAACATATTGCAGAGAACAAGGTTAAGGATGATAGGGAGCAGACTCAAGAAGAAAGAGTCAGAACAACTTTGATATAGAAAGGGGAAGCTTCAGGCATAAAACCTAACATAAAAGATTCATCCTTTGGTGCAGGTATGAAATCCAAAAGGAGAAGATTAGGTTAAAAAAGAAATGATGAAGTTAGTTATATAGAATATTAAGGGGATTAATAACTTGAATAAGCAACTTATTATAAAAGATTACATCAAGAACAATTATGTTGATTTTTTTGGTATGCTAAAAACCAAAATAAAGGAAGAACAACTAGAAAATTGTATGTGGTTCTTTGGGAAAGAATGGAAAATTAACTCTAACGATACTTTCCATGTGAATGGGAGAGTGGTAATAGGGTATAACCTCTCAAAACTTAAAATAATCTACTAGAAGTGCATTGACCATATGATTCATTACGAGATGAGAATGAAGAAGTGCAGAAGACTCCTTGCTATCACTATAGTATATATTGCCAATTATGATTTAAAGATAACCGTTTTAAGAGGAGATCATTAGAACAAATAGAAAAATTAAGATGACATGGACAATAGTAGGGAACTTTAATTGCATATTGTATTCTTGTGAATTATGAGGTAGAAGGAATTGGTCTCAACAGAACAACAAAAAACTACAAAAACCTAATACAAACTATTGGAATGAAAGAATTAAAAGGCCTTAGAAGTGTCTCTACATGGAGTAATAAGCAGGCTGGAAACTAATTCCTTATAAAAATACTAGATAGATGTTTAGTTAATGATAAATGGATGTAACAATTCCCCAATAGCACAACAAGTTTTGAAGACCCTACTATCTCTAATCATAGTCCTGTGGTGATTAATTTGTTATGCCATAAGAAGAAAAGGAAAGCCCCATTTAGAGTGTTCAATCACCTTATGGAGCACCCTAACTTTAGGTCAGTATTAAGGGAGGGAATGAAGTTAAAGGTAACAGGCATTAAAGGATACACACTATCCATAAAACTTTATGAAAGAAAAGTCTAAAAGTTATTAGCAGAGAAAATGCTTCACTAGGGCAGGAAGAAAAGTTTAAATCATTAAAGAATCCGCAAGAATGTCAAAGAATGATAATGAGAAGGCCTGAAGATCAGAAATTAAGAAAAGAAGAAGCAAACCTAAGTAGAAAGTACAACAAAGTCCTGGAAATCTATAACAATCAGATGAGACAAAAATCCAAGATGACCTGGTTGAAGGATGGTGAGAGGTGCACTAAATATTACATGAATGCTATTAAAGTAAGAATAAACAAGAATAATATCAAGTACCTGCGAGATGAAATTGGAAAAATAATCCAAGATTAAGAGAACTTGAAACAAATCACCTATGAATACTTCAAAAAACATTTTAGGTAAGGAGAAGGAATCAAAGGAATCCTTGAAATAATGGTAAGAGGAATCAAACAAATTACTAAACAAGAAAGGAAAGAAGTAGCAAAGGAGATTAAAAGAGAGGAAATCAGAAAAGCACTATTCTCTATACATCACAAAACACCTAGTCCAGTTGGGTTTAATGGAAGATTATATCAGCAAAATTGGGATATTCCAGGCGAGGATGTGACAGAGGTTGTAAAGGAATTCTTCTAAAGTGGAGTAATATTGAAGGAATGGAAAAAAACTTATGTGAGTCTCATTCCTAAGCAAATCAATGCAAACAAATTTGAGGAATGCCTATAGCCTACTACAATATATCTTACAAGATCATCATCAAAATACTCACAAAAAAACTAAAGAATAGCCTGAGAAACATCATTAATTCATTCCAAAATGCCTTCATATGTGGAAGACCAATAGGTAATAATATTTTCATATGCATAACTCCTTAAAGACTATAATACTAAAGCTAATAAGAGGGATTGAACAATCAAAATAGACCTTGTAAAGGCCTATGATTCTGTAAATTGGAGGTTTATTTCAAGCACCCTTAAAGCAGCATATTTCCCCTTGAAATTCAGAAAATGGATTGAGGAGTGTGTAACAACTTTAATAGCTACAATTTTGACGAATAAAGAACCTACCAAGCTGATTAAAGAAAAGAAAGGGCTAAGGTAGGGGAATCTCCTCTCCCCTCACTTGTTTGTGCTATGCATGGAGGTGCTATCAACCATTCTTGATAGAAACACAGGACATTCATTTGGATTCCATCACTACCATAGATTTAAAGGTACTAAAATTACTCATCTTGCCTTTGTAGATAATATACTTATGTTTTGTAAGGCTAAAAAACAATCTATTAAAATTCTGCTACAAGTTATGGGGGAATTCAAGAAAAATTCAGTACTAAAAAGCAACCCAAATAAGAGTTGCTTCTTTCAGAGAATGCTAGTAAAGATTTAGTAGCAAAAGTAATAAAGATGGGAATAAAGGAAGGTAATATACCGTTATAGTACTTAGGAGTGCCAATATCCCAGAAAATAATTAATGCAGTAGATTGTAAGCCACTAATGGACAAATTCAATAGAAAAATCAATCATTAATGCAATAGGTTCCTTAGCTATAAGGGTATATTGCAACTAGTTTAAACCATCTTGAATTACCTAGACTGGATCAGTCATATTTCACTCCCTAAAAGCATTCTAAAGGAGATTGATAAGAAGCTAAAGGACTTCTTATTTGAAGGATCAAATCTCAACAACAAGAAAGCAAAAGCTACCTAGAATTTGATATGTCAACCTAAGAATAGAGGAGGGTTGGGAATATGTTCAACTAGATTACTCGAAAAAATTAGTCTAGCTAAGAAGTTATGGTAGTTATATAGTTAGACAACCCCTCTGCCAAAGAATAGTAACCTGAAAGAAAGAAGAGTTTGAGGTCAAATGGTTTCATAATGTTTACATAAAAGAGAACAACATATGGAACCTGAAACTAAAACAAAGCATGTCATGGGACTTAAGACAAACACTGAGATCAAGATAATGGATGCAAAAGTTGATCATCCGTATAATTGGAAATGGCGGGTCTAAATCTCTTAGGTTTGACAACTGGCACCTTAAAGGTGCATTACACAAGGTAATGGAGATCTAACATCTAAAACTAGTGATAAGTCCAAACACCAAAGTCAATAAATTTATCAGGAACAATCATTGGGAATGGCCTTATCATAACAATAGGGGAGTGGATATCATCATGAACAATATGCCAACATGTCAAGTTGCAAAGATGAATGAAACATATGAATTGCTAATGGATCCAAGACCTTCAGCTAAAAAACATGTAAGAAGTTTATACAGAAGGAACCAAACAAAAGAGTGAACTGGAGTAAACTGGTTTAGGACAGACATTTTCCCCTCACATGCTTTTATCATTTGGTTAGGAATTGTTAGCAAACTCACAACCAATGATAGAATTAAGTTCTTAATTACTTCGTTAACTTGTTTCAGTCAGTACTTTTGCATAGTAAATAATAGAGACACTAAAATTTAAGAAATAGCCATCTATGCCTAGAAGTTTAAAGAAAAATATAACAGTATCATAATATCTAGTTTAATATATTTTTATTTTTAGTTAATTAAATTTATAATCGTTAAAATTAACATGAATACAATTGCAAGTAAAATCTTTATGCCAATTTTATTTTGGGTTAATTACACCATTCTCTCACGTAGTTTGGACCTTTTCCATTTTAGTCTTTAATTTTTAAGGTATCATATACCTATTAAGCTTTGATTTTTATTTCACTCATATTCCTTAGCAACAGTTTTTGTTAATTTTTAGGAAACGACATCATGTGACTTGATTAGTTATTACATAGCCAACATATATCATAGTTATGACATATAACACATGACCTTAGTTGTTATCATCTCCCAAATTTATGACTTTGTTTGTCTATAGGACAAACTCATTTGAGTGTTACATCTCCCGTATCACACAACATTGTATGTTATATGACACAAACATAACAAGTAATTGTGCCACATAATACCTAATTAAGTTACACAATATTGTTCCCATTGTTTATATTAGAAACTTAACAAAGAATGATGACAAGTGTACGAGTAAAATAAAAACAAAACCTTAGAAGAATATATGATAATTTTTAAAATTCAAGGATTAAAGTGAAAAAGATTCATACCGTAAAGAGTATGATGTAATTAAGCCTTTTTGTTATTTCCCTACTCTCCTTCATGGATTATACTTATATTTCATTGCTGGTTTTGGACATTTAGGTTGAAATGTAAATTAAAAAAAATACTATATTTTCGCTGTTTTCAACAACTGTAATTCAAATAAGATGTAAGCAAGAATTTTTGGGTAGAATGATTTCTCTTCTATTGAGGTTGTTTGACATCAAAAGCTTCAATTGCTAGTTATTTATTATAGGATTTGTAGAAGTATATATGGTATGGAATCATGTTGGAATGCGTAGATTGTGGTTTATATAAGAATATGTTGAGACTCTTGATGAAAAGTAAGTTTAGTGAATATAATGAAAGAAATGTTCTCTTTATTGTTTATTTGGATCTTTTTCTTGTCTAATCTGAACAAGTCAGTTCATTATCTACTTGTATTAGTTAATTATAACGTTGATTCTCCAGTCCTAACCACAATTTTGTAAACAATGATGAGAATGCCCATAATTTTATGATATAACGAAAAAAGAGGGTCATTTTGGATATAACTACAAGTCTTCAAGGCTGATAATACTATTAATCAATTATAATATAACTGTTTTCTGTGAAAAAGCCGATGTGGCTCGTCACAAACTATGGTATAGGCATGCACATGACAGATTATTATCCTTGTTAATGATTTTCATATAATTTACAAACAAAATCGAAGACAATCTGTGAAAAACAAAAAGGGTGCAGACGAGGAGAGATAAGAAGTGGAGATCTAGGGACCCAACAACAGGAACAGCCTAGCCTGATTCCTATTCTCGTCAGAAGTAATTGCCTTTAGCTTAACAAGGGCATTTTACTTTCGCTATCCTCCATAACTTTTCCTATCTCCAATAATTCTTCCATTATAATTTTCTACTTTTTCATGCCGTCCAAAGCTCCTTTATTCTCTGCCTTCGCTGCACCTGCTTTTTCCTTTACGATTAGCAAGCTTCAGGATAATCTTTATATGCGCACTTTGCCATCTAAACAAACACAAATAACCAGCCAACCATGCTCCTCTTTTACCTTGCATTATAGTACCAGCAGTCATCATCTGGTCAGTTTCTTAATCCAACCTCAAAAAGAAAAGAACAAAGACGATGAAAGATGGTCGAGTACTTTGACTATGAACAGCTAGTCAAGGCGACTGAAGGCTTCTCTCATTCCAGGCTCATTGGCAAGGGCAGTCATGGCTCGGTTTACAAGGGAGTACTTGAAGGAAACAAGCTGGTGGCCATCAAGAAATCCTCCATTGGCGTGGATCACGTCTCTAAAGACAACTCCAAGAAGCTTGAGAACGAAATTCGTGTCTTGTCTTCTTTGCGTGATCAAAGTCCACATATAATCAGGTTTCTTGGACACAGCTTTCAAGATTCGGCTGTAAAAACAAAAGTGATCAACAAGCTCTTGGTCATGGAGTTTATGCCCAACGGTTCTCTCCATGACTGGTTGCACGTCGCCAACACACCGCCATCCTGGACCCGGAGGGTAGACATCGCTATTCAAATTGGTAGAGCACTCCATTCACTTCATGAAAGAAAACCTGTGGTTATTCATAGGGATATTAAGACTGCTAATATATTACTTGACTCAAATTGGAATTCAAAGTTAACGGATTTTGGACTTGCTGTGATGCGACTTGACTCATGGAGCCATCAAACGACTCAACCTGCAGGTACCATGGGATATTTAGACCCTTGTTACACTACACCAAGTAAACTAAGCACTAAAAATGATGTCTTTAGTTATGGGGTGATCTTGTTAGAGCTCATTAGCTGCAGAAAAGTGATTGAAGTTTCCAAGGTACCGGCATCTCTAGTAGATTGGGCACTACCCTTGATTCAAAAGCAACGACTAATGGACGTTTGTGATTCAAGAATTGCTCTGCCTCAATTCATGGAGAGCACGATCAGGCACTTGTTATATGTGGCAGCACGTTGTGTGTCCATCAAAGAAGAGACTCGTCCATCGATTAGTGATGTTGTTATGGGGTTGGACAATTGTATGAGTCAACTAGTTAAAGTACCCAGTTGGACAAGCCTTGTGAGAAGTATGATACTAATGAGAAGACGGAGAAAAGTAAATTGTGGAGCACAGAAATGTGATGTTCATAATGATATTTCAAAAGGGAGGATACTGTTAAGAGAGATATTGGCTGACAGTAGTAGACTCAAATGAGTTAGTGTTAGTAGTCGTACAATCCATTGGGGCCAGATTTTTCATTTATGTTGTTTCGATTTGTGAATAGAAAGTGGGGAGGGTCTAAATGGACCTGGTGCGCATGCACTCCAAGCACAAGATTCCCAAAAATTGGTGGGCAAGCCATAGAGCAATATTGGAGTTGTTTGATTCCTTGTCATTCTACGGTGATGTTACATCCATACTTTTTCTTTTTCTTTCCCCATTTCTTTTCTGTTTTATATTAGATATATGCAGTAGAAGAACAAAGCCATATTTCATGTGTAAGTCTGCATTCACTTGCAATTACGTGATCTCTTGTTGAGTCGTATTATCTAAACGTATACTGTAACGCTCGGCCCAACCTACCAGATCAAAATCCAAGTAGAAAATTGACGTTTGACCTAGTCAACTTGAAGTATGTATCGAATCGATAGAATCAACACCTTAACTTGATCTTTTGTCAAAAAAAAAAAAAAAAATCCAAACTTGTTTAAAATAAGTGGATAACAAGCAAAATATGACTGACTGGCGAGCAAGCGAGAGAGGCATCTGGGTGTTTGGTGAGCAAGCGAAACATTTAATAGTGGAATCCAGAGATCGGCGAGAGCAAAGTGGAAGAGAGGCGAGAGTGTTGCGAGGAGGAGGTATTACACTGTACATTAAGGCTATGTTTAGTTGAGAAGATCACGATCGAATGGAATGAAACATATCAAGTTTTTATAAGGAAGTTTTATAATAAAATAGAATTGAATAAGATAGAAATTGAGGGTTTTATGTTACGTTCCATTCTATCCTCTAATTTAAAAGGTTTAGGATGAAACGTAAATCAACAAATACAAACTACCTAATATATTCTCAATAATTTTTTGTAATACCACTTATGACCAAGTCACAATATTATATTAAATAGAATTAATATATTAGAGGATGAAATGTAAACTAATAAATACAAACTATCTAATATACTCTCAATAATTTTTTGTAATACCACCTATGATCAAGTCACAATATTATATTAAATAGAATTAATATATTAGATAGAATAGAATAATATTTAACATAATAAATTTTATTAAATAATTAACAATATTATTTTTATATTATTAATAATAAATTGTATATAATTAATAATATTTAATTGTTTGCATATATTTTTATATAAATAAATTATTTTTATATAAAAATCATATAGAATAAAATAGAATAAAATATATTAAATAATTAATAACACTATTTTATTTAATTAATAATAAATTGTATATAATTAATAATAAATTTAAAAATTAATAAAATTTTTATTAATAAAAAATAGAAAATATATAAAAAATATTATTTAATTATTTGTATATATTTCTTTATAAATAAATTATTTTTATATATAAATCACATAGAATAGAATATAATAAAATAAAATATATTAAATAATTAATAATAATAATTTAATATAATTAATAATAAATTATATATAATGAATAATAAAATATATAAAAAATTATTCTTTAATTGTTTATATCTATTTCTATATAAATTAAATTTAAAATAAATTATTTTTAAATACAAATCACATAGAATAAAATAAAATAAAATATAATGAAATAAAATTTATTAAATAACTAATAATAATATTTTCATATAATTAATAATAAACTGTAAATAATTAATAATAAAATAAAAATTAATAAATTTTTTATTAATGAAAATAGATATATATTTCTATATTAATAAAAATATAAATAAATTATTTTTAAATATAAATAGAATAAAATAAATTTTAATATAATATAATAAAATTTATTAAATAATTAATAATAATATTTTTATATAATTAAT
>JANQBM010000005.1:17771925-17785471 GCA_025594535.1 Erythroxylum domingense | reverse complement strand
TAAAAGTTTGGAAATAAGATGTTGCATATTTTGACAAATTGCATTGAAAATGAAATGAAAGGTTTTTGTGCTTAATCCTAGTTATTAATGTGTTACCCACGAGCCGTCGAGCTCACCCCCGTTTCCCTTCCCGTCCACAGGCGAAGACCAAGAATATGAGTGACCGTCCCGAGGCGAGGCATTACTCCTGTTTACTTTTGTATTTGAAATTGTATTTTTGATAACAAAGCTTTAGATGCATTTTTCTTTAGCAAAGCTACTTTCATGTAGTTTCTTTGTTTTTGAGACATTATGTATTGGGCTAAGAAAATGCCCCTTAAAGCTTTGTAAGAATGCTATATTTTTGTTATTAATGAAGAATATTCAAATATCTGGAAATTGTGTTGATTTGTATTCCATCGGATTGTATTTTTGTGCCTGATGTTGCAAAATAGCCTTAAGGTAGTTTTTAAGTGTTCTGAATTTCTGAAGCCAATTTTGAGCTGATGTGGGCTGAATTGGATTAAACAGTGTTTTGGAAAAATGTAGAGAATTTTCAGAGCTTTCCATTGATATGTCATACACTGATTTTGGATGTGGGAATTGAAAAAATGTGGGATGTTGAAGTTGTTACAGATGTGGTTGAATGATTAGTGTATGCAGTATTTTGAGACCAATTTCTGGGCTGTTGTGGACTGAATTGGATTAAGTAGTTTTCTGGAAAAATGTAGAGAATTTTCAGAGCTTTCCATTGATGTGTCATTTGCTGTTTTTGGATGTGGGAATTGAAAAAATGTGGGATGTTGAAGTTGTTGCAGATGTGGTTGAATGATTAGTGTATGCAGTATTGTGAGACCAATTTCTGGGCTGTTTTGGACTGAATTGCATTAATTAGTTTTCTAGGAAAATGTAGAGAATTTTCAGAGCTTTCCATTGATGTCTCATTTGTTGTTTTTGGATGTGGGAATTGAAAGATGTGGGAAGTTGAAGTTGTTGCAGATGTTGTGGAGTGATTTGTGTTTGCTGTGCTTTTGGAGCAAACTACTGGGCTGATGTGTATTAAATTGGGTTTTGAAGTTTTCTAGAAAGTTATAGAAAATTTGCATAGCTTTCCAATGAAGTATCATGTGTTGTTTTTGGATGAGGGAATTGAAAGTTGAGGTTTATTGAATTTTAGGACAGATGCTGCCAAAATCTTAAATTTCTGGGCAGAAACTTGAGTGAATTTTTGACCCGCTTAGAGATTGGAAATTGTTCTTGGAGCCTGCACAGAAGATGTAGATTTGCTTTTTATCTTTCTGATGATATGAAGTATGGAATTTTTTGACCTTAGGGTGGAAAGTTAGAGTGTTTAGAGTTTCTGCTGCATTTCTTCATCTTCTTTGTTTTGGCAGATTATTTGCAGTGATATTTAAGGGTCATAAAGACCAAACTGGTTTTTGAATCCTTAAGGAAAGTTCTAGATTTTCTTTTCAGCTTTCTATTGATACCAAATTTGTATTTTTTGGAGTCCTGAGCAGAAAGATAGGAATTTTTGAAGATTTTGCTACCTAGGTGACTGGCCTCGCAGTCCCTCGCGAGCGCGAGGAGGTCGCGAGGGCGAGCCAGTCTGGGCACCTCGCGAGAGCGAGGCAGCCCGAACTAGGGGCCGCTCACGACACGAGCGCCTCATGAACGGGAGGGCGTGCATCCAGCACGCGCTTCGCAGCACGAGCGCCTCGCGGTCGCGAGGGCGCGCAACCAGCGAGCGACTCGAGATCGCGATGCCTTGCACTCGCGACCTGAAGGTGCAAAGTCGCGATCGTTCAGGAGAACGATCGCCCGACCTACCCTAACTCCGATTTTCTTGTTTCTTTTCTGATTTTTCAAAAAACCCACTTTTGATTTTACTGTCAAATTAAATATGTTTAGATTACTTTTGGGCTTGGAAATATTTTTATAAAAAGGGGGAATTTATGTTTACCCTTCAAAAAAATTTAAATCTTATGAAAGTCTTTATTAGTTATTTTAATTAAATCATTGTTATCTATTAAATTGTGTATTGAATATTTTTCTAAAATTTTTGTTCTTGATTGAGTTATGTTTATGTCTATGCTTATTTTACGATCCCGCCACGCATATATTTTTGGGGTCAACACTTATGGAATATTTTTTTGTGATTTATCTCAATTTTTGCTCGGAGGTAAATTAAATGATTTTGTTCGTTTAAGTATTGCTGGTGGTATCACTGGTGGGGAATCCCTCCTTCGTGGGAAGCGCGTCCAGATGTCACGTAGGACATCGGGCCTGTGACCCGCCTGGGTCGGGGTTCCAGCGGTAATTATATTCGAGAGTAATCCTTCACCTTTAACTAGTAGGATGTAAGAATTAAACAAAAATGAAAAAGGCGAAAAGTCATTCACATTATTTCAAAACAATGAGGACTTAGTAGAGATCAATAATCTAAAGAAAGGGGAAAAGCCGCAAAAAATGTAGTTTTTAAGATAGTTGTGGGCAAGCGAGCTGAAGACCGAAGGTGGCAAGTAAGATGTTGAGTCTCCATACCCATTGACGATACTTTTACAAAGGCCATCTTAGTGTGAGGCAGGCGATGCTCGAAAAGATGAGTGGACATTAGAGTATGATGGTGAAATGATGAAGTTCCAGTCCTCAGAAGCCTCGAGGCATCATGCTGAAAAGAAGCTTACTTTAAAGGAAGGTACTCTAGGCTCCTCACAAAGTTTGAGCATGCTTCCTATTGGGCTCAAGCATCTATTCGACAATGGATAATGTGCATATGCCAAGGGTCAAGCTTATGACCCGAAATAAGCACTTGATGGCAGGCACCCCATACGTATCCTTTTGTTTTTATTTATTTTTTTCTCTTTTGTACATATTTGTTGGTTGGTTAACTTTGAGTGTTTATTTGCTTTTTGTGTGTTTCAGTTGGAGGTGGAAGATGGGTTGCTATTCTTTAAGAGGGAAGCCACCATTTTTTTGCTTTCAGGATTCACATGGCCTCTTAAGGGGAGTACTTGTAGTCTATTGTTTTCATATGTTTATCTCAAAATTTGTAGATGGTTGTCCCTTTTACTTAGTACTTTGTAGATGCTTGTGAGTAACCATTTAATCCTTTTACCTTAGCTCAACCCAAACCCCATTACAGCCCAGGTAAAAGCCCTTTTAATCTATGATAACATGTATTTTATGTAGAGAAAAATGGGTGTATTTGTAAGCTTATGGTAGTGTAGTCTCTTAGAGGGAGTCTTGATTGAAACATCAACCTATCACATTCTTGAACGATATGAGTAAGCATCGCGAGAAAAGTTCATGTTAATTTTATGCTTACCTCTGATTAATAGCGTCTTCATTTGACTTTGTTTATATGAATTGATGAAAAAAATTTATGATATAAGTACTAGCTTGATGCTTTAGTTGCTGATGTCATAAGGATTGCATATAGTTGATTTTCTTTGAAAACAAATTGATATAATATTTTGATTGTATTTAAATTGCTTGAGGACAAGTAATAATTCAAGTATGGGGGTATTTGATAAGATTGAATTATTTTATATTTTCCATGTATTTTCATGTGATTTCAATCCTATTTTAAAGATAAAATGCTTAATTTGTGTTGCCTGCTAGGTTGAATATGTTGATATATATTTGAGAGCAAAAAGACAAGATTCTAAAGCAAATTGGAGAACAAATTTTGAAGAAGGAAAAGATGAAAGTCTTCTTTGAAGCACAAAACGACAGCCTATAAAGCAAAATCTAGCAGGAAACGACGATGTGAAAGCAGAGGAAGCTAGCGTTTAATGCTAGTTGCAGTAAACGCATACTTTAAAGCTAGCTTGAAATGCTAGCATTTGGGAACTACAATCAACTACAATGGAGGGTTGGGACTGTAAACCATAAACATTATTCGTCCCATCATGCTATAGTATAAGGCAGTGAAGTGTGACGTTACAGTGAGAGATACGTGAAGAGAGCTGGGTGAAACAGAGAGGAGAAGTGTGGTGAATAGTTGGGTGGAACAAACCCTATGTTTATTTGTCACATAATGAGCAGTAAATAGGAGAAGAAGGTTGCGGCATTAAGAAGATCATAGGTACGGTTTTTGGCGGGCATAATTTTTATGGGATTGAAGGATTTTTTTGGGAGACCCATGAAAGGCTAAACATCCCAAGATAGGTTAGAGGCGACATTGATTCTTATGACCTGGGTTAAACATTTTTTCACTGTTTTGTTATTTCTTTCTCTTATTAGAGATTGATTATGTTATCCTATGTTGATTGATTTGGTATGAATAATTGGATTCTTATTATTGTACGATTATTTGTGTATGAACCCATAGGGTATTGTGAAAGGATGATTTTAATGCATTCATTGAATTGTATGATTGCATACCCAATGCTAGAATTTCGATATAATCCGTAATTGTTATGTTGAAATTCTTGTGTAGCAACTAATGATTCGTAATCATTAGGGATAACATGACCTAGGTTAAATGACGCATCGCATGTGGTTATTGCCTTGATTAATCGGTTTTCTTAATTTGTAATGCTACTACATAATTAAATATAAAGATTGTATCCTAGGTTATTCGGTGGTTAGGTTTAATTAATGATCGTATCTTGATTAAACAAAACCTAAAGGAAAACTCGGGTTAATTATTGGCCTACAATTAACAGTTGGTAGGAGAGGTCTTAGAACAACAAATCATTAAATTATGCTTAATTAGGGTGTAGACCGAGATTGAACCAAAGAACCGGATCCTTACCAAATTCCCCAATTTTACCATTTTTTACATATTTTCTTTAAATTGTTTTTATTAGTTAGTTTTCTTTTATTTTCTTATTCCAAAATCCAAGCCCCCTAAATTTTCCTAAACATTGGTTAATTTCATTTCATAAGCTAACCAAACACTCCCTATGGGATCATCTTAGACTCACCACTGCTACTACAGTAGTAGTCTAGTTATTTTATTTGACTAATGTTACGACGCATGGGTTAATTTAAAAACTTTTTCCAAAATCAAAACATAGTAGAAGCGTAAACACCAAATCAACATGCTTTAATCCATACATGATATGGTATAAGGAAAATAAATATAATAAGAATAAGATCAAAATATTATCGAATCCTCACTACAACTTTGACTCCTCACTGCTGTGTCCTCAACCAATTCGATCTACCACTTGTTCTCCTTGGACAACCTGGTTATCAATATTTTTGGTGGTAAAGGAAAAGAAAAATTAGATAACAAACCTTTTGCTATCTTCGGCTATTTGAAAATAGAACCAAAAGAAAATTAAGCCTTTTTTTTCTATGGCTAAATGTGTGGATAGCTTGGGAGATAGAGAGTGAGACTAAAAAACCTTTAATGTACAATTAGCATAAAATGTTAAAAACATTGTCTCATTCTAAGTCCAACACTTAGACATTAGCTATCATCAAAAAACTATACAACTCACCTTCATTTAAAAGCCAACCATTAAAAATTTTAATAAAGCGTAGCGTAATCGGTGTTCTTTGGAAGTGAGTGGAGAGAGTAGCAAAAAGGCACCACTCCATTTCATTCTTTAATGAAAATGGATGCCAAAAAGTGAAGGACGCTTCCCTCTTTTCAAAAATGCCGACCCCTCCACTAAAATCCTTAAACGTTATCTATAATAACATGTTTATTTAATGACCAAAATCATTTGATGCAGCTATCATAAAAAATGGAAGGAGAGAGTGAGTAATTAAAAGCCATACACGTTTTGTTTAGGATTCAATGCTAAAAGACATGCATTGATTTTAATACAAAACTTGGACATTCTTTTTAGAATTCCAAAAGAGAGGCATATGTTTTCTCTCTTTTAAAACCCACCATTAAACTCATTTTAGTGATGAAGAAGCATTACTACATTCTTTAATCAACCATTAAACCATTTAATAATTGACAATTTTGATTTTGATTCAATTAATCTAATTAATTAAATCAAAATCCATCCCACTATTAAAAGTTCCTTTGGGCTTATAATTAACAATTAATTAGTGTAAGCCCAACATTTAACTATACGCTTAATATTTAATTAAATTTTAATTAAATTGTTTCAGTCTAATTGACCCGAATCAAATTAAGTCATTACTCTTCTTTCTGTCCCATTTTCTTTTTGGTAACCTCCATTTATTTTTCTTGCTTTCCTCGATAACCTTCATAGAATTCAAGTGGAGAATCTAATTGGACTTAAATAATTCAAGGTCCAATAAGCCTGGAATTAATTTAATCTCATTAAAATTAATTTCGACTTATCAACCCAATGTCATTCCACTAAAGCCAATTGGTTGAACTCTTGAATTACTTAAAATAATGAGAAAAAATGTTTCATAAATATTAATTCGATGTCCAATCACAAACTTTATTATGAACCATATTATAGCCATCCACACAATAAAACGTAAAATTATTGTTTTACCCTTATGTTGGTTTTTCCTTCTAGATCTACCATTTTACTCTACATGGTGATTAACACACAAGATCTAATCTTGATATCAATACTTGGTGGGTAGCTAGTCCATCAAACTACGGGCACCAATTTAATCACCAATCTCCATAAAACATCTAGAAGTGATGATATCACTATAAACTCTCTATTTAAGTGAATGTTCCCTGATGTATGTTTCCATTAATAATTCCAACATGCGGATACTAAATTGATACCCTGTAAAAATCCGTTCTGATTATATCAATAATTATAATGAAACACATATGAGTTCACCACTTATCAAGACTGTGGTCTGTAATAAACGAATGCTAAGGTGTATTTTTAATATTAAAGTAACGACCTACTTTATTCTTTAGAAAACGTACGCGACTTCATATTCATTTAATAGTGCCATTACCAATAGTCAACAACTATCATTATTTGAAACTCATGATCCCCTTCAAGTAAACCCCTTTACTTATACAGAGGTAAATCGCAACACTATAGTCTAAACCATAATCAAGCAACCAACTTGATTATTCCACTTTGAATGAATTAATATAGATTCTAATAACATACATGTTTCCCATACATCTCCATGTATATGTATATTACTTACAAAAGAATCTTGGTACCTTATGACCAGTTATATAATGCTCAGACAAATAAAACCAACCCTTTTATTTTATTAATAATAAATATTTTCATTACAAAATTGTAATTAAAAGAAAATTAAGTTATATGTAAATACAGTTGCTTTCTAGGACACTATATTTATATAAACCTAATAGTGAATCCTTTATTAGGTACCCAATTATCTTTGAATACAAATAGCTGTACCCAATCACCATCTTAAGAGCAACCTCGTCTTAAGGTAACAAGGAATGATGTCAAAACACAGGATTGGCATCCAAGATATCCTTGAGTCCCTCAAGTCTAAGGATAATTACACCATTGCTTTGATGAGATTAATAATTGACATTTAATATATCATCCATATGATAATCTCATAGTGGATGATCCGATGTACTTACTACCCTTAGTAAGCATCTACATGTTAAACATGTCATTCTTACAGTTTGTAAGATCCACTGCTTGATCAAATCATTGAGGATAACATGTTAGTCTATTTGGATTATTAATGTCCTATTTTATTAATCCTATAACTAGGAATTATTTAGATACTAACATAATAGCAGATGATAGGAATCTCATTATCATGATCTTATTATGATTTCCTTCATACTTATAGTTTGTGAGATCCACTGCTTGATCAAATCAATAAGTATAACATGTGCGAGTCTATCTAGATTAATAATGTTCTGTCTTATTAACCCTACAACTAGGGATTATTTACTAACATAATTACACATGACAGGAATCTCATTATCATGATCTCATATGATTTCCTTTATGTTATGTTTTGTATCATAGACTTCATTAATTCGATTTAAGGTCAATATCAATTGATATATAACTGCATATCAAATTAATGAAAAATGCATGTTGCTTTATTAATCAAAACAAAGTCAGTACATAAATGCTGAAGGTGATTGCCTTTATAGCACTACTCTAATATGAGTGATGCCTTGAAGTCTCCGGTAAAGGTAAACTGGATGTGGCGGTAACTTTTCTTGCCCCATTTCCAATTTTTTTAAAAGATGAAGGTATGCGATTTCGGTACTTCAGAGTTAGAGAATTAATTACTCCTAGATATTTTGACTTTGAACTATTAGAAACTACAGGAGTAAGGCATAATGTTGAGCAATTGGCTACGAACATTGGTTCGGTTAGGTTCATTAGTTGTAATATGTTGGTTTATCCTATGATGACTTTCGAATTTTTTACCACAGTATGTCACAATCTTAAAATGGATACATTCTGGTTTAGCATAGGTGGCAATGTTTATAAACTTGATTATAATGTCATTCATAGACGTTTTGATTTATCGAACACAAAAATTTTAGATGATCTCAATGACTTTAATGTGGACAATTACTAGAAAATTCTAATCGATGGAACCAAATTTGACTACGGAAAATTCTAACCGAGCACTTACTTCTTCATAAATTTATGTGCGTAATGGCTTTTAATAAAACCAAAAGTAATAAGTGCTCGGCCAAGGAACTTTTTTTCCTTTGGTGCATGGGTCAAAAAATCAAAATAAATACACCTTATCATATTTTTCTATCTATTGTCAGCTGTGTTAATAAGAAGAGCTCTTATTTTGACATGTCATATATTATTACTGCTTTGGTTTTATTTACAACCTTGATGTGAAAAGTGTGTGTACAGCTAGATATGATGTTTTTTTATGTTCCTTATTTAAGACGCTTTGAAATTTTAGAGCCCCATTATATGGAGCTTCAAAACCCTCAAATGCATTTAGCCATTAAGAACAGGAAGGGCAAGGATGCAACCACTTCCCGACCATCCATATCTCAAGCAACCTCGAAGCCACGAGAAGAAGTATTGGAAGCTGAATCAACTGCAGCAGTAAAGGTCGACAGATTCTAGCAAATCCTCAACCAGATGGTCTCTAATCATAAATAAATGACGATGCAAATTAATGAGCTCAGCACCCAGATAAGATATGTGCACAAGGAGCAGTGATGCATGAAGAAGAAATTCCTTAAGTTCATCTAAAAGAATAATATTGAAGTCTCTTCACCAACACCATCGCCACCACAATCTCCATGAGCCCTTCTTACCCTAAACTTTTTAAATTGTCTTAATTACTTGGTTAGATGTCTTATCTTTTGTTTCATTTGATGTATCCTTTATTTGGTTTGATTTCTTTTGTTTGGTTTGATGTCTTTTGTTTGGTTTGATGTCATTTTACCTTATTTTGTGGTTGCCTTATCACATTGAGGATAAGTTTGAGGAGGTAACACTTGCTTTGTCAATTGCATTGTTTTATTCACTATTTGCAATTTGTTAATTAGGATGCATGTTTTAGGCATATTATGTTGTTTTGTGTTAAGCAATGTAGCCACACTTGAATCATTTTAATTTATTTTGTCATAAGATTCTGTCAAGCTAGTTGGATTAGATTAAATGCATGCTTAAACTTAGATTAGGCCACTTGAGTAGAGAGTGAACCATGTTGAGTGATGAAAAGTAGTTGGTTATATAAGCTTACTCACAACTTGACATTTGAGCAACGAAGAAGTATAAAAATGTATAATGAATTTTCATTTGAGCCAATGTGAGGATTGACCCTGTATGACTCCATATGTAGTCATTTTATTGATTTGTTATGTGATTCCTCCTTAGGTTATTAACTTCAAAACTTGCTTCGAATCAGTTTAAGTCTAATAGATGCATGCTTAATAGAAATGATGAAAGCCTTTTTGTATTAACCCTTGGCTTAAATTACTTACCTCTTATTATCCCTTGTTACCCCTGTTAGACCTTAACCATTTTGTTAACCCAAAGTTTAAAACCTGAAACCCCATTAACCTATCTATTCATAATCTTAGAAGAGTATTAAGAAATGCGTTAGTTAGGATTGTTGAAAAAAAAATTTTGAGATTAGATGAGTTATACTTCTGCTCTTTAATCTTATTGTTTTTAGTTGCTATTTTAATCATTGTTTCTTCCATGTTATTAAAAATATATCTATATAGATGAATATTTAAGGATATAAACCCCTATGAAAGTGAGAGCTTCATATAGGACTTAGCTTCTTGAATAAAAATTTAGGTATAAAGCTTCAGAAGAGGTACAGATTCAAGTTTGTTCATTCACAATTGGGAAAAGAGCATACCAATGCCAAATTTTCCATATTCAAGCCAATAAAAGGAGGTGTTTGATTTATTTAGATTTCTTTTGTTCTTTCTCTTTTAACACTTGTATGATGGATTATTTGAATGTTGGGGATGTTATGGACATCATGAGTGGCTAGTTTAACTATAGAGATTACTTTTGAACTTCTTGTTAATACTCCTACTTTATTGATTTGAATAATAGATGTTTTTTATGAATGTTAAATATATTTATATACCTTGCAATATATTGAGAGATTGAGTTGGATAATTTTTTTAGGATTGTACAACGAAAGCTGACATTCTATAGACTGAGATTTATCAAGTTAATTGATTAGTTAAAAGAGAGATCTTGGCTAATTTAATTGATCACCTATAGGATAACTTTATAACTAGGTGATTTGATGGATTAATTTTGTAGATTGAGAGATTGCTTAATCATCACCATTTAATTTGGTTAGGGACAATTAATTACAACTTGATAGAGGGTATTTGATACCTTAGGACATCATAGGTGAAACACATTTCAATTAATAAAATAGGAGGGACACAACATAATGAAAAATAGATCTCTAGTTGCGAAAATCTTGAATTCCAAGCTTTTGTATTTTTGAGTTGTCATTTGTGTTTTGTTAAGTTGTTTAATTTAATTTAATTTTATAGGTTACTTCTATTAAAAATTTGGTTCTTAAACAAAGAGTAATCTGAAATAAGTGGTGTCTAAGCACAATCTTTGTAAGATCGATATCTGCTTACTACTACAAGTCATAACTCGTATACTTGCAATTTTGAGTGTAGAACGAGTTGACTGTTTCATAATCAACAGGTATCTAGGTGGAAAAAAAGTTGTAATATTAAAGATAACAGAGATCATTATACAACCTCAAAGGTGAGGAAAATTCTAGCCAAGGTATTAAGATATTTTTTGCTAAAATCGAGGTTGTATCATCTATATATGTCTAGAATTATTTGAATTCATGAAATGGAATGATAAGAAGCAACCTAAAAATGGTAATTTAGGGCATCCTGTCGGTAGCCAAGCTTGGAATGACTTTGACTTATTGTATCCTGATTTTGCATGAGATCCTCATGATGTCAGGTTATCTGTTGCCAGTGATGGATTTAATCCTTTTTGCACAATGAGTGTTTCACATAATACATGGCCCATAATTTTAGTAAACTATAACTTATCACCATAAAGATGTTTAGAATTAAAAAGTTTGATATTGTCTTCAATTATACCTGGCTTAATTTGTCCTAGAAAGGATATTGATGTTTTCTTACAGCTGTTAATTAAATAGGTAACAGGGTTATGGGAGTTTGGGATAGAGACATATGATGTTTCAACTAATGAATCATTTGGAATACGTGAAGCCTTGTTATATACAATTAGTGACTTTTTAGGATATGCAATATTATCTGGATGGAGTAAAGGGAAATTTAACATGCGCTAATTGTCATTATGAAACTTTCTCTCAAGATTTAAAACATAGTAGAAAGATTTATTATCTCAATCATCGAAGATTTTTGATAGAAATCATCTTTAGAGGAATAATAAGAGATCATTCAATGGTGATATAGAGTTGGGAGAATCACCAATTCCTCTTTCAGGATCTGATGTATTTGAGATTATTAATAGGTATCATAATGTGCTTAAGAAGGCAAATAAACAAAAAACACCATATGATAATCCTGGGAAGAAAGAGTCCATATTTTTTTAAATACCTTAATGGAAGCATACTTGGTGTCAACATAATCTTGGTGTGATGAACATTATGAAAAATATACATGATAATATTCTAGGAACTTTTTTAGAGATTTTGGGGAAGTCAAAATATCATCTTAATACAAGGTGATTTGAAAAAAATGGGGATTACAAAAGTATACAACCTATCAAAGCAACTGACTCTCATTTGTCAGTATCCTTGTCTTGCTTTTACATGACCCCAAAAGGGAAAGAAAAATTTTGTTTAGTTTTGAAGAATATAAAGCTATCAAAAGGTTGTGCATCAAATATTGCAAGATGTGTTGATGTGATTAAGAGAAAAATATTAGGATACAAAAGTCAGATGCTCATATTATTATGCAATACTTACTCCAATTTGTTGTACAGAAAACACTTCCAGAAAAAAGTTGCTATTGTTTTAAGTAGGTTAGGTTCTTTTTCAAAAGAGTATGCAGTAAAGTCATTAAGCCAAAGGATCTTAAGCGTTTAGAAAAGGAAATTGTAAAAGTACAATTTCAACTTGAAATAAGCTTTCTACCTTGTTTCTTTGACATCATAGTTCATTTACTTATTTATTTTCCAAAGCAAATCAAATATATTGGACCATTGCATTGCCACTCTATATACTTTATTGAGAGGCATTTGGGTAGGTTAAAAAGTTATGTTCATAATAAAAGCCAACCAAAAGGGTCTATAGTTGAAGCATACTTAGACGAAGAACGTGCAAATTTTTGTTGTATTTATATGCGTCAGGAGGTGAGAAAAATATAATAGGCATATGGAACAAAACAACAATACAAATCTTGTTGATGTATCTTCTTCGTTTTTTTGCAAAAGTTGGGCATCCTATAAGACGCAAAGGGCAAAGGAAAGGTAAAGCTATCAATTTAGACTTAAATACATTACATCAAGCTCAGTGACACATTCTGTTCAATTTAGACGACAAAGATGTTGAGAAGTACATTAAGTAAGGTTCACACATATTATTTATCCATCTTAACATAAAATTATTTTATTCCCACCATATTAATTAACATATGTCATTCTTTTTAGGGAGCATCAAAAATTGTAAGAGATAAGCAGTAAGAGAAGTTGATCAGCAAGGGCACAAGATCATTCTATTGATTGCAAAACAAACTACGAGTTTTACACTCAAAACTGCAAGTATACGAGTTGTAACTTATAGTAAAAATTGGATTTCAATCCCCTAAGGATTGTGCTTAGGCACCACTTAATTCAAGTTTCTCTTTATTTAAGAACCCATTTTAATTAATATAAACTGAAAAATTAAAATAAATCAAACAACTAACAATAAACAAATGATAAAACAAAAGTGCAGAAGCTTGGAATCCAAGATTTAACAATTAGAGATCACTTTTTCCCTATCTTATCTCCCTCCTATATTGTTAATTGAATTGTGCCTCACCTAATATGTCCTGATGTATTAATTACCCTCTCTTAAGGTGTAATTAATTGTTCCTATCCAAATTAAATGGAGATGATTAATGATAGGTGCATTGTAATAGTAGTCAAAATAAAATAACCAGATCACTACTATAGGAATGGCAAGTCTAGGTCAATCCCATAGGGAGTGTTTGGTTAGCTTATGAAATGAACTTATG
>JANQBM010000005.1:17748244-17759609 GCA_025594535.1 Erythroxylum domingense | reverse complement strand
TAAGTGTTAAGTGATGTGACACGCCACCCTCGCGGGGCACGGATCCGGGTATCACCATCGATATCGGGTTCGGGTCCGGCGGGAGTGGGGTGTTACACTAGTTGTCTTGCTTACTTGTGAGTATGAGATGTTCAAAAACTTACTTAAATGTGAAAATTTCTATAAATGGTGCCTTGGATATTATAGAAAAGCTTGTCAAGTGGATGTAACAGGTAACCCCACTTCTCATTTCTCTATTATGAGATGAAGCCTATTACTGTTTTTGTTTCCCCCTAGGTTGTATGCTTAGTTGGTGAAAATTGACGTATGGTGTCATCTCTAGTATGCTTGTATTATGTGGTAACGACATTTAATAAAACTTTTAATTCCTTATTGTGTGGACACCATATCAAGTATCTTCTGTGGTTCTATTTTATTTTATTTATTTATTTTTATTTACATACTCATTTAACATATTAGCTTTCATACCTACTCTTTTAACTTGCATCACTTTTTCATTGTCACATTCGCATATGGGTCTACCGAAAATAGCCTCTCTACTCTGTATGGGTAAGGCTGCGTATTATCAGATCTACCTAGACCCCGCTTTGATGCGATACTCGGACTAGGTGTGATGATGATGATGATGATCTTGCTATAAAAAATAATCTTCAAGTTGCTTGTGAATAGACTAAAGAGTCTCCTACAAAATCTTATCCATCACTCTTAAAATGCTTTTATTCTTAGTAGATCGATCTCTATGATAACATCTTACTGATATAGGAGCTATTAAGGGAGTATGAGTCAAACAAATCAATCAAAAATTATACCATTAAGTTGAATTTTCTAAGGCTTTTGATACCATTAGATAAGACTTCATCAGGAGCTACCTTCAGTGGTTTGGTTTCCCTAGAAATTTCATTTCTTGGATAAATGCTTGTATCTCTACTATTACCTTCAGCATATTGATTAATGGCAATCCCACGCCACATTTTACGGGAACCAATAGGATTAGGCAAGGGGATCCCTTTGTCCCTTACCTTTTATCTTTTTTTAGTTTCTTTGGAAATTCTTATAAGGTTGATTTTGGAAAATACTCAAAATTGCTCCAGTTTCGAGTATCAACCCTTTTCAACTCTGCTAAGGTGTTTTGTAGGCTTTCAGGTCTTGATATCAACTTAAACAAGAGCATGATGAATGTTTCATCTGATGTTAATTCAACTGGAAGATTAAGGTTGATGATAGGGTTGAATGTTCACTCTTACCTTTTAAGTATTTAGGTGTTCCTATTTCTTCCAAGAAGTAAGTCTCTATCTTATGCAGAAGACTAAGACTCATCTCCTCTATGTTGAGAAGCCTTCACATTCATTGGAGCTCCTATTTATTCTTTCCATGAAGGACTAATAAGGAGCTTATAAAAAGTATTAAAAACTTCATATAGACTAGTATTGCTGACATATTTCAAAGGGGCTAAAATCAAATGGGAACATCTTTACTGGAATCTCTTTGGTCCACGTGGAGAAATTTACCTCAAGCATCCAACTTCTAGCAATTAGATGATAGGAAAGAATACTCCTAGTACTTCATTCATATGCTTGAAAGGAGGCAGATCATATATCATCTTATTAAAGCTCATAAGGAACTGTCTTTCCTATTGGTTTTAGTTTGATAACTGATCTTTACATAGCCCTTTGATTCTAAAGAAAGAAGTTTCTCATTTCATCCCTAGAATTCATACTCAATCTCCAGTGAAAGAGATTATTCAGCAAAATAATTGGCTTATTAATTTTAGAGGTAGTAAAAGAGTTAGATCACAACTTTCAATGTGATTCTATTAACCATCTATTCTTTAAATGTGATTATACCATTGTCATTTGAAGCAGAATGCTACAAGTAATGGGATTGCTGAGTCCTCACCATGAGTCACTTGACATGCTTGTTTGGGTTGATAAACTTTTTAGAAACAAGGGTGGTGACCATATAGATATGATTTTGGCTATAAATTGCTCAGTTTACTCAATTTCGAAAGAAAGGAACAAAAGATTGTTTAATGGAACTAAATTAGATAAATATAAGCTAGCTCACTTTGTTTATTGATAGATTAAAGAGCTTTCATAAACTCATGCCTCAAAGAAAATGAATGCAACATTAAAAATAAGATGGATTCTGGTTTTAGATTGATATTGTTACAAGTCTATAGATGGAAATGTATTGGTTACTTGTGTTGATTGAGTTACACTATTTTTTAATCTAGTTCTTATCATTGTAAATGAAATTCTCTTGTACATTCTTATAACTGCTTCAAAAATAATGAAATTTTCATTTTAAAAGTATATCAAAAAATTACATCATTAACTTGTAGATTAGAACCAAAAGTTAATGAAGCCCAATAGAAGTAATTGTGTTTCATTTTAATAGGATGGTGAAAGAATTATTAAAACTAGGTTAAGGGAAATTGTTATATAAATCATTGGATAATTAAGTAAATTGCATTTTTTGTTTACATTGAAGTTAACTTTCATTTATTTTAACCAAATTCTTCTATTACTTTAAACTCTATTGTATGTAGGTGTCTTTCGAATGATGAACACAAATGAAGTGTTTATAAGTTTTTTCATTTATGAAACTTATCTTTTGTAAATGTATTTGTTATTATTGATTAACGTTTAGTTTTTGTTGTTTAAAAAATATAATACTTGAAATTGATTTATCAAATTTTTAGATATTTCTTTGTTTATCACCTATATGCTAGAAAATTGTGCCAAGGTAAATTATACTTGTCCATTTTTACTAAGAGGTGCGCAAGGAAATGAATGACAAAGTTTAATGACAAGTGTTAGATCATTGTGGATGCCAAATCCATTGATGATCTCATAAACTAATGGTAATCTTAGAAGAAGTCTTCATAGGTCTCATAATTATGAAAAAATTATTAATTAATAATTATATTCATTATTTTATTTATCATTTACACAATGGTAATTTGTGGTATTGTAGGGTGGTGGATATTGTTTTTTTTTTAAAGTAGATGAATGAATATTTGAGGGTGGAAAGTCTTTGATGATGACTTTGAATATGGTGAATAAAACATTAAAGATAGAAAATAACAAGTGAAAGGAAGATGAAAGAAAATAAAAAATTGAAGATGGAAAATAACAAATTATTTGGATTAACTCAATTTGTTGTTTGGTTTTTAAAAAATAAATAAGAAATATCAAAAGTTGGTTTTAAAACACGATACATGTAATGATCTATTTTCACTATGTACTTTACATTATAATGGATATATTGATTGAATGTTTTTTTAGAATTACATCTAAATGTTATACTTATGTAGTAGACAATTTGATTAAGTGTTTTTTTTTATGTGGAAGAATGGATAGTGCAATGGAAAAAAATGTTATTGTTTTTTGCATTGACTAAACGAATATGAGATTTTCTTTGAAATGATGAGAATGAACATCACTAGACACTTTGTATTCTAAATTGTAAATAAATAACTTAACTAGGTCATATTCAAGTACTGTAATAAATCAAAAAGAAAATATTGAAGTTAATGATAATAAAAAAGAAATGAACATTATATAATCAATAATACATCCTTCAATTGAGCATTATTAAATTAATAATATGAAAAAATAAGTTGATATATGTCTCTAGTGCATAAGGGTTCTATGTTTTATTACAAATGCATAGCCTTGTTATAGCTATCATAGGCAAGATGAACCTTTATAGATGAATGAATAAGTAAAATAAAATAAATAACAAATCTAGATACTAATGCAAAACAATGATTAATAATATATCTAACTATATATTGACTAGAATTAAGTCAAGTTCTCCTGGGAATTTACTATATTCAATTTCACTCTATATTAGTGAATTCGTCTAGTTTCTTAGACTGGTAATAGTTCCTAACGTGTATTATATTCTCTTTTTCGAGACATACAATCCATATTCATAGTTTAATCAACAAAAATCTATTTTGAATTTAGACAACCTAAGAATTCTTTAATTAGTTCTACGAACTCTCTTGATAGGTTTTACCTTAACCTTAAAAGATTTTACAACTTTCTCTCGAATTGTTTCATTCTGAGCCCTTTTTATCTATGTTGTGACCTAAACATACGCCTCTTCTCTTAAATCTTGATGCATGAATATAGTATTAAATTTTTAGCATTTGCTCCTTCAAATTAATCAATATAAAGGCACGAATAAATAAAAAAATAGAATTTCATTAAATCAAAGAATGAATCAGAGTGTATCACATCCTAGGTTCTTCCTACCTAAAGCTAATGCCTGTTTAGTTTATAATCACATAAAGAATATCAAAAATAATAACAAAAACAAGATAAAATAGTCATGTTCTTAAATCTTGTAATTTCTAAAGAATTTTTAAAATCTTTCTCTATATCTGAAGACTGGTGAACTCTTGATCAAGACTAATACAAAACAGATTGAAAGTGACTTTTGAATGTTTTCTTTTGCCTTTTCTTCCGCTTCTCTTTGTTAAAAACTAAAACTCTAACTTTTAGTGAGCTACATAATTCTAAACACAGTCCATATAGTTGGTCTTGCTCTCTATAAATTTTATAAATAACAGTACCAGTATAGGTATATACGTGAGATCATATAGTGTATTGTTTTCTTCATCCAAGAAGGTAACGCGAGGAATGTAGGGTGCATTGGAGAAATATAAGCAATTACATTTGTACAAGGCCCTCAGCATGGGTTTGTGTATGATGTCGTGTTATATGGTTCTTCTCCAAATCTTTCAAAATTGCTCCATTTCATTCTAATTCTTCTCCAACTTTGCATATTTTTATTTTATGGACAAAAATAAGATATAAAATGATAAAAATCCTAAAATTAAGTATCAAATCCTATAAAACCATTTGAAACATGAGCAGTATAAAATGAAAATAATGCTATGAATAGTGTATGTCTAGCATACATTAACAAGTCTTTATATTACATAACATATTTAGCTACTGCATCATCTCTTTTTTTTACTCTCTTATTGTATCTTGTGAGTTAGATTAATGAGTTACTCTTCTTTAACTTGATATTGGATTAAATTATCATGATTGATCACTTGATAAGTGCTAATTAGTTTATGTTTTTAGCATGATTTTGAGAGCATTAGACTTTTTTTTGATAATTTCTATAAGATTTGGTATTTAATATGCCTTATATTTTATTTACAGACCTTGTTTTAACTCTCCTATAAAGAAAGAAGAAGAATGAATTAGGACGAGTTAAAGCTAAGTTGACGAAGTTTTATTGGATTTTAGAGGGAGTTCAACAAAGACTAATGTTCTCGGATTATGGGTAGAACATAGTCTCATGTTTACGCATTCAAGATCTATGTTCCAAGATGAACCTTTAGATGCTACATAGTAGCTATTAAGTTAACATGAGTAAACTACCTTCTGATGCTCCTCTACTTTCTCTTTTTAGATAGAGACTTCTTGTTTATCTGAAAGCTCTTCTTATAATGTCACTCCAATCATGAAGTCAATCATTACCTTTTCTTCTCTCTCAAATTCACGTCTCTCAGCTTTTATGTCAATAAGGAGTTCAATTAATTTATTTATAATATTTTCTTCCTCTTCCTCTTCTTCTTCTTCGAACCCATCTTCACTACTAAGGGTGATTACTATTACAAATTCGTTAGGATCTGTTTCATTAGGACTAGGAAAACTCCCTAGTTGTTCATTGGATAAAATGTTCGATAGCTGATCGATTTGGTTCACCATGTTTTGTATACAAGCCTCTCTTTCCTAATGCCTCATGTTTGATTCTAGAATAAGCTTAGTTATCACATTTTTCAAAGCAGCAGTTACCTCCTCGCCTTCTTAAAATATACGTTCATTCATAAAATCAATTATTGTCTCTTCTTCGCTTTGAAATAGTTGGAAACTCAAATTATACTCATCATATGTAGGTAAAGAAAATCTCTCATCCAATCCACGTTGACTAGCTACTCTCTCGACAAGGCATTCCATTAGTTTATCTGCAATGCTTTCTTTTTCTTCTAGAAGCTCTTTTTTAATTGTCCCTTCATTCATGAAGCCAACCCTTTTCTTTTCTTCAATCTCGAATTTGTGTCGGTTAGCTTTCATTTCAGTAAGGATCTCCATTAATTTATCTTCTAGAGTTGGCTAGTTAACTGAAGGTGTTTGGTTTTGTAAGTATTTAGTTGAAGCATGACTATTCCATCCATAAGTATAATAATTGCTCCATTTTGAATTGTAGTTGTTCCCGTAAATTGCACCATGAGGTTAATAGCACATGTTCAATCTCCCATATGGTGATGCAATAATTTGTGAAGACATATTCTAGCTCCCATAAAAATATTGTCCACTTCATTCTTTCATTGTGAGCTGTGGCTATGACAATGAATCGTGATTCCTACAATAAACAATAAACTCAAGATCAAGTAGAAAAATTCCAAAGATAATTAAATTGATAAGTCAAAAATACAATAATATGTAATAAAATAAAATAAAATAAAATAAAAATAAAAGAAATAAAAATAAAAGAAAATAAAAATAAAAGAAATATAAAAAAGATAAAACAAACTAAAACAAAAATGACTAGAGTAATAACATTCAGGCATTTCTAATATCAAAGTCCCCGACAACGATGCCAAAAATTTGATTGACCTATTTCATAATAGTCAATATTGTAATAAATCGTTGATTGACCTATTTCGTAATAGTCAATGTTGTAATAAATCGTAAGTGCATGGAGTAGCTATAGCTAGTACCAGTAAGTACGAGTCAATCCTATAAAGACTACAAATATTAGTAATCACCCATCCCCTATTAGCTAGCTTAAGGATTGATTTTTATTTTTAATAAAAAAATAAAAACTAAAAAATTAAAGAAATAGGAAACAATAATGAACATAAAAATAATGGAATTCACTTAGAAAACTATCATTATCAGAAATTAATATCTAAGTTCGAATCCCTTTAGACCTTTAACAAATTGATCTTTTATCATGCAATTGCTTCGTTGATGTATTAGACGATGGAGACTCCAATGGTATGCTAACAACTAAACTTAAGACTTATGCAAATAATCCTAAGGTCTCTAACCAAATTATTCAGGTTAAATCTTATAGGATTACATTACTGATTTATGAGTCCCTCTATTAGCTTTGATCCTAATCCGGAAGATTTATCTCATCCTATCTCTAAAGTTGCAATCAATTCCTTCTAATTACAGTAGATCTATTCACACTAGGATTTCTCAATCTCTACATATGAAATCATATTATCAATAAAACACGTAATCAGATCACAATAATCAATTGAACCAATTGCATTAATAAAGGAATCAAATCATATCAAAGTATTAACATAAGGTTCATCTAACCTAAATACTAATTGGATGTTTAATTACACTTGATCAAATACGAAATCAAACATACAATAAACGAAAAATGAATCGAAAGTAATGGGTTTGTAATTATAAATCTTCCTGATTATCTTCTATCGAATGTTCTTGTGATACAGAGTCTTGATCTTGAAGTTCGATGGATCTTTGGACGATTTCTTCATGTTTTCCACTTCCCTAGAACAAAATCGTCCCTTTTAGACATTCTCCAAGTCTAGAAATCACCTCCCAAAGTCTCCTCCTCTGATTTGCCTCCAAAATGTTGTTTTTATATGAAAATCTAGGTTTTTTGGGTTATGCATGGTTGTGTGCACAGCCATTCACAGGAACATACATAATTGGAAATGGAAAGGCTGAGATGACTTTCGAATAAGAACTAGCCTTGCTTGATCATCATAGAAATTTTCCTTTATTGCATCCAATTTAAAATGGAAAGGCTGAGAATCAATCCAAACAATTTCCTCCTTATCATTTTTCTACAAAAGTAAAAGTTGATGAAGAGATGAAGAAAATAAAAATTGGGATGAATCCAATCTCTCCCTAAAAAACTTGATAATTTGCATATGTTTCTACAGTGAAGAAAGTCGCCAACGAAGAATTACCCCATACTGTGATATTTGTAGGGAGAATTTCACATGCTTTAGTTGTCTCTGCAGTAAATATATTAACAAACACCTCAATTAAGATCAAATTTGTATCATATTGGTCCAAAACTTCTATCATTTTGGTTGACATAATATTTACAACTGACCCATTATCATCCAACTTTCTTGACGTTAGTATGCTATTAATATGGGCTTTAATGTACAAAGGTCTTATATATTGAGCCATATTATCAACTGATTTCTCTAAATCTACTTTCTTTAGAATTCCTAAAACTATAACCAACATAAATATTTTACATTATATCTTTTTATGTAAAACCTCTACTTTCTTATAAGAAGTTTTGCTAATAGAAGCAAGAAGCTTCATAGAAGAAATACAACATGGCAATTGAATAGGAATTTCTCTTACTATAAAGAATTCACTGGGACTTTCTTCTTATCTCTTAGATCGAAGAAATTCTTATAAAATCTAGGATTGTGTCTTTCCTTTTCTTGTTATGCTCTTTATCAATAGCTTCTACACGTTCTTTCTTCTTCTTCTTTGGGTCTAAAGTACTTTCCTTAGAAGGAATGGATCTTGTTGACGGCAAATTTTTTGGGATGGGCTTCTCGAAATGTAATAATTTACTTCCTTTGAACCTGAAACTAGCTCTCTACTATTGAAGTCATAATTTTTTAGTCCTAGTTAATGGTATTGGATTCTTACGATGCTTTACTCGATGCTATTGATAAGATGGAGGCATTTTAGTTAGTATTACAAACTAAAGTTGCCTATATTGAAAGCTTGGAATTCAAGCAACATATATTTGCTTAAAAATTTTAGTGAACTCTGTCTTACGATTTTGTCTTGCAATCTCTACTTTTATTGGATTATAGTAATGATCTAATTCTTATTCAAACATTTAAAGTATAATTAGGAAAAAAACCAGAACAAAAAAGTGGCCATTGCCAAACAATCCTTTATAATCTTTAGCTTCCTTTTGACATCCAATAAAAACTGTAAGTCAAACTTAGTTACATTAATAGTTGCAATTGGTGGAAATGGATCCTCATCTATCAATATAGTCTGATAAGCTTCAGCAAATAATAGAATTCCCTTGTTGATCTGATCTTGAATAGCATTCCTGAACCCTCCACTATGAATTCGTAGAGTGACTCTATGTATTATGGTACTTATAGTAGTTCTTCCCTCGAATCTCTTCATTTATAAGAATTTTGTGTTTTGACAACAAAGTAATAAACTTCTCTTACAAAAACAAAAAACAAAATATTTCCCCTATTTTGGAGATAACAAGTGTATTGCATCGAAGTAACGGTCTTTGTACTTTCCTTTTGGCTTTAAATGATTTCCATTTTAAAGTAGGGCAAACACAAGTTTCATGGAAATTAAGCTTAGCCATTGCCTAATCATATGGAATTATTTCCATAAAAATACATCTTTTTAATATGTCCTGAAGTAAATCACATGTTAATATAGAAATTATTTATAATAGAAAAAATACACAAGAAGGGGGGTTGAATTATGTATTCTTTTCACGAATACAAAATCTTTAATATTTCTGATAAAAACTTCTCTAACTTGTTAAAAGACTATCACAAAATTGTTATATATTTAAATCGCAAATAACTTCTATATACTTGTTTAAGAACAAAATAGAATAAGTTGAGGGATAGAAGATAAGCACTGCAATTTTATACTGGTTCACCCCAAACCATGGGCTATGTCTAGTCCTCAGATTTCGTCTGAGTATTCACTATATTTCAACAAATTAAAAGTATTCTTTCTTTCTTCTTGAGCCTCTTTAGGTCTCTTACACCAAGTATTCTTTCAGCTATCTTAGCCTCTCCAGGCTCTTAACCTTTTCTTTCTCTCACTAGAAAGATATCGTGAGCTATTGTTACAGTAGTTTAGCTCTCTAGTATCGCACTACAAAATTTTTCTTTTTTAAGTATACACTTGAACGCTCAAAAGTTGTAGAATCAAAGGTTTCTCGAAAAGTTATTTAATCTTTAACTACGACTATTATTTATAGTCTAAGTATCCAACTGCTTCTTTGAATCTTGATAACCGCTTCTTAAGTCGTGATAACCGCTTCTTGATTCTTGATAATCGCCATTTAGTTGAGTTCTGTAACTAACTCTAACTAACTAACTGCTCGACATTCTAGCGTATCTTCTGCTTTGTATCGTCTGTGTTTTCTTCTGTGTCTTTACTTCTTCTGTGTTTCTACTTCTTCTGTGCTTTGTTTCTTCTGTGTTTCGATTCTTCTATATCTCCACTTCTTCTGTGCTTTGTTTCTTTTGTGTTTCATTTATTCCATATCTTTACTTCTTCTGTGTTTCTACTTCTTCTGTGCTTTTCTTCTGTGTTTCGCTTCTTCTATATTTCTACTTCTTCTGTGCTTTTCTTTTGTGTTTCACTTCTTTTGTATTTTTACTTTTTCTGTGCTTTTCTTTTGTGTTTCGCTTCTTCTGTATTTCTACTTCTTTTGTGCTTTTCTTCTATGTTTCGCTTCTTTTGTATTTTTACTTCTTCTGTGCTTTTTTTCTGTGTTTCGCTTCTTTTGTATTTCTACTTCTTCTGTGCTTTTCTTCTGTGTTTCACTTCTTCTGTATTTCTATTTCTTTTGTGCTTTTCTTCCGTGTTTTGCTTCTTCTATATTTCTATTTCTTATGTGCTTTTCTTCTGTGTTTCGCTTCTTCTGTATTTCTACTTCTTCTATGCTTTGTTTCTTTTGTGTTTCGTTTCTTCTGCACACTTAATACACTCATCAAACTAGTTCATTTATTTCTAACATTATTATTATTTGATTGTCATCAAAATTAATTATCATAAAGTCCTCATATCTTAACAATCTCCCCCTTTTTGATGATAACAAATAATCATAATTTAGAAAGATAAAATTGAATGAACTATTTTATTCAGATAATGAGTAAGAATTGGAACAAAATACATATATACTATCTTCTTTTCTTTCTCCTGCTTCTATTCTTCTCCCCCTATTCTTTTCTTCTTTCTTCTACCTTCTACTTTTCTCCCCCTATTTGTTATTAATCAAAAAGGTTTTCTCAGATGCTGCATGATTTCAAAAAATATTTGTTGGATGTCAGTCCTGATCAACTTGAGGTCTTCTTTTACTGTCACCCGAAGATAAGCTACTTCCTCATGTAGATCACCAATGGAGTCCCTCAAATCTTCAACCTTAGTATGAATTTCTTCAATCTCCTTTACTAAGGCTTCCTGACTCCACTGTTGAGAGTGACTAACTTCATCCATCTCAATTGTAGGAACTCGTTAAGGTGCACTTGATGGATAGAAGTTTGGTTCAGCATATGTTTCTGAAGGTAACACATCTAGTTCAATGATTTTCAAAA
>JANQBM010000005.1:17733180-17748144 GCA_025594535.1 Erythroxylum domingense | reverse complement strand
TTAGTCAGGACTTAAGGAATCTTTTGGATTTTGTTATGGATCAGAGGTCTGTCAGCTGGCTCCAGAAGTATTGTGTTATGTTTTTTTTATTGTTTTTGTTGTTGTTTTGTTAAAACCTGTATGAGGTTATGTAAGTAAATTGTCTAAAGGAAATAGTGTAAATTTGTAGATTAATGCAATGAGTGGTTTTTAAAATTTGTTGACTTTTAAATGATGTTAGTTGATACCATGTGTAAGTTAGAATTGTTTTGCTCTAACATACCATTATCATAGGATATGTACTTGAATATGCTTGAATGTTTGAGTATGTACCCTATGGTAGTGGGATGTTGCACTTCGCTTCTTCTGTGTTTCTACTTCTTTTGTGCTTTTCTTCTGTGTTTCGCTTCTTCTGTATTTCTACCTCTTCTGTGCTTTTCTTCTGTGTTTCGCTTCTTCTGTATTTCTACTTCTTCTGTGCTTTTCTTCTGTATTTCTACTTCTTCTGTGCTTTTCTTATGTGTTTCGCTTCTTTTGTATTTCTACTTTTTCTGTGCTTTTCTTCTGTGTTTTGCTTCTTCTGTATTTCTACTTCTTCTGTGCTTTTATTCTGTGTTTCGCTTCTTCTGTATTTCTACTTCTTCTGTGCTTTGTTTCTTTTGTGTTTTGTTTCTTCTGCAAACTTAATACACTCATCAAACTAGTTCATTTATTTATAACATTATTATTATTTGATTGTCATCAAAATTAATCATCGTAAAGTCCTCCTGACTTAACATGTCCTTCCCTAAGAAGCTCTTTATATTCAAAAACTTTAGTTATTAACTCATAAATATCACGAAATTCTATACCTTGAAATTCTTTTGAAAGTTTAATGTCGATGACCCTTTGAGCCAACTTTATATACTTGATGTCCATGAGTGTAATTTGGCTTAGACCCCTTATTCTCCTAAATTGAGTAATGAACATATTTGTATTATCATCACTTTTTTGAGTAATTTTAGGTAGTTTGGCTATACTGATTTCATGTTTAGTTTTGAAAAACTAAGTAATCTTTCCATTTCTGTCAATATAAGGACAAAATTCATGGGCAATAAAGCATACCAAGAAAAATCCTCAATTATCAAAGAATTTGGAAACAACCTAAGCTTGAAATTGTTGAAATTTTCATATTGAGCCAATTTATTGCATTGAATAGAGAATATGACACATGCTTGATAGTTGACTAGCCATCTTCACCAGAAAACAAAGTAAACTCAAGAATTTTGTAATCATGAGGATAAGGAATCATCTTGATCAATATGATCCAAATAAAGTTTATAGAATTATGGGCTACCAATCTATCTCAAGACCAAGCCCATATAGTTCTTAAACAAATTCTATAATAACTTCAATATCAACTTGAAACCTCATCTGTGGACGAGCAACAATAGGAACAAGATTACAGTTTATAGCAAAAACGTTGCCTCCTAAGTCTTAATTTTACCCATTAGCTTTAATTTCAAAACAAAATCCTTGTGTTTTAGAAGCTTGGGGCCTAACAATCTATCGTCCATTTCTAAAATTAGCACATGGAGGCACAACAAGAATATCCTTTTTTTTAGGATGAACGTATCTTTTTTCTATAGAGGAAGAAACTGGAGGACGGCTAGACTCACCAACTTTCATCACATTTGGTGTAAGCTATCCCCAAGCTCTTCAAAAATCTATCTTGTTAGAGAAGGAAAATTCTACCCAGTGACCTATACCAAAGTAGTAGAAAGTATTTCCATATTCTCTGTTTAACATCTTAATGACTTCAATTGTAGCGGCCAAATTGGCTTTCAACTATAAAATATCATTTTCATAATTAACATCATTTCTTTTTGATAGTTATGGTGATTTCAAATTCTTGTTAACTATAGACTTGGCCAAAGGTAATGTTACCTTCTCCATATTTTCAATCATTCAAGATACAAACCCTTTGTTCTTTACTGCAGTAGGGACTTCTTCCTCTATGGCTGGAAGCATGACAACTTTTTTTGCATTCTTTGTATATGACATCGTTGTCCCGCTAGGCCTACCAAATTGTTTATCACTTTCTATGATCAAGAATTCAAGTATGCCAGGGAGCAATTCTCTCATAAAATACACCTAACTTCTAATCGGCGATATAAGTGGGCTTCGGAAAACTTAGATAATGGAGTTTTTAAGTTACCAAATTGTTAAATGCTAAAGAATGTTGAGGTTTAAATTTTAAATTAAAAATAATTTTATTTAAGTAAAGGATGAGTAGAAAGTGCTAAGAAAGTTGAACAATGATAAGGTTTATTGTGATACTAGTGTGTTTATACATCCCTTTTAGATTCAACCATCTTAAATAGTTGTCATGTAACTGTTTAACTTTAATTATCCTCCAATATTGGCCACATCCTTACTAACTGCTCATAAATACACAGTTGTTTTTAAAGTACATATTAATCATGTTTCAACTATCTTGACTCCTAAATCTTAGAGTTCTTTACTAATTCCTGTGTCCAAGAATTTCCTAAACAATCTAGTTGTCTTTTGAAAATCTTAATAATTAGGCCTTTTTATTTTTGGGCCAAATGGGTCGAATTTCACTCAAGCTATCAATAATATGATTGGGTCAAAGCATGGATAATGAGAGTTGCCTGAGCCTTAGAGATAAGGTCATATAAATCTTTGAGATTAGGATTAATTTATCATAAGAATTCACAAAATGAATTAATGTGATCTTAGAGATTTTAATTAAAAAGAGATTTCGGTTGATCAACTTAAAGATATAGGTTATACATTTTAAGAAAGAATATAATAGCAAGTTTGAAATTCTTATTGGTATAAGTATTTATGGTTAATTGTTGAATTAAGATAAATTTAAGCATAGGAAAGATTTTTAGGGATTCATCATCTATATCTTATTTATCTATAATTGATTAATTATTATTTGTCACCTTAATTGTTTATCTTTTATTCATTATTTTAATTTTGTTCCTTTTCCTTTTCTAATTTAATTACTTGCTTTGTTAGATTAGATAATATGAAGACAATCAATATTAGCAATTATAATTCCTATGGCAATAATACCGAACTAGGATTGGCAATAAGTGGGCTCAGTTTTAAAATTAAAATGTGAAAATGACATCATTTTGCCATTACTTATTCGAATAGCTCAAGACTCAAAAATTTTTTGAAAAAAACCCTAACAGTCAAAGGTCAGTATGAGCTCGAGCCCTATTGCCATCTTTATACTCGATTCACTGAACTAATATATTAAGCAATCAATATGCTTACTTAAATGATCTTTTTATTATTTTATTCCATATTTCGTTTTGTGATTTATTAATTCAGTGACCAACATAAATAAATAACTTAACTCTTATCTGTTCCTTTTTTAATAATTAAGTTTGTGGTTTGAATCCTAAATTAAAATTATAAAGAGAGTTATTAATTATCAAATCAATGGTCTAAGAATTCTTTAAAATAATATTAAATACGAAAATTAGCCCCTCAACTCATGAGAGAAAGTTTTCATTTATAACTAAACTTAAATTTCTCATACTAACAATCGCATATGACGTTTTTTTTTTGTCAACGTAAAATAAAAAGTAAAATGTTGGATATGATTATTTTGAAAAATAAAGTTATTTTAATGTTTCAAATAGAATTGAATAGTTGCATTTAACTAAATTAAATATTATATCAAACAAAATAAAAGTTAGAATTATTTTAGCTTTAAAATTAAAATAATAAATTTAGAGGAAAATTATTTAAATATTTCTTTTCGTCAATTTAATTTTGTAAGGCATATGCTGATATTGCCATTAATGGGTAGCAACTGATTTTATTTTTAGTAAGCTAATAAAGTAAATCGTTTCGGAAGAATTTAACTAATCCAACTAAATCAATTTCTTGCTTAAGAGTCCAATTCAACCATCTTTATAGAAAGAGTTGATTAGTTTGAAGTGGTGACTCAATTCTTCCTTCGATTGGTACAATGGCTTGTCAATCTATCTAAAGAAGAAATCAAGCATCCCTTTCTCCTTCTCATTCGCTGCGTCTCCTCGTCTCTCTCTCTCTCTCTCTCTCTCTCTCTCTCTCTCACATACACGCGCAAACACACATATAGCAGATAAGATTTCCCATTGTTTGCTTAGGTAGGCTTTGCTGTTTCTCTAAACCCTAATCCAAGAAATTATGGACCCTCAGTTCACTCACAATCTATTTGAGAGGCGGCCCTTTGTCAAATCCAAGATTCCCGCCGTTAAATGGTTCAGGGAATGGTAATCATATTTTTCATTACTTCTCGTATTCCGTATCATCATGCTCTTTCTTTGTTCAATTTGGTTCAATTTTCGGAATTGCGAGGTATCTATAAAATTCTTTGTTAATTTTGGTGGAATTAATTTGCTTCGGTTATACAGGCATTATTGATCTTTTTATATGTACTTGTTTCAGGGTGCCTCAGGATGTTGTGGCAACTGGTGGCAAGTGTTATCTTTTGAAGTGGGTAACAGGTAACATAGTCTTGGTTTTAATGTTTCTTTTCACCTATTATTAATTTTCTAAACATAATTCGTTGAAACATTCCATAACATATTGTTTCTTCTTCTTATTTTGAACTGCACTGTTTCAAGCACGTTGATTGTAAAAAAATTTGTTTAGATGAATAACCTAGATGTACATTTTAATCTATGGGTTGGAGATAATGTTATTGTAAGACTTCTTAGCTTTGTTTCGTGAATGATTACAGAGATATCTTTCTCTATATTGTGATTTTCATCTTGAGATGCTAGTTTCTTTTGATCAATAGAGCTGCTGAAATTTATGTATGTTCTTTGTTTGTTGGTACTCGGAATTGAGGCTGGAATTTGGGGATAGGAATTAAAATCGAAATGATAGGTCTAAGAATCACTTAAAATTTGTATAAGAACTAAGAATCCCTCCTAGAGCTTGTACCGAAAATAGCTATTAATGTAACTACATTAGGTCCTTAAAAATCAATAACTGAGCCGTTGGCATCACAAGTTTGATAATCACTCTTACAGAGAGCATAACACTCCTCAAAGCTGAAACTTTCAGAATTTTGCCCCAGAAAAAAAAAAGTCTATTCCCCCTTATTCATAAACTGAAATTTGCAACTCTAGACTTGGCAACCTAATCCTAGTAAGGTAACGAGTAACAATTTATTTTATTTGTTCTTAATAGGAAAACCCAAATCTAGAAAAGGTTTCCTAGTTGGACAAGGAAAACAGCTTCTTTGTTTACTAACTAAATGTTTCTCATTTTCCATGGGTACCTTTTCGAACTTCTTACAGGCAGCTATTTAGGGACATTTAACATATCATGTTTGCCTTGTCTTTCTTATTAAGAAAGGTTCTTTTCAAAGATTCTATATATATTCCATATAAATCACTATATCATATATCAAACTGAGATATTTGAGCTCCCTAATACTTTTTCATGTTAAATTTAGTGTTTAAGTCAAGAAAGTAGTATCCTTTTGCATGTATAGGTGAATACCGAAGGTATATAACTCTGCTTTCCCCTTTGCCCCTTACTTTAAAATTTACAAAAATGGACATTCTGTTCATAATTGCTGTTAGCAGTTCATTTGTCTAGTGACCTTATAACCTAGTTGCATGTAGTTTCACCAAGGGAAATCCTTATTTTCTTCATTTTATGTAAAAACTTGTCGGTTTTTTCTTTTTTCTTTTTTTTTTTAACGTATTGTTCTTGTTTTCAATCCAGTTGTTGTAATTGGACTTCTTATTGGTTTCAATTGAAGACCAATTCTGAAAATGTGTTAAAATTGTTTTTCATTCTGCTATCTGTAGAGAACCAATTGAAGGTCTTGAGGGAGAAGGCAAAAAATACTCCAACTCCTGAGCCAGAACCTGAACCAACTACAGAAGTCCTGTTTCTTTGCAGTTTTGAAGGTTGCGGAAAAACCTTTACGGATGCTGGGGCTTTGAGAAAACATTCTCATATTCATGGGGAGAGGCAATTTGTATGTCAGTTTGAAGGATGTGGAAAGGTAATGGTGGATTTCTTTAAACTTTTTCAGTCCGATTCTTTCAGGATCTGGTAAGTTTGGAGATTTTGAGGATATAAATACAGTTAAGATTAGAAAACTGTTGTAAGTTGATATGAATGGAATAATTAAAACAAGCTTCGATTGATCACAACAAACAAATTTCTGTTTTGGTAGCAATGAAGGGTAAGTAGCTATAGCATTTTTGATCAGTTTGAACTCATACTGTTCAATTTTTAATTTCCTTAAAACTAGACATTATGATGTTGGTGAACCAGGAGATTTACATTTTCTGAGGGACATAGTGACATCACCTTTTCTTTCTTGATTGCTGTGGACATAGCTATTAAAAGTCTCTGAGATGGATTCTAGCATACTCTTTTGCATGATGTTGCAGGTGGGATATCCTTTTAATTGTTTATAAAGATAATTGAAAGGGGCCCCTAAATATGTGATTTATGTAGTAGTTAGTTAATTTATTGTATCTGGTTTATTTTTGCCTTGTGCTGTGTATACTTCTGCTGTTTTTTCCCTTGAGGAAGTTGGTTTCGGAAGTACAAAAGATGGAATGAAGTTATTCTTTGTGATGAGTCCGGTTGTGAATAGATTGTGGCTGGTTGTAGCTGGTTATAGGTACTCTTAATATTTTCATGATGATGGCTAACATAGTCTTACATATTAATGAAAAATATAGTTGGGATATCTGTGACATCATTGATATTTCAAGCATATCCATGTACATAATCTCATTTTCATGTTTTTATGAGTTTTGATGATTAGTGCATGATTGCATGAGTATATAGTACCTGTTAACAAGTGGCTTGTAGCTTACATTTGTTGCTGTAAGATGGTCATTTTTATGTGACAGACGTCATGCAATTTTTCTCTAGTTGTTAGTGCCTAATGGAGACACCTGTACCTGTGTGTGTTTTTGTAATCGATATTCAGTCATGTTTAAGCATGATCTTAAAACTCCTCGAACTTCTAATGGTCACTAGCTGTCTGTATAGGACTTCAATTTCAAAATCCAGTGTTGCCTAGCCAATCAATCAGTATAGGAGATTAAAATGTCAAAGGTGCATCTGTATGGCAATTAGTTGGGTTATAACATGGAAAGCTGGAACTCTGCAAAGTTGAATGATTTATATGATGGGATCATGGTTCAAATCATGAAGTTGAATTTGCAAAAGGGAGAGTGAAGCACATAATACATTATTTCGTTGATGATATTGCAAAAGCAAGATGCATAAAATGTTGGATATTTGTCTATGATCGAGTACAAATACTATTGCTTGCCAAATTTCAAACTTTGTTCTATTAAAAGAAAGGAAAAGTGTCAAATAAGTCTCTCAACTTTCACACAGTATGATTTCTCCAAAAAAAACTTTCACAGAGTATGATTTGATGCCCAACTCTTTCAAAAGTTCAATTAATTTCACCCTTCTTTTGGAAAAGTGTTAACTAATTTGTACAGAAAGTACATATAGTATTAAATTTAAATCACTCTTTAATTTCACCTATATATAGTCTTGGTTAATTTATAGAGATAACTTTTAAACTGCAAGTTGTGGTTTTGAGTGAAATACTATATTAATATCACTTGAATGAGACCTTTAATGTTTTGTATCTCTGCATTTTAAATTATACTTTTGTTAACATTAGCTAATTGTTTATTCGAAAAAAGAAAAGGCTATATTGTTCATTTTAGGTTATGTAGATACAAGTTTCCAGAACATTTGCGACCAAATTATCTTAGGCATAAACATCACTGGATTATTTGATCCTTTTTCTGTTTAAAAGTTCTCAAAATTGGTCACTTTCTCTTTCTTCAAATTTTTGTTTGATATTTCTCAAGGTTTGCATACGGTGTTGATATCTTGTATCTTCACTGCAGAAATTTTTGGATAGTTCCAAGTTGAAAAGGCACCACCTAATTCATACAGGGGAAAGAGACTTTATTTGTCCTTATCAGGGTTGTGGCAAGGTGATCACTCTAAGCTCAGTATTTTCATTATGCTTTTTATATTCCTCTTTACATGTTGATTACAGACCTGGGTCAGATCAAACACTTGAATATATCTTTATTTTTATGATCATTCTTCCATACTTCTTCTTTATCTGCAACAGAACTTCCTATTTTGAATAAATTGTTGCTTTGCTCGCTCCATTATAGGATCAAATGTCAAACTTGATTTGGCTCTTTTTTTATTTCTTACATATTGTTTGTGCAATACTACAAGTTTCTCTCTCTCATAAGTGTAGATTTTGTTCCAACTCTTGTTTGCTGTAATCCCTTTTTAACCTTGTGTCATTAAAGTGGGGGGTTTTCATTTATTTATTATCCGGGGTGTTTTGACAGAATCTGATTGATGGATTAATGGTGCCTTGATAGATTATCAGTCAGGATTACTACCATTGTCGGTACTTGGATTTGCATCATTACTTGGGTAGATGGGGTAGATGAGATGCTTACTTCATATTTGTACATAGAAAAGCAAGTACCTTACTATTAATAGTCATGAAAACTGCAGGCCTTTTCTTTGGATTTCAACTTGAGATCACACATGAAAACGCATTCACAAGAAAACTACCATATCTGCCCTTACACAGATTGTGGGAAGAGATATGCTCACGAGTACAAACTGAAAAACCACATTGCATCGCACCATGAAAAGGTATTTACTTCACTGAATATGTTTCTGCCACAGTTGCGCTGTGAATTTTTCAACTCCCTTGCATCGCTGAAAGTTGTTCTCCTTGACAATGCTATCTCTGCAACAGTTGAAACCTGAAATTTTTTCACGCGTAGGAAGAAAATCTGGAAAGCAAGCCACTAATCTATTTGCTTTAAAATTTATGTCATATTGATGCTGTTTCATTCTTGCTGAGGCGTCTTTACTGATTAAATTTTCTAGCATGAGCTGGATTTGATCTATAACATCTTTAATAACTTTGCAGAATTCAACTGTTGATATTAAATATTCCACCCCTCAAGAAAAGATAGCTAAAGCTCCCAAGCCTTCTTCAGGCGCCTATGGCTCTGCATCCTCTGACCGACCTTATGTTTGTCCCTATGATGGGTGCGAGAAAGCCTACATTCATGAATACAAGCTTAAACTCCATTTGAGAAGAGAGCATCCTGGCCATATGTCTGATGAGATTGCAACTCCGAATGCTGAGAATGAGATGGACGATGCCAGTGATCAGGATGCTTCTGCTGGAAAGCGTGCCAATGGAAAAAGTAAACAGAATAGGCCCAAACCGAACATAAAGATGCCTCCAGAAAAAATAAAACGCAGAGGTTCAAGTCCCTCTCCTGTCACAATGAATGTCACAAAAAAACACTGGCCTGCTAAGGAAGAAAGATACGAGGAAGATAGTGAGGAAACTGAGGAGGAAGAACGGGACAATGCTGAGGAGGGATGGAGATATGGGGAAAACAATGACGAAGATGATGAAGAGACCGAGTATGAAGACTGAGGGAGAAGTAAACAATAGGGTCACTTTTATCATCTCTTACAGTTAGTTTTGGTTGTAATATAGTGTTCTTTTTAATTATATAATTGGCGTTTACCTCTTAAAGCTCAAATTATCATCCAAATTTAGTGTAATCTGCTTCTCTCCCACCCATTCGCAGCCTCAACCGTAGGAATACTGTGCAGTTCAAAGGTTTTGTTATTGTTTGTTTATTATTACATGCTCTATTGAAGATATTGTTTGGGTTGAATTTTGTGGAAGTTTGGGTCGGGCAGTCTAATGTCTAAAAGGAAGGTCCTTAGCCTTGAACAAAGCAAACTGCACTTGTCTTCATAATGCAACTGTTTTGGATTGTTTGGTGTCAAGGACCAGTGCTTAGGTAGGGTAAACAAGACATCTAATGCATACTCGTTCATGTATTCTATAAAAGGATATGTAGCAGTATCAAATGATAATATTGGAAAGGTACGTGGAGATTTAACTCTTAGGTTAACTACACGAGAACCTTGTATGACCTTGTATTTATTTTTATATTTACTTTTACGTTCTTTTAACAGTGTCGTATGTCTCTGATATTTGATCAAGAGTTAATTATACTAAACTGTCTTATAATTTTTCAATTATATTTTAAAAATTATTATTTTCCTTCTTAAGTTATCATACAAGTTGTATACTAATTTGTTGGTTTTCTATCTATTCATGGTTTCAAAACATCTTATTTGGAACTTAAGAATTTTAATATTATATTAGTATTTTGAAAATCAAGTCGGATTAACCGGTTCGATTGGAACTGTTAGAAATTAGCCCTTTTTTCTCTTCGATTTGACACTACTTATTTAATATAAATCAATCTATCTTTGTAAGATGCATTATTCAAACTGATGAAAAGTCTTCTTCTATTCTTCAAATTGCAATCTTATTCAAATATTCCTTTAAATGCTTTAAATTCACCTTATTTTTAAGAAATAGATGCTTTGACGACCACAAGTATAAGATTTAAGACGTCTTTTTATTGTGAGACTTCTGTGCCCTCACTTCAAGGCTTGAAAAAGAAAATTCAATTGATTTTAAATACATAAAGTCTAATTATGGAACATGCCCCATTATGGCAAATGAGTGGAGTGCTTAAATATAAAGAATCTTTATTAATTTTTTAGTTTAGTAGTTTTTAAACTAAGGGAGGTTCTAATCAATATTTTAATGATAACAAAATTTAAGTACTACTGATGAGTTTATTATTTTGATAAGATGCTGTATAAGAACAAGATATAACTATAACTCAAAAGGATAGCCCGTAAAGGTGATAAAGAAAAATTGAAGGTTTCAACTATCAAAGTGAAAATCAAGTCAACAAAAAAAGTTATATCAAGGCACATCCAAGTCATTATATAGTTTGTACTGTTAATTGTAATCTAATTTAGTCATTGTGGTAATCTTAAAGTCTCACTATATATAAATATTCCATCTTACTTTATTGCATGAGTCTTTTCCATCATTAAGAGACCTTAAAGCTTTTTCTTTAAAAGAAAATTCTTTTAATCTTTCAAACACTTTTTAAAGAACATTTTATAAAGTGTTTAATTCATAATTAAATTTAAAAAATTAAGTTTGAGCATTTGAAGTTTTTTAAATCATGATTTAAAGAGAATGGTTGACCTATATGGATTAGTAGTTGTTTAATATAGGTTAAAAATTTCAAACTTGATGTACCAAAAGATTGTACATTGATTGATATATTAGTTGACTAATGTTCCATATTATCTGACCAATATGTCATAATGGTTGGTCATTATGCATTTAATGCATATTAGTCTATTAATGTGACCTAGTGGTTGATTATTGTGCTACAACTAGTTATTATAACAATTAGATTTTAACTCCAAAAGCTAGTGGTGGTCTCAAAAACCTATAAATACATGTTTTCTCATTATTTCTTATATGGAGAAGTATTTGGGGTGTTTTATACACACATTTCTAAGTGTTTGTCAAGCATTTGAGCATTAATTGTCTCATGTCTGAGTGAGCGAGCCTCTTTAGAATTATCAAAGTGAGGTATTATCAAAGTGATAAAGTGGGTTATTTTGAGTTATAAGCTTTTGTGTAGGGTGTTTTATATTGTATTTGGGGGTGTTCCAAGTGACACTAGGGTTCTTCTTCACTATAAAGGAAGATTGTAAAAAGTTTCCTCTTTATTGGAAAAAGATTATATAAAGGTATATTATTCAACTTGAAAGAAGAGTTATAACAATTTTGTTTAAAATTTATCAACACCAATTCACCCCCTCTAGATTCCTTTAAGGACTAATAAGTGGTATTAAAGCATGTCTATTAGGCTAGCATTTTATGAAATCCTTAAAAAAAGATCATAATGGAATATTTAAGAGCATCACCATCATCATTTAACTAAGAAGGATAAAACATTAGTAGAGCTATGACTATCTCTATTAAAAACCAAGGATGCAATTTTTCTTAGTGTTCAAACTCATAGACCTATAGGAAATAGTTTCAAATGGTCCTTTTAAGTTTCAAATGGTCCTTTTATACTCATAAAAATTATAGATAATAAAAGGCTCTCAAACTAAAGAATGAATGGGAACCTCAAGATAAGCAATTAATTTCCTTAAATAGTAAGGTTATATACATCTTATCTTGTGCATTAGTATGAAATGAATTCAATAGAGTCTCCACGTGTGTAAAAAATTATGAAATTTATCATATATTATAAATTACATATGAGGGTATAAATCAAGTCGAGGAGAGCAAAGTGAGTATGTTAACCATCAATATGAATTGTTTCAAATGAACAATGATGAAGGCATCTATAGTATGTATACAATATTCATTGATATTATTAATGCCCTTAAAGTTCTTAGAAAGACCTATACTAATGTTAAAATGGTAAAAAAGTTTCTTAGGTCACTTCTTAGAACATAAGAAGCCAAATTAATAGTTATATAAGAAGCTAAAGATTTGACAACACTATCATTAGAGGACCTCGTTAGATCTCTTCTCACATATGAAAGGAATTTTCAAGAGAGGTAATAAGAAACAACTACATATGAAAAAAAAAGGACTTGGCGTTTAAAGTCTTAAGCGCGAAATCAAGTGAAGAAGATATATCTACAAGTGGAAGTGATGATGAAGACCTTATCTTTTTCATTAGGAGTTCAAGAAGTTATTGAAAAGAGAATTTTTTCAAAACAAAAGACTTTAAGAAAGTTAAAAGTGATTCAATATATAAATCCTTTAACACTATTTGATTTGAATGTAGAAAACTGACAATCTAAAAACATAATATCCCCTAATCAAAGATAATGAAAAGCATGAAAAAATAATAAGAAGGAGAAGAAAGACAAAAATAAGAAGAAATCACTTGAAGTCTTAACTTGGGATAAAAAATGATTATTTGGATGGAGAGACAACTCATATATGCTTTACAACTAAGGAAGATGATGAGGTAACACCAACTCTAATTCATATGATAATGGTAATGATTTGACATATGATAAACTAGTCAAAAGTTTAGAAATAACGAGTAAGAAAAGGAAAAAAATATCTTTTGAAATCAAAGAATTTAAAAAATAATTGGATACATGCATGAATGAGAATGAAAAGATGAAAAGTGAACTATATAGCATTAAAGCATCAAAAAAATGTGATCATTAATGACAATCATACATTAGATGCATTGAAGCATGAAAATGAGACATTGAGAGAGGATATCAATATTCTAAAGGATTTATTTCCAAATTCATTAAAAGGAGTGAAAAACTAGAAAGCATGCTAGGTGTTTAAATAATTCCATAATAGGTATGAGATTGGTTATACGTATGGGAGTGCTCCAAAATCCAAACACAAGGACAAGAGCCTTTACCTAAAATAGTAAATGAGCATGATATACCCATTTCTAAACAAACATTTTCATATAAGATATATTTAAAACCACCTCCCTAAAAACAAAACCCATGCTTTCATATATAGATTTACACATAAGAATAAAGTTTAATACTCTCAATGGAAGAAAATACATAGCTTCTATGATATCATGTAAACCTATAAAAAAGCATGCATCAAACCTTCATTTATAATAGGTATCATACACATAATCAATAATATCCAAAGGAAGACTCATTATATATACTCACATTAAAGTCCAACTAATCCATTTATGCACCATCATTTCTTACATGACATGGTATGCCATTTTATGGTAAATATGTACATGTTGATAAATACTATTCCCTAAAAAAAGTTGACAAGTATATCCATGAAAGCATGGGTTGAGAAGAAGGAGGCTAACAATTAAAGACCTAGTTCATTTAGGTATCTAAAATACAGTGATGGCCTTGTCTTATAGGAAAAGAATAAAAGGCACATGAATAATGAGTGTTGAAGACATTTTTTTTATGTTATTCTTGGAAAGCATATAGAGAGATTAATAAGATGATTCTTGTTATTATTGAGTTCATACATATTGCTTTCAATCCAACTACTTTGCCGCTTAGAAAGTCTTAAAGATATTGATGTAGGATATGGAAAAAGTAAACCTTGAAGAGAATAAGGGTAATCACTAAGACTTTTTAAAAGAGCCAAATGCTGAACCAAGTGAGGTAGATGCAAAGATGAGATGCTTTTAATGCATTGAAAATTCAAGAAGAATTATTATCTAAATTATATCATAGATAATATTCAATAATGGGTAATAATTATTTCAAATTTTAGAAATTTTGCACATCTTGCTTTCGTTTGTCAATTTGAGTGTAAATCCTTAATGATGACTATTAGGATTGTACTATGAATAAGGGATTAAATAATTTTTAGTTTATAGTCTTTAGTGCCAAGATATAGAGATTATGTGTAAAATAAGAATATTAGGTTAACATTTGTTTATATAATACATCTATTAGCCAATATTTTCACTAAACTTGTGAGTGAGATATAATTTGCACAATTAGGAGAGTTACATGATTGATGGAAATTTTATGTGAATAATGTCCATTTTGATGCTTATAACTATCCTTGTTTAACATTTCCATGAATTATTAACATGCTTTAATATTTTATTTTAAGTTTTAAATATTTTTGTTTAACAAAAGGGTCACTTTTAACCCTAAATTTTTCACCAATCGACAAATTTAACCCTAACATTCTATAGTGAACAATTATAATCCTAAAATTTAGAAAATATTAAAATTAGAACCTACCGTAACAAAAAATTTAACTCTATTTGTTAAGTTTTAGGTCAACACTGAAATAACAATTTTAAATTTTTTGTAGGCCCCTAGTGCCACATCATTAATGATGTGGCAAGGTGAGACTGTAATATCCCGTTTCCATATAACGGGTTAAATTGTAGAAATGGGTACACGAAAGATTAATCGGAGAAATTTGAAAAAGACAGCTCATGCTCATGCATTTGTGAACGATGATTTTTGCACATGAAAAATAACTGTACATGCATTCATGACATTTTC
>JANQBM010000005.1:17705702-17733080 GCA_025594535.1 Erythroxylum domingense | reverse complement strand
GAAATACAATCAAAGTTTCTGAATGTAAGGAGAGATTTTCTCATTAGCTGTGATTTTGTTTGACTGAATATTATTCTGCTTATTTTGCTCACTTTGATAGACATAAGTGCACATTTTGTTGGAGACTTGTTCATGAAGGAAAAATCATGTTGCAGTATTGTAACACTGAGGAACAAATTGCTGATATTCTGACAAAACTATTAGCAAAAAGCAAATATGAATATCTGAGATCCAAGTTTGGTGTATGCAATATTGGATCAAGGGGGAGTGTTGAGACGTGATCCAAATTTTCAAGAGCTTGAAACTGTTAACGTGAAGGATGGGTCAGCAACACTTCTGCATTTTCTGATTTCACTTCTCTTGTTTTTTCTGCACGTTAGGCTTCATTTCTCTTTCTGATAATCGTTTGTAAAAGCCTATATAAAGGTTGTTTAGCTTCAATAAAAGTGTGGCAATATTATTAGTTTCAGTTCAGCTAAAATTGCCATCGTTAGAGTTTGTTGTTTGTTGAATAGAATGCTCTGTTTTTAATACTCCCTCCCTCATTATCTCATGCTTCTGCGTTTGGAATTAGTGACCATCTGGAATCCGTCAACTTATACGTTGTAATACAGAGTAACTTTTGAAGCTATGAAGATGCTGCATTATGTGTGAAAATTCAGAAAAAATAGCAAGTTTACTGTCCTTTTTCACATGATAATGTTTCTTTCCTCGTCTTTTTTGTCTGTGAAATTTAACAGCTGTCGTGTCCATATAAAAGTAAGCGCAATTGTCTTACTTATTCAATTCTCATGAAAGCGCCAAGACCATCTACAAGTTGAGATTATTTAATGTATGTCGAGTAAAAATATCCTAACCTGGTCGCAAATAGCGGAATTCCAATTGAATATTAGTTTCCATGCTTTTTGGATTTTCTTATTAGTTTCCATGCTTTTTGAATTTTCTTGTTCCTATATTAGCTTAAAATGGCAAGTGGCTGAAGTCCATACGAGGCATTAAACATGTCAAGACTATAGTCTATGATGCCACTTATTGCTTGAGAATTCAAGTTTCTGCCATTTCTACACATCTTCATCTTTAAAGCAATTATGCCAAGCCTTCTCTTTTCCATACTTGTACGTTGAGAGTTAAATAGGAAGAGCCATTGCCATCAAAGTGGACATTTAGAATGCTACTGTTGGTGCAAATGAACCGTTAAGTCAACCATTGATGGGAAAGGATCTGCCAGATGAAGGATATGGATCTGATCCCCATAATCGCAGAAAGGGGAGTAAAGGGATGGTTTATCTCAGCACTTTTGTAGCAGTGTGTGGTTCTTTTGCACTTGGATCGTACGTAAGTACTTTGGTTAATTTATTAGAGCTGGGAGTTGTACAATTATAGACTATCTTGTTTATCACTGCTGCTTACAAACATGTGTTTGTTTCTAATTCATTTCAGGCAGGGTATTCATCACCTACACAAGATGCTATAACAAAGGATCTTTTTCTAACTTTAGCTGAGGTAAGGCAGAGAGTTGTCATCCTCAAGAAGTGATTGAATGATCACATGAAGGCATGAACTAAGTTAATTAGCATTTTCAGAAACAGAGCATAGTTTTCTCTTCGTGGGAAGTTAATTTTATACAATGACATAGATTACACTCTCTGCATAGTGATAAAGCTTCCAATCCAATGGAAGTTACCAATTCCGAAAAGCAACAATTAGAGATAACGACAGAGATAATAGTCATACATTCAATATCAAGGATTAGCTACTACGGACCATTCCTTAAAATAGCAATGTGAATCTTTACATTAATGGATTTGTTAATGGTCGGTGTTCGTTTTTGGTTCCATATTGACGTTTGGTGCATTTTGCATGGCCCACGCATGGTCCATGCATTTTAATAGCAACGCACACTAGCCCATGCATTTTAATAGTAACGTATACTTGCATGTACCATGCATTTTAATTTAATAGCCACGTACACTTGCATGCCCCATCCCCCATGCATTTTAATAGCCACGTGACACTTAATCAAAATATTTTGGATTTCTACTAGGGAACTCTTTGAGATCTTCTTGGCTTATCCAACACCTTCTGTGTTGCAGGCTGGCTAGCCATTTACTTCGCAAAGGTTTTTGTCATTTGATTATAGCTTTCAGATTTTTATTTAAGGTCAATTTTTTTATTTTCCTATTTTGATTTTAACTTTGATTCCATGGTTACAATTGATGCAAGGTACTTATTTTTACTGCTGAATTTGTACCAAAAGAACTTCAAGGAGCACCAATGGCTGCCAACCAGGTAATGCTATTTATTCGAAAAGTTTGAATTGAGAAAATGATCACAAGAGTTAATTCGGGCATAGAATATCATATATATAATGCAGCTTGTGTGCACATGCAAGAACATATACGTAATGATTCTATCAACTCTTTCAGTATTATTTCTGTAGCTTATGATCTGCACTGGAGTGTCAGTTGCCTTCATAATTGGAACAGTGTTGTCATGGAAGTCTTTAGCGTTAACTGGTAATCACCTTCACCAAAATGTGATGTCAACAGACAATATAAGCAACGTATGAACACTTGAATTATTATGTAATGGTTGTCATCTGTCATAACTGCAGGTCTTATCCCTTGTGCAATTATGCTTTTTGGTTTGTTCCTTATTCTAGAGTCACCAAGATGGCTGGTAAGGAAGGGAGCCATTTTAAATTTTATGTTAAACATGGTCTCTGTGTACGAGTTTTAAAGGTAACTTTACATATTGAGGCAAAAACAGGGAGAGGAAGCATTTTGAAACTGCACTACAAAAGCTTCGTGGCAAGGATGTTGACATTTCTGCAGAGGCAGAAGAAATCAGGTTCTTAATACAGAATTTAACACTCAACATTTCGGTGTTCATGAGAGAAGGAGGGATATGAGAAGGTGAGGGATTCTAGATGGTGACAGATTCCAGACGGTCTCTGATTCCAAACGCAGAAACATAAGACGAGGAGTGAGGGATGGAGGGATTTCAGACAAAGGCTAAACAAAACGCAGCAAATGAGATTATTTTGTTAACATCTTTAAGTTAATTTTTGTTTTAAGAAATGTTTAATTAAAAATGATGGTCCCACACATGTAAATAAATAAAGTTTTTATATTTTAAAAGAGTGCATCCCACCTTACCATGTTAGCAATGATGTGACACTAAAAGCTCACAAAAGATATTTAAAAATTGTCAAGTAGCGTTGCACTTAAAGGATGAAGTTAAATTTTATATTAGAGTGAGATCTAATTTTAACATTTTCTAAATATTAAGATTATAATTATTCACTATAAAATATTAGAGTTAAACTTATTAATCGGTGAAAAAGTTAAGATCAAAAGTTTGTTTTAGTCATCTGGTCATACTAGTTGACCAAACTCTTAGTTTGGTCGACCAATTTCCTTTTCAATGAGTTTTCTTGTAGATTAGTTGGACCTTTAATCGACCACTTATGTACCATAGTTAATCAATGTCTTCGAGTGCTTAACAATGTCCCCTTATCTAAGAATTGACCACACACATACACGGCCAATTAGTGAAGTTGTATATTCAAAGTCTTTAATTATGTTTTAAGGGATTCCTCGTTATCCTTTCTTATATTTTCCGTCTTGTTTTTTATGTTTTATTTTATAGGACCGCCTAAACAACTCATTCTTTCTTTTTGGAAAACAAATTCCTTTATTTTATAAAAATATAGTTATATTGCATCAAATTGAAATTATGTCACTTTTAAGTTAGGGATCCTTTAAACTTTTAAAAATTTTGGGTCATTCTTTCAAGTTGATGCTTCCATAGTCATATTGAAAAAATTAGTCAAGGCTGTTTTCATTTAAATTACATCGATACATCTTTTTGATTTTGTTAAACTTTAGTTTTTTATGCACTTTGTCATATTATTATTTTTTAATGCTTGAGACTTACAAAATTATACTCCATTTTATTAACTTAATGGTTGGATATTCCAACTATGCATATATTTTTAAAATTCTAACCTCTAGTTTGGTCAAAATTTATCCTTTTTTTTATTTGATTGGAAGTTCAACTTAGGCATAATACCAAATTAAGGATTTTTGTATGAATTAAGGAGGAGCTAATCACTACTTGGATTGTGTGCTTAATTTTATTACTGCTCTCTAATATCATAAATATTTTTCATCATCAGAAAGGGAAAATTGTTTAAATAACGGAGGTTCCAATTGATGTTTTGATGATAATAAAACATAAGTATTACTAATAAGTTTATTATTTTGATATGATGATACACAAGAAGTTTATCCTTAAGTGGTAGCTTTTCCTTAAATGAAGTTTGGTAGCTTTTCCTTAAGTGGTATTATTCAATTTTACTTATGTATTATTACTTTATCCTAGTTTTCTATTTATTTATTATGTATCTAACTATTTTATCACATTTTTATATATCTATTTATTTTCTAAAATCTTCTGGGCACATTTGCTTAGTTTTTTAATCTTTTGACCTACACCTTGTTTTTATGTTTGTAACTTGCATCATTTGTATATTGTCTCATATGCATGTGGGTCCACCGGAAACAGCCTCTCTACTATGTAGGGGTAAGGCTGCGTACTATCGGACCTCCCCAGACCCCGCTTCAATGCGAGATTTCGGACTGGGTGCTGATGATGATGATGATGATGATGATATGATGATACACAAGAATAAGATGTAGCTAGTGAAGGTGATATAGAAAAGTTGAAGCTTCCAACCATCAAAGTAAAGATCAAGTCAAGAAGAAAAGAATATCAAGGTCATTTTATAGTTTGAAATGTTAATTCTAATCTCATTTAGTTAATTTTTTAATCTTAAAAACTCATAATGTATACAAATTTCCTCTTAATTTATTACATGATTCTTTTCCGCATCAAGAGGCTTTTGTTTTTAAAGGAAAGCATCTTGATCTTTTAAACATTTTTTTGGGAATATCTGAGAAGTGTTTAAGTCATAATTGTATTAAACAAATCAAGTAAGAGCATTTAAAATTGTTAAAATCATGATTTTAAGGAGATTGGTCAAGCTATGTAGGTTAGTGATTAACTAATATATATTAAAGTTATCAAATTTGATGTATTGAGAGTTTGTAGTTATATTGGTCGATATATTAGTCAATCAATGTATTGCATTAGTCGACTAATATGTAATGACTAGTGAATATTATGCATATTGGTAAACTAGTGTGATCTAATGGTTGACTAATGTGATACAACTAGCCATTATAACGCCTAATTTTTTTGTTTAACAGATACTAACTCAAAATCCTATAAATATGTATTTTGTCATCGATTCTTACATTAAGAAGAATTTGGGTGTCTTATACACATATTTCCAAGTGTTTGTTAAGTATTTGAGCATTTATTGTCTTATATTTGAGTGAGATAGCTTTTCATTTTAGAAAATAAAATGGATTAATTAAATGGAATGTCGTAAAGGAGATACAAATGGAGCTATGTAAACTTATGCTAAGTTAGTTGATAAGTGCTTGATTGACTATATATTTACTCCCTAATGCTTAGTTGTTAATGTTATGATGTGCTTAAAATACTTATTTTGGTTCATATTTTTGTTTTAAGTACAAGTTGGAAGAACAAGAACCAAATTGAGCTAAAAGCATATCCTTAGAGTTGTCCTATTGATGTTCAATCTTACTTGCCTTTATGGAGAAAAAGAAGGAGATGAATTAGGGTGAAGATGAGATAAAGAATGAAACAAATGAATTTATTGCAACTTACACAGTCATCTGTGGGATCGTGTAACTAATTGAAAGCATGTAGGACCTTGAAGACAACATTTTAGCCACCTCCGCAACCTACAAGTCTATGTGTAGAATTATGTGGTCGTGTAAGTGAGCCATATAGTTATGTAAGTCCCCATATAGGTAACTGTGAACGTGTAAGTTCATGATTCTTGCAATTTTTACACACACGATCACTTACACTCCCATATAGTTGGCTGTGTATTATGTCAGAACCCTAATTTTTACTATAAAAGAGAATTCAAAAGGAAAAATGAGACATGAAGATTTTAAAGATACAAAAGGGGGCGGATTTCTTAACCTTTAGAGAGCTTACAAGGAGTTAACCTTCATCATTCTAGTTTAGAGTGGATATCAAGGCTAACAAACATATGTGGGTGTTTCTTAATCTAGTAATGATGTTCTCACTCATTTGTATTTGATTGTGTTATTCTATTATTAATGTTTTAGGATTTATATATGAATGATTTAAACACGCTAAATAGATTATTTATGTATGAACATATTGCCAAAATTTAAATTGCAATATGTAATTGTTATACATCTGATTCACTTCAAGCATCATTATGGAGAACATGACATAGGTTAAATGACTCGAGCTTATATGATTATTGCCTATATTAACCTATTTTCCTATTATGTAATATGGTTATCATACTAAATATAGGGGAGTTTATTCTAGGTTGTCCGATAGCTATACCTAATTAAAGAGCTTGTTGTAATTAGATATAACCTAAGGAAAATTTAGGGTTAATAGAGCTTGTTGTTACTCTATCGTTAATAGTTTCAAAGAGAGGTATGAGAATAACATAACGATTGATTGTGCACATTTTTGTGTAAAGGATGAGATTGAACCGCAAACTAGATTCAAAACCCATTGATTAATTTTACCACTTTTGTATTTTTATTTGATTTACCTTCAGTAGTTTATTCTTTCTCTATTTTTTTCATTAAACTCAACCAAACACCTCCCCAAATCTTAAACATTGATTTATTCATTATAAAAGTTAAATACACACTCTCTGTAGATATGATCGTTTCTTACCACTACCACAAATTTAATTGTCATAGTTAGGTTTTATTTTCTTATGTGTTCAATGCGCACTAAAAATTTTGACACCGTTGTAGGGAGTGAAGTGATTTAGTTTTTTTAAAATTTTAATTGTTGTTTTGTATATATATTAGTTTATAATTAGTTTTTAAAATTGTTTCTTGATCTTTTCATATTTGTTAGTGTTTATGTATGGTATTGATGAGTGCTCTCCATCAAGACCCTACATAATTTGATCTTAAGATCGAAAGCACACTATGAAGTTTACAAAGGAAAACTAGAACAACTCTAGGAATATAACAAAGAATTGAATTTGAAGAAGTTATAGCCATTTCGAGAACTCTAAGAAGTTGGCTGCACCAGACTTAACTCAAAGATTCTTATACATTACTTTTCTTAATTTTGATGAACATAATACTTTTAAGCATAATTCTAGCATAATCCATCTTTTGCTTAAATTTCATGGTCCTGTAGGAGAGGATGTTCACAAGCATTTTAACGAGCTCAATGTGCTCTATCTTATTTTAAAGCCTCCAGGGTTAACAAATGAGTAGATTATGTTAAGAGCTTTTCCATTTTCACTGAAAGATGTAACAAAAGATTGGCTTTTTGATTTGTCCACATGGAGTGTGAGTAAATTGATAAAAATGATAAGGTTATTTTTAGAAAAGTACTTTCCAACATTAAAGACAACTAACATATGGAAAGAGATTTGCGAGATAAAGTAATATCATGGAGAATCCCTATATTAGTAATAGGAGTGCTTTAAAAAGTTGTGTACCAGCTACCCTCACCAAATGTCACGAACCAAATCCTTATCCAATACTTCTATAAAGGATTATTGCTTCTAGATAGGAGCTTGGTAGATGTAACAAGTGGTGGAGCATTGTATGAAAAGACTCCTACGGAGGTCAGAACTTAAATTGAGCACATGGTAGTAAACACTCAACAATTTGGCATATGTAATAATGTTCGTAGGGTAAATGAGGGTTAACAATTCATCCATAGAACATCAGTTAGATGAACTAACATCTTTTGTTAGACAAATTGTTATTAGGTAGGCACAGATCAAAGCTTACGATATATGTCAAAATGTGAACCATTTGATGATAGATGTCCAATTTTACAAGATGGAAACATAAAGTATGTCAATGTTATAGGAGAAATTTTTCCTATTAATACAACCCATATTATTATTCCTATAACACAAGTTGGAGTGATCACCAAACCTGAGTACAGAGAGAATAAGCATTAAAACATCTTCCTATATATGCCATAAGGAGCACAACAATTCCAACATACGTTACAAGACTTTTTTTTCTAACTCAAGCGCATCTTTGGAAGATATATTTAAGTCGCTTGCCGCCAATACTCTACAATTTCAGCAGTATGTAAAACAATTTCAACAAGAGATAATATCTCAATTTCAAAGCACAAGGTCTAGCATCTAGAATTTAGAGAGCCAGATGGGTCAAATAGCGGCAGCTATCAACCGTTTAGAAACATAAAGTGGAGGGAAGTTGTCATCTTAACTTGAGGTAAATTTAGAGAATTTTACTATAGTGACCTTAAGCAGTGGTAGGGTTCTTGAGGATCCTAATAGGATCCCACCAAGGATGGCCAATAAAGACGAGATTGAGAAGGAGTTAGGAGAAGAAGGAAATTTGTCATCTAGCTCAAAGGTAAATTTTGAATGTCCTAATGTGGTTAAGACTAACCCTCCACCATTTCCTAGCATATTGGAAAAATAGAATAAGGAAGAAAAGGATAAGGATATACTGGAGATTTTTTGAAATATAGAAGTAAATATGCCTTTTTTGACATAATAAAACAAATGCCCCTATATACAAAATTCCTTAAGGAATATTGTACCCATAAAAGAAAGTTGCGAGGTGATAAGAAGGCCATGATGGATGAGAATGTTTTTGCGATCTTTAGAAAGAAAATACGTCCAAAAAGCAGGGATCTAAATATGTTTACCATTCTCTATAATAATAGTATCACTGTAATTAAGAGAGTTAGATTTACGAACATCAATCAATATTATGCCTCGCTCTACCTATGATTTTTTAAACTTGAGCCTTTTAAAAGAGACTAGTTTGATCATATAATTAGCTTACTGTACTAATGCTTACCCTGATGGAGTGGATGAGGAGTTTTGGTGCTAGCAAATTAGTGAAATTGAGCAAGGAGAAAAAGATAAGGAGATATTAGAGATTTTCTAGAAAGTAGAAGTGAACATACAGTTGCTAGACACAATTAAGCAAGTACCTAGGTATGCAAAACTCCTTGAGGAATTATGTATCAATAAAAGAAAGTTGAGAAATGATGAGAAGGCGATGATGGGTGAGAATATTTATGTGGTCTTTAAGAAGAAAATACCTCTGAAATGTTGAGATCTAGGTATTTTCACTATCCCTATAAAAATTGGTAACATCGAGATCAATAGAGCTATGTTAGATTTGGGAGCTTCAATAAATGTTATGTCTCATTCAATTTTTGCTTCCTTAAATCTAAGCCATTTAAAAGAGAAAAGTGTTATCATTTTTGATGCAATGAAACATCTTCATGATGATTTATGTTTTCTCTGTTGATGTGATTGATCCCTTAGTGCAGGAAATGTTTAAATTGAGTTACAAAGATCACAATTAGAAATTGTTTTGACTAAGCATATGGAATTAGAAGCCATTAATGATGTTAAAATGGGAGAAGAGTTTATTAAAATGGTAGCTACCTTAGAATCATTGGAGAACTCTCCCAAAAGGTATGATTTGGCTTCCGTACAGTTACCCAAATCTTACCAGAGGTTGATACCTTATGATGTGTTGATACTTGATGTGGAACTAAAACCACTGCCCACCCACCTAAAGTATGCTTATTTAGGAGATAAATAGACCCTTTCGATTATCATTTCTGCAGAGTTGACTTCTAAATAAGAAAACAAACTGGTTCAAATGTTGAGAGAGCATAAGAAGGTCATTGGATGGATTATTGCTGATATTCAAGGAATAAGCCCTTTTATATGCATGCATCGTATTTTGTTAGAGGAATATGTCAAGTCCACAAGCAAGCACAAATTAGATTAAATCCTCCAATGATAGAAGTAGTGAAGAAGGAAGTTTTAAAACTTCTCAATGATAGGGTCATTTACCCTATCTCAGGTAGTAAGTTGGTAAGTCAGGTTCGGGTGGTTCCAAAAAAGTCTAGAATCATAATAATGACTAATTAGGATGGTGAGTTGGTTCCCACCTACGTGCACACCATGTGGCAAGTTTGTATTGACTATAGAAAGTTGAGTTTGGCAACTCGTAAAAATCATTTTTCCTTTCACTTTATTGATTAATTGCTTGAAAGATTAGTTGGATATGAGTATTATTATTCTCTAAATGGATTCCAAGTTATCTTCAAATACCTATTGCACCAAAGGATTAAGAAAAAATCACCTTTATATGCCCATTCGGTATATTTACTTACCGAATGATGCCATTCGAATTGTCAATGCACTTGCCACTTTTCAAAGATGTATAGTGATCATTTTCTCTGAGTAAGTTGAGAAAATCATCAAGGTATTCATGGATGATTTTAGTGTTTATGGTTCTTCCTTTGATGAATGCCTAAAGAATATTGCTTTTATCTTGGAATGATGTATTGAAATTAACCTTATGCTTAATTAAGAAAATTGTTATTTTATGGTAAATCAAGGTATAGTTTTAGGGCATATTATAACCTTAACCCTCAAATGATGGAAAGTGTGTTCTTTTCTTGGCCATCGATAGATGATATTTAACTATTTTTACACCCTTATTTGATGTATTTTGCTTGATATTTTATACTTTATCGTATATTTTGTACTTAATCTTTTCCAAGTGTGTTTATAGAGTATAATTGCTTCATGGACTAACAAGAGAAGAATTCGGATGAGATCATGACAGAAATTGAAGATTTGAAGTGCAGAAAGGACGACCGTGCACTTCCCTGAGCTTGTGCATCTTTACAATTCTTGTAACTTTTGGTTATGCACGATTTTATGCACATCTCCACATAACCCTAGATTTCAATATAAAGGATGCGTTTAAAGCTAAAAAGGTAGGAGTAATCAGAGGAGATAGTGGGGAGGTGATTCCAGACATGGAACTCATTCTTTAGGTGTGATTTTGATCCAAAGAAGTAACACGCAGAAGTCATCGAAAGATTCTTCAAAATACAAGATCAAACCTCTACATCGCAAGAACATTCAATAGAAGACAATTAGGGAGATTTAGAATTATGAACCCATTGTTTCGATTCGTATTTCTATTTATGTATGTTTGATTTCTTATTCAATCATGTGTAATTAAATGTCCAGTTAGTATTTAGGTTAGATGAACCATATGTTAATACTTTGGCATGATTTGATTCTTTATTAATGTAATTGGTTTGATTGATTGTTACTATCCAATTACTTGCTTTATTTATGTTCTAGTAATCTAGAATATTAGACCATAATCTTATTTCATAAATAGCGGCTGAGAAATCCTAGGTTGAATAGATCCACGGTAATTGAAAGGAGTTGATTGGAATCTTAGAGATAGGATGATATAAATCTTCAAAATTAGGGTCAAACTTAATAGAAGGATTTATAAAATGGTAAAGCAATCTTATAAAATTTAACCTGAGTAATTCGGTTAAAAACCTTAGGATTAGTTGTTAGTAGACTCAAAGTCAGCCACTAGCATACTATAGGAGTCTCCACGGTCTAATAAATAAATAAAACAATTACATAATAAAAATCAATTTGTTAAGGGTTTAGGAGGATTCAAAACCTATATACTAATTACTTGATATTGATAATTTCTTAGTGATTCCTGAATTCTCTATTCAATTTCGTTACCTATTTTCTTTCTTACTTAGTTTTAGTTTCTTTTAATTAAAAATCTGAAGTCAATCCTTTAGCTAGATAATAGGGAAAAGGTAATTACCAGTATTCATAGTCTTTGTAGGATCGAGCTGTACTTGTAGGTAATAGCTACAGTTATGTCGTGCACTTGGAGTTATTACAATATTGACTAACTCAAGAAATTAGTCAAACAAAATTTTAACGCAGTTGCCAGGGACTTTGATATTAGGAAAACCTAAATGTTATTACTCTAGTCATTTTCATTTTATTTTGTTTTATCTTTATTTTTATTTTATTTTATTTTATTTTGCTTTTGCTTTTTCTTTTGTTTTTATTTTATTTTATTGTATTTGTAGCTCATTAATTTAATTATCTTTTGAATTTCTCTACTTGATTTTGAGTTTGTGGTTTATCGTAAGAATTACGATTCATTGTCATAGCCATAACTCATAATGGAAAGATGGAGCAGACCAGACTTTTGTGGGAGTTAGAAAATATCTTCGCGATCTATATCATCACCGTGTTCGAGAGAAGGGTGTTCTCATATATTTTCATAAGCGTAACTAATGTTTAGGCTATGTCATGACATTGGTGGGAGTTATCACTATAATTATGACTATCAAGCACTAACACATATATGGAAACGACTAAGCATATGTTATCAAACTCATGGTGCAGTATACGGCAATAACTACAATTCATAATAGAGCAATTCTTACACTTATAGACGGAGCGGTTACACTCCAGCTAGATATTTACCGCACCAAATGCCTCCAGTTAACGAGCCAACTTTGGAAGATATGATGGCTAATTTTATTCAAGAGTCAATCATGAAGCATCATGAAGAAGAGGCTCGAATACTAAATTTAGGGAATCAGACAGGCCAACTGGCAGACATATTATCTGAAGAGATTCAAGAAGTGTGCCTAGTCATATTGAATTGGATCTTAAAGAACATAGAACAACAATCACTTTTAAGAATCATGACAAGTTTAAAGATAAATTAATGGAAGTCATTGCCAAATTGAAAGTTGATCAACACAAATTCGAGAGTAAAGAAAAGACAAGTCCCCACTGGTACACTACTAAGCACACGAATATGACGTTTGAACTGTCAAAGAGCATGCAACAACATGGCTTTAAGAAGAAAAATATTGTAGCAAACTAAAGACTCTAGGTATGATAAATGATGACTCCTTCTTAGTGCAATTCATTATGAGCTCATTACCTTATGAGTATGGAACTTTTCAAATTATACAACATTTTAAAGGATAAGTAGAGTGTCAATAAATTGTCTAATATGCTCATTCATAAGGAAACAAGGTTGAAGAATCAAGGAGTTAATTTAATCAACCTTATGGGTCAAGTAGCCAGTAAGATTCATAAGCCAAAAGCCAAGAATGTGAGAAGAAAGCACCTGCTAAAGTGACACAAGTTGTTACTAATGTTGACAAGAAGGAACATAAGACATATAAGTGTCATTTATATAAGAAAGAAGGACATTATGAGAAAGATTGTTTGAAATTTATGGTTTGGATTGAAAAGAAAGGTACATCTAACCTTTTTGTATGTTTTAAACTAAATTTAATTGAAGTTCCTTCTAATATTTGGTGGCTTGATTACAGGGCTATTACTCATGTTTCTAATACGATGCAAGGATTTCTTATAATCCAAACTATAAACCTAACTTTATAAGTGGTCAGTGGCTAAAAGTTGACTCCCTACGATTAACAGATTACAAAGATTCCTAAATATCCCTAATAGATGCTACTTATGTCTGTCTAACTCCAAATCAATTAAACACTTTTTCTTTCAATGCCTCTTTTCAAATAGGGCTTAGAAAGACATAAGTCCGAGATGCGTAATTGGTAGCATCCCTAATGAATTCCTACATATTGCAAATCGTTGCCACTATGTACAGTATAATTCACAAAGAAATAAATGGGCGTTTAGAATTGGGTTATCTTACTTGGTTATGGTGATTTGGGATTAAAGGAACAAGTAAGGACTAAGAGAATATGATCATCAGCTTCACCCAATAGCTTCTTGATCAAATCAACATGCACTTCCTAGTACATATGTAGTCATTTCTCCCTCAGCAATCAAATGAGGATGAGATGGAATGTTGAATTAGAACCATCGTATGTTATCAGTCTTCTATTTGTTTTAGTTACATGACATCGTTTAGTCCTACCTAGACCAATGTTATTATGTGATAATGTATGCAAGTCTTTATCCATGATTCAAGCTCCATAAATTCAACTCTACATTCATTGCAATTATATTAGCGTAACCTTAGCATTATATTTCTCTATATTAATTGTATTTCTATACTTACACACAAATCATGTTGTATAAATACCTATGTAAACTTCAGTATAATGTATAACAAAACATTCTTCTATACTACTCTTTCATCGTATTAGAGCCCACATCTATTTTTTTCTTTTTACCTATACATAAGTATGTCCAACCACTCAACCTTTCACCATCACCAACAATTTGTTTTAAACACAACCCAACCTCTACTTTCACTTGGAATCCCAACAACCAGAACACTCATTCCCGAACCCCTCAATATGATCTCACCTAACTCAACATCCTTTCCCTTACCAAACATACAAATTTTATAACCACAATCTTAGACAATTCCAACTACCTGGTCTAGAGGAATCAAGTCAAAACCATCTTACGTACCTATGACTTACTTGGTCATATTGATGGCACCCTCTCTGCACCACCGAAGATCAACATCACATCGTCTTCTTCAACTTTAGTCTCCCTAGAATACCTAAAGTGGGACAAAAATGATAGATTAGTGTATTGTGCTCTTACCGCTACCTTGTCACCGGCAATGTCTTCTCTGACACTTGGATATACCACTGCCCACCAGCTATGGACCTGACTGGAGACTCATTTCTTACAACAGACAATAGCCCAATGTTCTCTTCTTCGTCGCCAATTTCACACCACAAGAAAAGGTAACTCTTCCATCTATGATTATCTCATATATCTATCCTCTATAGTGCAGGATCTCACTGTAATTGGAGATGCGATTCCAGATGAAGATCTTGTTTTCCTTGCTCTCACCGGCCTACCAACTAACTAAAAAGCTTTTGTCAACGCCATTGAGAATCGCAAGATCACACCTTCCTTCACTGAGCTTCGTGCAAAACTACTGCTGCATGAACAGCGACTAATGCTGCATCATGCACTTACCTCTCCTGATCTCAATGTTGCCTTCGTTGTTGGCACCACCAGCCGAAACTTTGGACGTGAAGGATGATGACATGGTCACTACTCTTCACGTTTCTCTAACCCTAATCAGCTGAATTTTTCCAAATCAAATAACCTTCCCTTTAGGCCCACACCAGACAACCTTCTAACCCACATCACTCACAATACCGACCCATCCCACTCTAATGCCTATCAAACCCACCAGCCATACTCCCCATACTATCCAGCCCATTCCAGACCCTATACCTTAATCCAACACCAACATTTGCAGCCCAACCTCACTATAAGGTCCAACTACAACAATATCCCACCTACTTGTCAAATATGCTACAAAAAAGGACATACCACAGCTAAATGTTGTTTTTGATACACCAATTCCAGAAATGCTCAACCATACCCTGACCCAAACACTTTTCACAATGCCTTTTCTACTGTGAGCTTAAATGATCCATCAAATAAAACAAATCTCACCAGTAACAATATAGATGAATGGCTTCTCGACACTGGTGCCTTTGCCCACATGACATCTAATCTACACCTCTTAGATAACATAACACCTTACAATGAAACAAAACAAGTGATTGTTGGTTATGGAAATGTTCTTTCTATAACTTCCACTGGCACCTGCATACTTACCAATCATCCAAAACTTCTTTATCTTAATAATGTTCTACTTGTTCCATAAATTACTGCCAATCTTCTATCTGTTGGTCAATTTGTCACTAATAATTCATGTTCAATTGAATTTAATTCTTTTGGTTATGTTGTGAAGGATCTAGAAACTAGGACACCACTTCTCAAGGGTAATATCCACGGCAATCTCTACCCAACGCAAATTCCTCACACATTTCTCAAACCAGTTTCCTTTACTGCTCATACAGTGCCTTCTGACATTTGGCATCAAAGACTTGGTCATCCCTACCACACCACAGTCTTTAATCTGTTTCAAAGTCTCCTTAATAAACATTATGTAATAAAACCTTGTACTTCATGTCTTCAAGGTAAAAGTATTAGACTTCCTTTTTCTTCGTCCTTACGAATATCAGTTACTCCATTACAGCTTATCCATTGTGATATCTGGGGGCCCTCCCCAACTTTATCCTTTTCTGGTTATCGATACTTTATCATTTTTATTGATGACTACAGTCATTTCACGTGGATATACCCATTAACCCATAAATCATAAGCCCTTGATCAATTTCAGCAGTTGAAAACCACTCAAGAAAATCTGCTTTCCACAAAGATCTTAGTGTTATAAACAAATGGTGCCCTTGAACTAGTTAAAGGACCTTTTGCCCAGTACACATCTACTCATGGCATAATCAACCAAATTTCTTGTCCACACACACCCCAACAAATGGTGTTGCTGAACACAAAATTTGACACATCATTGAAACAGGCCTTACCCCACTCCTCCATGCATCACGACCAAAAACCTTCTAGTTTGAAGCCTTTCCCTTACCAAACCCAATCTTACTCACCTAAGAGTTTTTGGATGTTCCTGCTTTCCATTCCTTGGCTCAACACAATTTGATAAGCTCACTCTTAAGTCCAAACCATGCATATTTCTCAGGTACTCTCCCCAATATAAGGGTTATTGCTGTCTTGATCGCACCACAAATAAAATCCTTCTCTCTCGACATGTTAGTTTCGTTGAGACCTAATTTCCATACAAATACCTCACTAATCTACCACCCTTATTACATCAACCTCCTATAATAACCTTACCTTTACCACTATACACACCTCCATCATCTGCTCCATCGTAATTACACCCTCAATCATCACCACAACCACCCTTAACCACCCAACAATCTTAGCAAACCCATTATCTTATGGCAACCCGCACTTGCACAAATACCCGAAAACTAAGAACCTTTCAAGACTATGTTACCTTTCATACCATTAACTCCTCACTCGATCCTCCTGACCCTACTTATTATAAACAGGCTAAAAATTCTCCCATTGGTGTCAGGCTATGCATGATGAAATTCAAGTTCTCTATTGAAATAAAACTTGGATCCTTATCCCACCACCAACCAATGTCAATATAGTAGGGGGCAAATGGGTCTTCCGAACTAAAAGAAATCCTGATGGGACACTAGATCATTACAAAGATCACCTAGTTATAAAGGGATATCACCAATCACTATGTATTGACTGCACTGATACTTTTAGGCCTATGATTAAACCAACATCCATTCATATTATCCTCACTATTGCTCTCTCTAATCTTGGCCCATACATCAATTGGATGTCAGTAATGCATTCCTATATGGAAATCTCCAAGAACCTGTTTATATGCTCCAACCACCTAGTTTTGTTGATCCCCAACATCCTAATTATGTATGTCCCCTACACAAAGCCCTTTATAGTTTAAAACAAGCCCCTTGTTCTTGGTTTCATCACCTAAGTCAAAAGCATATAGAGCTCAACTTTATACCCTCCAAATCTGACACCTCTCTCTTCATTCACATCACTCCCACTGATACAACCGTCCTTTTAGTCTACGTGGATGACATCTTGGTTACTAGCTCCTCCAAATCCTTCATTACCACTCTAATCAAGAACCTACATGATACCTTCTCCATAAAAGATCTTAGTCCTCTTCACTACTTCCTTGGAATTGAAGCCACCACCATACCAGATGGCCTACTCCTCACCCAAAGTAAATACACCAAAGAAATCCTCACTTGCACCGATCTTGATCAATCTAAACCTACATCAACTTCCATGACACCCACTTTACCCCTTTCCAAAAACCATGGCATACCACTATCAGACGCAACTGAATATCGAAGCACTTTTGGTTCCCTACAATACCTTTTCCTCACCCGTCCTAATATCCAGTTTTCTATTAACAAAGTCTCACAATTCCTCCATTGCCCTACTGATGTTCACTAGACAGTTATCAAACGTATCCTTCGATATCTACAGTCTACCATCTCTTATGGCTTGCACTTCAAAAGATCACAAAATCTTACTCTTACAACCTATTCTGATGTTGATTGGGTTGGCTGTCCTGATGATCGTCGCTCTACCTCTGGCTCTTGCATCTATTTGGGTTCAAATCTTATCTCTTGGGGTGCCAAGAAACAACCAACAGTTGCTTGCTCTAGTATTGAAGCAGAATATCAGAATATTGCTCTTACATCAGCTGAACTATGCTGGATTACATCCTTACTAAATGAAATTGGCCTCTCCAACTTAAAGCCAACCTTGTGGTGTGATAACCTTGGTGCTACATTTCTCACTGCAGATCTAGTTGCTCATGCTCGTACCAAACATATTGAAATTGATATTCATTTCGTTCGTGATTTAGTAGCTAAGAAAGCTTTATTCATAAGACATATTTCAACTAAAGACCAAATTGCCGATGTTATGACCAAACCTCTTGCCTCAACATGATTTCATCAACTCAGACATAAGCTCAATGTTACTTCACCCATGAGCTTGAGGGGGGATGATAACGTATGCAAGTCTTCAGCCATGATTCAAGCTCCATAAATTCTGCTCTACATTCATTGCAATTATATTAGCATAATCTTAGTATTGTATTTCTTTATATTAAATGTACTTTTATACTTAGACACAAATCATGTTGTATAAATACCTGTGTATACTTAGACATAAATCATGTTGTATAAATACCGGTGCAAACTTCAATATAATGTACAACAAAAACATTCTTCTATACTACTCTTTCATTATGCTTCTAAGGTAAATAAGCTTTATGCGTCAAATAAGTCTTTAAGTGCTTTCACTTGGGATATTTAGATATTAAATGTTCTTTAATTATACAATTTTATGGAAATTTCTTTTATATTCCTAAAAAATAAGTCTATAGTTTGACATAAAGGGAAAATTCTGGAAGAGAATTTTGATCAAGTGCAAATATTAGAATTCTGCATAGAAGTCTAACCCTATCCATCCCTCCTTACATTTGCAACTCACGTGGATTGTTAAGTTCTTTATTCATAACTCCTATTAGTAGCATCACTAGAACTAATGGAACACCAAAAATACTTTCCAATTTTACTTTTTTTCCAATCTTTACACTGTTCCCTTTGCTCGAGCTCTAGATTAAATGGCGTTGACCTGGGTACCTATTTGTGTGCTAAATATATAATATTGATCATGACAATAAGGAGTATTAATTTAATAGAAGAGCTGGAAGCCCCATTCAAAACTTAAATACTATAAGCCCATCAATAAGAGGAATTTAATCGAGTCCATCATGTTTTTAATTTAGTTATCTAAAGTAATGTAAATATTCTAAAAGGATTGTTTGTATCAAATGTAAAACATGACAAGGTGTTTTTTTTTTTTTTGTCTTCTTTGTTTTACTTCATCTTTGAAAGCAATAATGACACTATCATATTGCCAATAGAACCGACTAAATAGGATAAAGGACCTGAACCTGCTTCTATGCCATTTTGCAACAACAACTTATTCTTCTCTTTCTATGGACATTTACATGTAATGTGATTATTAGCTGTATTTATTTATTTACATCTATGAAGGGGTGAATTCATATATAGGTTGTTTGGAAACTTTCGAATTGGATTCATTGACGAATTAGATTCAATTACATTTGTGGGATTGAATTAAATTCAATTTACACTATTTGGAATAAATCTATAAATATTAGAATTGAATTCAATTACATTGTTTGGAACACAATAAAAATAAATTCAACTACTTCATTTGATTTTTTATCCTTAACTAAAAATAGTATATAATCAATATGTGTATGTTTTGTAGTAATTTGTATATTTATAATATATGTGTGTGTTTTGTAGTAATTTGTATATTTATTATGTGTATATTTGGAAAAAAAATTTAATGTTTTGAAAAGAATGGACTCTTCAATTCACATACCAAATCAAACCATTTGAGATGTGAATTGAATTCATAAAAAAATGAGATTCAATTACGTGGTTGAATTCAAGTCATCTCTTTTTTAGCATTCCAAAAACATAGATATTTGAAATTCAATTCAATTTATTAAATTGATTTCAAACACCCTCGTATTTGAATTTCAATTCAATTCGTTAGATTTCAAATACCCTCGTATTTGAATAATTTGGATTTCCTAAATCTTGTGATAAAAATATATTTTTAATGTGTCTTTATGTTTGTATTAAACATGTATAGAAAGTCAAACGGAACTCTTTACCATTGCCTTACTGACATATGGATTACGGACACAAACCAAAAAACAACAATTATATATTAGATTAAACCCACACCTGCCCACCATGACGCATCATAGGTTATAGGCATGGCGTTGTCTCCCTTCTGTCGATTGCTCATCAGATCACAACAGACTAATCCAACTTATCATTGTTTAATTAATTCGAAGCGTTAGCTTTGTTGCGGACGATCAGGGAGGGGAAGAGGGGAGGAGGCTTCTGTTACCCATAGTCAAACTTTGTTCTTGGCTTGGGATCTATGTTCATATTAGATATTTGTGTGTATATAGATTTATAAATAGAGAGCTACAGATTATGGGAAAGGGGCCATTGTGGTTTTTGAGAAAGGGAAGCAGGCGCCGCCTGAAGACTGTGGTGGAGTCGGGACCCCCGCCTCCGCCGTTGAGACCGTCGTCTCCACCGCCGGTGGATGGAGAAGCTAACGAGAATGGAGGGTTGGTGGTGGGGAAGTTGAAGAAGAAGGCAATCGGGGCGAGGCTGTGGATGAGGTTTGATAGGTTTGGGAATTCAGAGCTTGTGGAATGCGACAAAAGCACCATTATTAAGCGTGTTGCTATTCCTGCTCGGGATTTGAGAATTCTTGGCCCTGTTTTCTCTCACTCCTCTCATATTCTTGGTAATACATTTCTTTTTCTACAATTCGCTATGGAGTTTTGAGTTTTGACATTTATGTTGTTAATGCCAAATTTTCATCTCTCTTTTTTTTTCTTGGGTATGAGTTCAATCATCATATGTGCTTGTGATGAGCCTATGACTTCCCCGTTTACGCTGTTTCTGCACCTGGTGATTGGCTGTTTGTGAGTCTTGTGTACGGGATAGTGAGAACAAACATAGACTGCCGTTGGAATTTCGTTTTTAGTATACAAACAAATAGTCATCAAGGTTTTCTGTTCATAAATTTGTATTCTTCATAAAACGGTTTGTTTGTTTCCCCCATTTTCCACTTTGATGTTGCTTGTTTTCCTCATTTCCAGTTTACCTATATCCATCTATGATTTTCTGATTCCTGTAAATACTTAACTCCTATTTCTTTACCTTGAGTCGCACAGTTTAGTATTGGACTCATCCAACAAGTTATGGGTACTACGGAAAATTAGTAAGGAGTAAGGCTAAGAATGTCTTTTATCACCATAGAGATCTTGGGCTAATATTTTTCTATCTTCTCTTCTGTCTCTTGCTCTTTTCATACTTTTTCTTACTTGTCTTTTTTTTTCAAGAATTATGATAAAGATTTGGAATTAGATGTGATTCGTCTTATTTTCAGCAAGGGAGAAAGCCATGGTTGTCAATCTAGAGTTTGTAAGGGCTATAGTTACAGCTGAAGAAGTTCTTATTTTGGATCCTCTCCACCAGGAGGTTCTTCCATTCGTGGATCAGCTTAGGCAACAACTTCCTCATAAAAGCCCACCTATGATTCAAGGTGCAAGACATGCCGATGGTCAAGAAAATGAAGCAAGCATAAATGTTATCGCTGATGGGCAATGGTTACCAGTTTCGGAAGCTGCTGAAGGATTGCAGTGTGAGCTTCCCTTTGAGTTTCAGGTTCTTGAGATAGCATTAGAAGTTGTCTGCATATATTTGGACTCCTGTGTGGCAGACCTGGAGAGAGAAGCTTATCCTGTACTAGATGAACTGGCAAGGAATGTAAGCACCAAAAATCTTGAATATGTGCGGAGTTTGAAAAGCAATCTCACTCGTCTGCTTGCACGCGTCCAAAAGGTACTATTGATTTATATTGTTACTTTGTCTCAGTTTGTATATCTTTCAGTGCTCTTCTTTAGTTCTTCATTATATCAATCTTTCTGTTTACACATAAAGGAAAGCAATGAAATACAGAAAGAGGAAATCTTGGATGATTTATGCCCAATGATTATTCAATATAGTCTTTGATAGAGGAGAGACAAATTGATGCAAAGTAAGTAAAATGGTAATAATTATAATAATAGTAGTTTGTTGCTTTCTTGGAATGGAAAATATCAACTTTTTTTCATGCCTTTTTTTTCATGCAAAAACCATGTCCAGACAGTTTTCACTGGCAAGCATGAAACGCTTGTATTGAGAAGTAGGCTTCTACCTAAGGCCAACTGTTAGCTAAAGGGTACTGATACCTGCTGTAGTGTTAATACAGGGATGTCTTTCTTTTTCTAGCAACCAATGTCATGAAATTAGCATAAGTTAGGGGGAAATGGGGAGGGGAGAGAGGGGGTGTTCAATTGTCAGCCCTCTCCGCATCGATGGATATCTGGGCCAATTTTTCGTTAAATTGTTGCGATGGGATTTGATAAACTTTTAGGGCAGACCAGGCTAAAGTTTCCTTTTATGATTTTTACTTTGTCAATATCTTTCTTGACATTTGAGACTTATCATCCAAGTTGCTCCCTGTATTTAGAACTTGGAGAATAGATAATCCAAATGCTTATTGGGGTGCTCATTTTTTCACTCAGCATAGTGATATCTGTTTTGCCACATAGGTTTGGGATTTAGAATGCTCTCCTCCATCCTTTTCACATTGCTGGACTCTGTGCTGCTTGCCTGCAGTATAGAACTTTGGTTGGAAGGAGCTTTCCAGCGTGTGTGAGGCATTAAATTGCATATTTCTCATTGCTTGATTCTGAGCTTCTTGCAAGAAGGTGATCTGATGGAAAGAGCAATAATAAACGTCGGGGAGGGGGGCAGGAGATTGAATTTCAGCAATTAGTGGATGGTTCTTCTTCTCAGAAATGAAATGTTCACAATAGAAATAACAAAAGATCCACCTTTCATGGAAGTAGATGCTGGTTATCTATTCTTTCCACTGAAGCTATTTTTTGCCTGTGAACCTCTGTTGGCAACCTTCTCTTGTTTGAATTGTGGGTATTGTTTATGCAAGGACTTATATTGGTGGCTTTATGCTGCAGAAATTAAATACCTGCTCATTTACATTTTGTTGTCGATTGTGCGAGCATAGTTTATGGTCTACTTTCTGTATGCACAAGCTTTGTATGTGGAAGTTCCAATTATTTTTCCCAATCTAGTCTTACTTGTTTAGGTATACGTCATAGGTGGAAGTTGTTTTTCTTTAGGCCTTGCAGATGTTACGTACTTCGTCATCATTAGTCAACAATTAAATTATATCAGTCAAGACATCCATGTTTTAGGCATAAGGTAGAATGTGAAAGCATATAATTATCTTTCTTCCTGAATTTCAAAAGAAAGATTTGCCATTCCTTTATTGAGCAAAAATTGGAACAGATTCAGCTTTCTAACAGGATCGATGGATTTCCATTTAATTTATTCAGATGAGCTTAAGATAATGACCATTGACCTTAACTTACCTGTGTGTGGGCATTTTGTTAGTTTGCTTATTTTTCACTTCCCTGACTTCCTCAGTGAAAAGAGAACAGAAGAATTTAACAATGATAATGCACAGGCTTGTTTGTTTATGATTTTTTCATACGAATTTGATGTCTCCAGCTATGGAGCATGATGCTTCAAATTGATTTTTGAATGCTAAAGTAGTGACTGGATTATGCCTATTTCAGGTTAGGGATGAAATTGAACACCTATTAGATGACAATGAGGACATGGCTGATTTATATTTGACAAGGAAATGGATCCAGATTCAGCAGTCTGATGCTTTGTTAGCATCTGTAACTTCGAATAGCATTGTCCCTTCAGCACTGTCCCTACCTCGACTTGGTTCTCATAGGAGCGCAAGTCTGGTGACTGGCAGTGCATTGGATGATCAGGATGTGGAAGATTTGGAGATGTTGCTTGAGGCTTATTTCATGCAGCTGGATGGGACACGGAACAAAATATTATCTGTGAGTACTTGATTAAAACTATAGAGAACATTGAAATTTTGTTGTTAACCTGTCCAAAAGATGTAATAGAGCTCGATATTCAGCTTAGTGATATTCTTATAACATAAAACAGGCTTTATTGTCATGTTAAACATGAATATTAGACAGTTATATATAGGCTTGGAAAATATCATTTTATATTCCCTGGAAGATTTCATTTATCTTAATATGCTTAGGTTAAGGTTCAATTAATTGCAACAGTAAGTAGGTGAATCTTGGTTACTCGTATAAACTTGTTTGCTTACCAGGAAATATAAAGTACAAGGAAATATAAACGTATTTTTTTCTTTGGAGCTTCTTGCAGGTAAACAAAGATAGAATATATTCATCTTTTCCAGAAGTCAATCCGCAAATTAGCATTAATAGAATTTTGTTTATGATTTTACTTTATAACAAAATTACATATTAGTGTTGGTAGTATCGAGTGAGATTGTGTTGGGAATTAAAGAAGTGTGTGATTTGAAGTAGCTGAACTAAAGGGTCATGCTATTGAGGAATTACAAATTATAATGCTTAGTTATGCTATTAATAGAATTACTAATCTACTTTTATCGTGAAGTAACTGAAATTGTTCTTCAACTAATCTGAATTTGCAGGTTCGTGAATATATTGATGACACTGAAGACTATGTGAACATACAACTTGACAATCAGCGAAATGAGCTCATACAGCTCCAGTTGATATTAACCATCGCGTCATTTGCAATAGCGATGGCAACTCTGATTGCCGGAGCATTTGGCATGAATATACCTTGTCAATTATACGAAATAGAAGGGATATTCGGTTATGTTGTCGTGGGCTTTTTAGCAGGTTGTTTTATCATTTTCCTGCTTGTTCTAGGATATGCCAGATGGAAGAAGCTACTTGGTTCATAAGTTTGAACTTTTTTAGCCAACCACAGTTTTGTGATCCTGCAGAATCAGACAATTAAGTGGATTACATGCCGGCACAGACCGGGAGCACGTCAAATGTTGTATGGAAAAGTGAAAGTCTTGTCTGCAATCTTTCACATATCCTGTAAGTTGTATATATTTGTATCCTAAATTTTGCAAATGGATGCATTCTCATCATTTAAAGGACACAAGCTTATCGAACATGAAAAATGTGAAATGAAAATTCTTGGCTACCCAAAAAAAATGCTTGGAATGTAAGATACTATCGATCAAGAGTTTAAATATGTGATTGGTAATGAACATGACACTTAATTTGGAATAATAACTAGAGTGGGTAGGGTGCATTACACAAGATTTCAAAGTTGAACTCGATTAGACATGTGATGCCAAATGATGTCAAAATAAAGGAGATAATTCAAGATGATCACTGGCAATGCAGCCTAGGAAGTTTTTCTATAATTAGAGAAAATTAGTCTGGACATAAATTAAATGAAATGAAATTTGACAACACAATTTGGTTAAGGCACAAATCTGAAAATTTTACAAGTCTTATTTGGAACTGCTCAGATACTACAATAAGATAATCAATTAGTCAGATTTGGTTTGATCAAAGTGTAACTTACTAAAAGTTTCATTCATCTAATGTTGAGCGGTTAAAAATGTACCGAGGACAGAGGACGCAGTGAAGAGGAGCAAACCTTCGTTGTGAACTATGAAATCAGGGAGTTAAAAGAAAGTTTCTCATCTTTTATTTTAAACGCTAGTTCACATTAGCTTTATGGAGGCGGTGCAAGCTAGATGTAACACATATGTTCAGAGATAGTTTGGATAAAGATTTACTATTTTAAAAATCAGGAATAAAAATTCAATAAGGGAAGAGATTTAAGGTTTATCTGATATTAGGCTATCATAAAATTAATTTATAATTAATAAATAAAAATAAACAAAAATATAATATAAAATTGAAATTCTTTATTGGAATAAATAAAATACAATAATGTCTACTAATGTATAATAAATTGATAATAAATTTAATAATTTAAACAAGAATTGAATTTACCATAAACATAAAATGATAGTAACAATTAAAATTGTGCTTCTATCTCTAATACTATTTAAAGACTCGTAAATTCATGCATTTGGTCAAAGTATCTCTAACAACATCTTCTATTGCATTTAAATAAATTATAAATCAATAATAAATGAAAATACTTTCTATTGTAATACATTGTAGTTTTAATTTTAAATATATTCATAATAAAATACTGACTGACTATTAGCAGAACTTAATTTTAGGAGTGGTAATGTGCCAGGCCACCTAGGCCTGAGCCTGCCTGACAGCTTCCACATGGGCCCAGACTCAACCTAAGGCTGCATTGATTTCAAGATTGTTGGGCTTGATCTCGAACCTGAGCCTAACTTGGCCCTGGCAACCAAAAGCCTGATTTAGCTCGAGTTGGTCTAACTTGAATTTTAAAATTTTTTAAATTAGAAAAATAAAAAATGATGTCATTTTTCTTATAACTATTAGGTCTTACCAGGACTGGGTCGGTTTGCCAAGTCTACTTAATTTATTTATTTTGACAAATTATTTTCTTCATAAATCGCCTTTTCTAGTCCACTATAATCAAGATCAAGCAACGTTTTGTTCTTCTTTGATCAAAAAATGAATATTGTCAATATAATTAAAATCAATTGAATTTTATGTTATTTTCTTTCTAAGCTTTCTAAATTCATTTAGAGAAATTATAAAATCAATAATAAAATGTATTATTTTTAAAAAATAAAATTCAAATTTAAGGAAACTTATTCTTTATCTGCAAAATTTAAAGTCACTAATCTTTTGATGTTCTAGATGATTTTGTTTCTTCATAGAAATGCATTAAAAAAATCTTCCAATTATGTTCACAATCTAATACAAAAGTTGTCTGATTAAGCAATGTAATAGCAACTTTTCTCAATGTTGAGCACTTGACAAAATAATACTCATTACTCATTTGTATTTTAAATTAATAGTTATAAAAATAAAAATATTATTAATAAGTAAACAAGTTGTAGATTCGACGACCGAAGCAGAGTACATTTCAATGTCAGAGGCGGCAAAGGAAGCAGTTTGGATCAAGAAGTTCATCACTGAACTTGGAGTGGTTCCTAGCATGGTTGAGTCCATAGTATTGTACTGTGACAATAACGGTGCTATTGCGCAAGCAAAGGAGCCCAGGTCTCATCAACGGTCCAAACATGTACTTAGGAAGTTTCACTTGATCAGGGAGATAGTGGAGCGTAAAGACATAGCATTGGAGCGAGTTCCCACTGAAGAGAATTTAGCAGATCCTTTTGCTAAGCCATTGTCTCAGAAGAGACATGATAGACATATGGATGACTATGGTATTCGATACATTGGTAATTGGCTTTAGTGCAAGTGGGAGATTGTTAGTTTATGCCCTTGCAGCCAATTTATTTTGGTTGTAATTTTATTT
>JANQBM010000005.1:17649123-17668170 GCA_025594535.1 Erythroxylum domingense | reverse complement strand
TATTATTATTATTATTATTATTATTATTATTATTATTATTATTATTATTATTATTATTATTATTATTATTATTATCTCCTTTTTTCTTTTTTGCTTATTTTTTTACTTTTCCTATTTTGTCTTCTTCTTTTTTTTTCACAATAATTTAGAGCAATTTCATCATGAACCACAATTAAAGAAATAACATACCTTTCAAGAATTTCAAGTCTCAAACATGTAAATAACCTAAATAACCTTCAAGTTTCAAAACAATAAAAAGGTCTTCAAAGAAAAATATGATAAAGGTTAATATGTGGGTTCAATCAATGAAAAAGGCTATGGTTTAACTTGGTTTTTCCTAAAGGTAACTTATGAAAATATGGTAATTTTTAAACAAATAGGCTAAAACTAGTTGGTAAATCTAAATGCCTTCATCATGTCAATGTTTCTAATTTAAGTATGATGCCATTGGTAGAGTTTAGGGCACTAAACATTAAATTGGAGATTGATTATATAAGTGATTTATTCACAATATTACGGGTCTAACAAGATTTGGGTGATAGCATCAGAGAGGCTCAAGCTTGAGATTCTTATCTGATGCGAATGAGAGAGAGTGTGCAACAGAGGAGTGGGCTAACTTTTCAGTAAGAGCAGATAGAGAGTTGGTTATTGGGGGCAAGTTTGTGTACTAGATGTAGATGGATTACGAGAGAAAATTTTGAAGGAAGCTTATAGTGCACCATATGCTATGCATCTTAGCACTGTAAAAATGTATCAGAATCTGAGACCTTATTACTATTGGCCAACAATGAAGAAATGTAGCAGAGTTTGTGTTGAGGTGTTTGACCTATCAGCAGGTCAAGGCATATCATCAAGCACCAGCAGGAAAATTAATACCCTTAGCCATTCCGTCAAAGAAGTGGGAGAAATTTTTGATGCATTTCATGGTAGCATTACCAAGAACCAGTCATAGACATGATTCCGTTTGGGCGATTGTAGATAGGTTGACTAAATCGATTCATTTCTTACTTGTACAATAGACAGACCCCTTGGATAAGCTTGCCAAGTTATATGTTGATTAGATTGTAAGGTTACAAGGAGTTCCAGTGTCTATTGTATCAGATCGAGATTTACATTTTACTTCTTAATTCTGGACGAGTTTACAATCAACTTTGAGGACTAGGTTGAATTTGAGTACTACATTTCACTCTCAATTGAATGGACAATCAGAGCGTATGATTCAAACATTAGAGGATATGATGAGAGTTTGTGTGTTGAACTTTGAAGGTGATTGGGAGATATATCTACCTTTGATGGAGTTTGCGTATAACAATAGTTATCACCTCTAGCATTAGTATGACAACATTTGATGCATTATATGGTAAGTGGTGTAGAGATCCGATATGTTGGGATATAGAGGGTGCTAGATTGTTACAGGGACCAGAGTTAGTTCAAGAAACGATGGAGAAAATAGGGGTGGTAAGGCAATGCTTGGAGGCAACTCAGGATCAGCAAAAGAAATACGCTGATAAACATCATTAGGAGATAGAGTACAATGTTGGAGATATGGTATTTCTTCGGGGTATCATCTTGGAGGGGAATTCTGAGGTTTGGTAGGAGAGGGAAGTTGAGTTCAAGATATATCGAGCTATATGAAATTATACAACAAGTGGGGACATTAGGTTACAGATTAGCATTACCACCAAAGTTATCATAGATTCATGATGTTTTCCATATGTCAATGATAAGACGATATCGATCGGATCCTGATCATGTTATAATGAGGCCTAAGATCGAAGTTACAAATGACATAACGTATAAGAAGGAGCCAATGGAGATATTAGATAGACAAATTAGGAAATTAAGGAGACGGGAGATTCTGATGGTGTAAGTTTTGGAAGTCATCATCGTTCTTCAAGAGAGGCGATTTGGGAGGTAGAGGACGAAGTTTGATGTCAATATCCTCAATTGTTTGGATCCTCAAGTGTGTAATTTAATTTTCAGGACAAAATTCTTTTAAGAGGGGAAGATTTGTAAAGCCCATCATTAACCAAATAAAACAATCCAGCCCAACCCATAACTAATAGGATGTATAAAAGACAACATTTGGAAATAAACACTAAGACAACCAAAGACAATCACATTCTTTCTTCATCTTTGTCGTCATTTCCCAGCTGGTAAGTGTGTCTAAAAACACCCTCTTTCTCTTCCATGTGACATTTCTCTTATAGGTTCCCTTATTGTACTTGTTTTGCAATAAATTTGAAGGAAGTTGTGGAACTTAACAACCTCAATTCCCTTAACACTTTGGTAAATTTCTAGCTGCCATTTTATGTTTTTTGTGATTTTTGATAATCCTACAATACTTTATAGTTGATTTGCATGTTGTGGTTGATTGACACAATAATTGAAGTTGCATGAAGGGATAATAATGAAGAAAAACTAGCTAGAAAATGATAAAAAAAGAGAGGAGATATGAAAAAAGGAGAGGGTAAAGAAGATGTCATCTTTTGAAAACGTAAGTTGCATGAAGGGGCAGAATAGGAAATGCAAAGCGTGAAGGGGTAAATATAGAATTTACTTCCAAGTAGGGCAATTTTGGTATTAATTGAAATGGATGACGGTAAAATAGGACTTTTACGTAGTTAAGGATATTTTAGTAATTATGGTGGTTAGGTTAGTAAGAATACTATTTTTATAATTAAGAATAAATTAGAAAAGAGAATAATGTTGGATTATTAAGTGTAATTGGATCGGAAATTTTTCGTAAATTAGTCTAATAGATTTTTGTAAATTCTAGGTCCAATTAAGAAGTAATTTGGACTATCAATTCTAAAATCGAGGTAAAGATAACCCTAGACTTTATTCTTAAAAAAGAGTATTGTTTTGTTATTAATAAATTATATTTTAAATTAGTCATTGATTAAATTATTGATTAATGGTTTCATACATGAATTACATGGTGTTTCTTGTTTATATTTTGTTATGTATATTGAAGTGTATTGATTGTTAATTCAACGAAAATGTGTTATTAAATAGAGACGGGTTGATAATATGTCGAGAATAATTGGTGAAAATCGAGAATTAGTGGCTTGCTTAGGATAGGCTATATTCGATAGTCTTAAACGGATAGATTGTGTCGATATAAGGGCCTAGGCAATTCAGTTAATTATGAGATAAAGCATAAATGAAAGTTATATATTAATATGTGTGTTAATCATTGTTTGATAAAATTTTTGAATTTTTTTTAATTGTTTGAGTTAGACTGAGTAATGTTATGAACATTCGTATTATATGTATGTTTTAATCTCTTGACTAAATTTTACAATTATTTATTAAGTTATTTGATTTTAAGGGTACGATCGGTTACTCTTACCAAGTAGGTAGCTCACTCGTTGCCATTTTACTTTTTAGGAGATCGAGAGATTGCTGATTACCTCAGTGTTCGGGACTGACATGGTGAAGTTTAGGATAGACCGTTGAATTAATCGAATAAAGTTATTTGATTGTATATATTTTTAAATGTGACAATTTGGGTAATTGTGTTGTATAGAATATTTTTGTGCTTGACTAATAATCCACTCTTTTGGAATTAATAACAAATTTATCGATTAATGATATGTTTTAAGAATTATTTGAATTATTGTGGGTTAACAAATTTTGGGAGCGTCACAAACACAATTATGAACGAAATTGAGCAATAATCGCCTTCACCCGTCAGAAGTCTTGTGAACAACCTCGATAGTGGAACATTTGAAGAACTCGTCCCAAATAAAGTAATTGATATAGAAGACAAAAAACTTGTCATGGTGGAGTAAAGGACAGATCTGATAGGTTTAATATATATGTTCTCATTCAACAACTGATTGCAGTTGTCAAAGAAAGGCAAACCATTCAAGGACGAAGAAAAATAAGAAGAAGCCAGGAGGAATGAACACGAAGCGCAAAACAAAGGCAGAATAAACAAATTTTCAAACCAAAATAGAAGCGAAAGATAGAATTAGAATTCAAAGTTCTTTTATGAGACAGTAAGCATTACAGTAGCTTGGACCTCAAACGTTTACGATTCAGAAAAGAAAAATTGTTCGTTAATAAGACCATTTGTATTAGATTTTGAAGAGTCCATGTGACAGATTTAGATACCAACGGAATTATACTTTAAATGATATTCAATGTCAATAAATAGTAATGGAATTTCTTCTTTCTTTTCTTAAATTCCTTTGCTTCATTAGAAAAACTAAAATACGATTATTACCTACCCTCGTGAACAATCAACAATGATGAGAAAAAGGAAAATGATTGTGCAAGCTCTCAAGAATGACAATTATGATTGAGATGAGAGAATCAGACGCTACACACATTATGCCTAAAGCTTCAGCATCCCATTTAACTAGCATAACATTCAAGACAAACCTTCATCAAATCTAGCTGCGCTCTATTCACTGTACAAATTCCAAGTCAAAGATATACAAATGAAAATTTTAGCTCCTTCCGAAAAGATTTAGAACCATCAGTTTGAAACATTCTTCTCTTTACACATTCAGCCACTACCACTTCATTGCTTGTTACCTTAATGCACTCCATCCTTTAAGACAGTCAGTATAAATAAGTCTCTCCAAGCAAATATACTTGACCGAAGATAAAGGATTTCTGATTCGATTCTACCCCACAAGCTCACAGATCCTGAGATCTATAAGAGATTGAACCACATTTTCTTAGTTTTCTTTCATATCTTGCCCTAACTTTCCACGTTCCAAAGGAAGAAGAGACAAGATCCACATTCTGCAGAATAAAATAAAATACGACGTTAAATATTATCGTAGTTGTTTATTCATGTCAGTTCTCATGCCACATATAATAACTTAACATCCTGCAGAGGGATATTGACATCCAACAAAAGTATTAGGTAATTCAAAAGCATCAGCTATTTGAAAAGAAAGAGAGTGGGTGGCAAAGGAATTGTGCTAAACAAGATTGGCATTCCTTAATGGCTCAAAATTCAAACAATGTCTGCTCTCCATTTTCATAAAATAGAATCAAAACACCAAATGTGAATCTACGGATCATAAACATCATTTCCAAATACCATTCTAGTTTTGTTGTTTCTGGCATCCTAAGGAAGATTACCTTGTACCTTCACAGAATTTAAAACAATTGTAAATAAATTGTTAAAGTTCTTGAGATAATCATGGTGTGACTTAAATGCTCATAGCAATAAACTTTCAGACACCAATTGTTTCAAAGGAATTGCATACTCGTAGGCAAACCATTAGTGCAGTGGAGAATAACTGTCTCATGGACTTATTTTTTGTGCAACATGATCTCCAAGAATTTTGAACATGCTAAAAGTTGCATGCACCACAACTTTTGAGAAGACAAATAGCTAGATCCAAATATGGCCAACTTCAGCTAACTTGTATATGCTCATTGCAATATCATTTTGAAACCAACTGGCTAAGAAAATGGCCTTTTAAGTTCATAGAATAAAAATAAGAACATAATAACAAAACTTTTTCAAGACTGACTACGCAAAGTTGATGGCTTACAATACTGTATCTGCCAGATAAAATATTGGAAGCCTTCCCAAGTCTACACCTTTCCATTTCTTTCGTTGAGTGAAAATGAACTGCTCAGACCCTGAGCCCGTTGCAGTCAATACAAACTGCAAATTACATATGTTACCAGCTTTGACCAAGCCTTTTTTGAAGAATGTAACCTGAGGCAACAGGAATAGTAGAAAATTAACATTAAAAAGGGAAAAGTTATGCACCAGAGGGAAAAGAATAGCCATAACGCCGTAGCTCACAAGAGGTGAGAAGAAGAATATAGCCAGAACACAAGGGCTTCCTGAAAAGTCAATTAAAAAGTTACTAATGATGGACCATCTTGAGAATAGGCAACAAAGAACCGTTGTGAAGAATAAAGGAATTGAACAGAGCATATCAAACCAGTAATAAACCAGTATATCTTTTATTTTATTTTCTCCATAATATTTCATAATTTTCAGGGCATTTACTAAGACTCTTCTTTAATCACTTATCTGCTTCTTATGACCATAAAGAAAAGAATACTCACTTCTCAATTTGATTTTCTCATTAAACCTAGAATTACATGAAAGATATAATCTCAAATGATAAGGGGAGTAATGAAGTTGAATATAAAGTAATATGGTATAAAAAAGACCAGTCAGCGAATAGGTCTAAGATCAATAGAAGACAAGTTATTGACAAAAACAAAAAAAAATGCAACATTGAGAGGAATAATTTTGCAATATGGAAAATTCTGTTGGAATTTGATCAATCTACAATTAAGCAACAATTTAACAAATAATGTTTTGAGGTTGTGCGAACCAGTTGAGTTTTAGAATAAAGGACAAACATATAAGAGTTAGCTGATAATATGCTTTGACCTTTGATGGGAAAAAGGAACAAAATAGAATAAAAAAAGGGAAGGCAGATGAAGCAATTAACATAGTACATCAGTAATATTTGCAGATATCAATCGATATCATAAATGTATAATGAGAACAAGATCTGAAGACTTGGGTTTCACTACTTTAAAATGACAATCTTTGTCGTCTTGTTAAGGAAGATATGAAAGAGTAAAATAGCTGGTGAGGGTGGGGCAGGGGTGTGAAGAAAATATCATGAACAGTATACTTGCAATGTTAAAGACACATGAAGAATATCATGAAATCCTGTCATACAAGAATTGGCAACAAAAGATTCCATATTACCAAAACCAGCAAAAAAAGCCCAATTAGATTCGAAGAAGTCCAGCCTTCTATCCAAAGACACTTCAGACAAATTCCACTTATACCTAGTAGGTAAGAACGAAGTAAGCAATCTCCCAGCAAAAATAAAATACAACACAAAAATGATGAGCAATATCACCCACTCGAAACAGTAGTATGCATACATCCAGGAAAGAAGAATAAAGTTGATTGCCTTTCCCACATATGGTATGAATCCTGTAGCATAAACCTGCGTGCAGTTGTCAAGTAAGTAGGCAATTGGAGAACACATAATGAAGTGCAACAAGTTAACTGCAATCAAAATTCTATCTGCTGATAGCATATAGACATAGGAGGTGAGCGGTGGAGATTGAAGAGTTGATGCACGATGATGTACTGAGATAAGATTGTGAAAAAAGGCAAGAGAAAGATTCCTAAATTATGTAAGCATGCGAGTGAATGTAGAACATAACCTCCAGAAAGAAGAAGATACCAAGCAATGCAGAGTAGACCTGCTCTCCAATTCCAATCATGATTCTGTAGAAAATTAAAGCAAAGTAAGTAAATCTTAAGAACTTGTAGCCAAGGACAAATATTCATTTCAACTTTCAAGTTTAAAAGCTACCCGTCAAGTCCATCAGGCCTTTCCTTCAGAGGTGTGTTTTCAGATTTTATCACTTCATTACTTGCAGATGGTTCTAAAACATTGAGCTCATTTCTTCCCATGGCATCAAATCCATATTTAGCAATGTCGTTGTACCTTCATCAGAAAATAACATTATAAATACACAAAATTAAACTTTAAAAAGTAATATTTCCAATATAATAGCAAACTTACAAATGCACATACATATGTGATAGACAATGTACAATACACTCCAAACCTCTAACTACTTTTGAAGAAGTAATAACATAATTTACTTAGTGAATGCATAGTCATGCTTTAAGACATCATAAAACTGTTTAGTGACCACAATTAGTGCCACAAGGAACTAGCAGAAATTGGCCAATCGTTATCCATCTCATAGGTAACATTATCCTACTTCGGGGCTATTAAATACATAGTAGAAAATAGTCTATGGAAACTAGAAAGAGAGACTTACCACAGAGAGCTAAGAATAAAACTGAATAGGTACAAGGGGTAGAACCAGAACAACTGCATGTAATAAGAAGATAAGGAAATAAATCCACCACAGCAGACATTAGATAAGATATGCTTTCAAAAACATTAACACGCATCAAATAGGCTTTTTCTTTTTTACTTTGTAAGAAAAAAGTGGCGTATTTTTCAAGCAAATTGTTACAGCACAGTCTTCCACTGGAAGATGATGTGCCACCTTTTCCTTATTTTTTCATGCTTCTCTGTAAAGTAGAACAAAACGAGTGAGAAATAGCCTACAAACAGCTAGTCTCAAGAAAAACAATTAATGAAAAAAAATGAATTCCATGATAAATAATTGAATGTCAGTTGGATCCACTTGCATAATGTGTAGAATTGACAAGCTAGTTCTCATTCAATTTCTTAGTTGGTTTACCTAGATATGCCACCGATTCATTCCAGTATTTAACAATGTATCCTCATCAATTACACTTAGCATCGGTTGTCATAAAGCTCCATAACTTAGTTCTTTTGAGGAAAATAGAATGAGATAGTTTTCTCAATAGTCATTCTAACTTCTAAACTCTCGACGTGTCAATGTTACTGTAACTAAAGTTAACGTAACAACCAAAAAAAAAAAGCGTTTGAAGAATATGTAAGGCATTCTTTTTCAATTTATGTTTCCTCATTTGCATATTTTTCACGGTGTAAAAGTTTGTAGAGGAAGTATATCTGTAAGGAAACATGATTTAAACAACCCCCAACTCCCAATCTGGGTCTCCCAATCTGTAAGGAAACATGATTTAAACAACCCCTAACTCCCAGAGCATAAACAAAATGAGGAAGGCAGGCAATGAAATTTTTATCTTTTGCAGCAAAAAATGGACATAGTAAGCCTCCAACAAGTTTATTCCAACAGGTTTATGTTCTGCATTTAAATGTTCATTCAATCATAAGAACTTAGTGTTGTTTTTGAATATCAACCCACCCTAAGGGTCATATGCTCATTGACCCCACTAGCCAAGTGTGAGGATGAAATAAGCATTTTGTTTCAGCATACAACAGAACAATACCACTGTCAAATGTGTATGATTATGCTTATTAAACTCTATCCACCCTAGACAGCATAAATTCTCCTATTTTCTCTATATCTACATAAAAAGGAGGAATACCAACAGTTAAAAAGGTTATCATAAAGTCATAAAAAAACCAAAAAAAGCCAATTAAAATGAGAACCTGATACTTACATATAAGAGTTGTATGAGTCCATGGCGTAATAAGGAATATCGTTTCAAAATATTGTCAAACGAACAAGATTCTTGAGAACTAATCTCTGAACAGTGATCCGGTAATATCCATTGCAATGTTGGGGTGACAAATGAATCTAGAACAAAAATACTGCATGGTAGCAACATTATGCATATACAAATTAGAGTCCATAGTCACTGAATGAAAATTACCAAGAAGACATAAGGGAAAGCCTATAGAGCATCAAATGGCTCCAATTTCATATGTAATTTAGAGGACACTATAACTTTTCCTTTAAGGTAACACTAACTTTTCCTTTAAGGTGCGTGACAATGGTAGGATCGTCTCAATGGCATAACATAAATAAAATCACTCAATAGTTTACAAGTCCATGCTAACTACGTGTGTGTTATTTTGTACTTGCTTAAATTTCCACGAATAAATAACATGTTGATTATGTATCATATTATAACTCAAATGTGCACTTAACAGATGCTAACCTACTGTTCTATCAGACTAATAAGGCATTAACAGATGCTAACCTACTGTTCTATCAGACTAATAAGGCATTAACAGATGCTAACCTACTGTTGGGTTAGGAATCATTCATCTAATTGCATTATGAAGCAAATCTCTTTCGCTCAATTCCATGAAGTCCACTAAAGCATGCCATGTGAGCATTCATATAAAAGAAGTATTCATCACCATTGGATTCCACTTCATTAAATTCAAGGCGTGTCTTGTGGTTTAATCCCATCAAAAAAGGTACTCAATTGAGCATCTTTTCAGATAGATTCATGTTGATGTTAGATCCATAACATATGCATCTACTGCTTGTATGTATTTCTTACTTGATTTTGCATTTGATCAACTGAGCCTATCGACATGGTGAACTTCAATTGGCACCACTAAAGTTATCTCTGCACTATGCAGCTACAGGATATTGGGTGCACACTAATAGCATGCCATTACAAACAATATAAAGGTTTTATTTTTTATAACTACATCAACCACTTGTTCAAAACTATGATTTGCAAATATCTTGTTCCTTTCTTTTCTCATGCCATTTTTTTTTCCGTTAAAAGCACTTTTTTAATGGTTTGTTAGGCTCTGACCATATAAAGTATTATTTTCGATTGTATAGAAAACAAAAGCAGATTTTGCAAGTGAGTATATATCTCTCTCTTTGCAGCCACAAAAACAAAGAATGAAGCTGCAAATGGTACAAAACATATCAGATATTTCTTAAAACAACTGGAACTCAAATCGCAAAACAATTTCCAATTATTTTTTTGATATGTTAATCATAAAGATCCTGATTGTTATAGGATGGACAAAATTATCTAATGAGTTAAACACCAAGCTGGACCCTATACAGTCACAGTCAATAATCTTTATTCACACCGTAGAAACGGGAATCAAAGTGGCTCGTTTTGCGTCTTATGTTTGATGCTGAGCAGCAAAATTAAGCTTGCAGCGTCCGATCACCACAAGTTAAATAACAGGCTAGATCATCCATAATATGCATTTAAATATGTAGCTAGAAAATTTTACCTCCCTAAGAAAATGAAACCATTCAAGAGAAAACACTGTCCCGTCCGAATCAAAAGCTTCCTTGACCTGCACATGAAGGGATTACAAGTACCACTTAGAAAACAAATCCCAAAGCTAGTTTTCACCCATAGTTCCAAAGAAAAGAAATTTTGAATTCCTGAAAAACAAAATCAGTTCTTTGTTTCTATTTGAGGTGAATCCAGCAGAAAGTTAGTTAGTTATGGAAGGAGGGGTAAGGAACCTGGAACAGAGAATAAAAACACTGTGAAGGCAACAAGCTTCTCTAAAACCCTCAAGCCATAACAAGGAAGCTTTCTTGAATTTGGAACTCATCACCTTAATTAACTCTTGTCTTCTTTCCATTGTTGACATCAACTCTAAGAAGATAGAGATAGAGACAAAAAGAACGTATGCAACAAGGCTGCACCCAACCACTTCCTATGGAGATACTAGGTGTATACGTTACCGTATCTCTTTGTGTTTGCTTTTGACTGTTTAACTTATGTTACGAGTTTTATTTATTTATACACCTATACATAGAGATGCCAAATTTATTCTGGTGTAACCGATCTAATTTGATCTAATATCGAATTTGGATATTCATATTCAATTGAGTTTATATTCAGAAATCAATAATTATTTCTAGGATTTAGTCAATTATGATAAATTCGTTAAGTCTAACTAAGAGCGACTCAAAGTTGATTAATTAAATTAAGTTTAATTAAATTTGAATATTTAAATTATATTAAATTTGAGTTTAAATTCACATTTAAACAAAATGTTATCTCTATTCCCGTCTCTAATTTTTATGATGAATATTGTATACCAATTGATATTTTTTAGAAAGAAAAGGTAGTAAATAAATTAAGAAATACAACTCAAGCAAAATATATACATTATAAGTAGTTTAGTAAAAATATCTTGTTGCTAAGAGTAGCCTAGTAGTTATGCAACCAATCTTAAACATTAAAGGTGAGAAGATATTAAAAGCAACTAATATTTGTTCAATGTAAGACCTCAATTTATCTTGAAAGTCTCTTTGATTACTTTCTTTCCAAATGTGATAAATGACAATGTTAAAAGAGATTCTAAATCTAATAACTTCCTCCTTACATTTCCAACTTAAACTAACACTCTGATTCACATTATCAATCTCATTACTCATTAAGCATGAGAGATTATTAATCCTTGATAAAATTTGTCAGATTAATTTTGTGAACATATATTAAAAGAACAAATGGTCGAAATTGACGTTGTATCATGAATTTTATCTTTAATGTTTAGCTTATCATTGATAGTCAACCAAATAATAAAGGAGACTCTTTAAGAGATTTCCTTGCTCCAACTAGAATAATTAACTCTTTATAACATCTTAAGGTATTCATTAAGGCACTAATTGAGTTAAAATCTGCTCCAGATAGAAGCAATAAGTCATCATTAAATAAAAGGCTATAAATTTTAAGATACTTACAATTGTAATGATATTTAAAGCTCCTTTCCATGATTCATAAGTCTTAATAAGACTTCCATACTAAGTGTGAACAAGTAAAGAGATAGAGGGATACTTTGCCTGAGCCCTTTAGCACTATTGAAGAATCTAGTACATTGACCATTAATTAACGTAAAGTAAGATACATTGGAAATGCAATAAGAGAATGAACAAACCTTGGAGAAAAACAAAAGCATACATAACAATAACAAGAGTCAAGGGCCTAATTGAAGTCCTCCTTGATATCACAACTCTTGAAGGAATGATTCTTGTTATAACTTTTGGAAAATTATTGAGCTAATAACATAGTATCACCAATTGATCTTCTTAAAGTAAAGGCACTTTGAGGGATTGATCAATGGTTGCAACACTTCTTTAAGCCTAAAAACAAGGATTTTTGTAATTTTGTAAATTATATAGTGCAAGATATAGGTCTAAAGTTCTTCAAAGTAGTATGATTAGGGATCTTTGACATTAAGGTAATAAAGGTTTTGTTTACTTCTTTAAGCATGAGACTATTATTAAAGAACTCCAACATAGCATGAATAACCAAATGTTTGAACAAATGAAAAGATTTATGAAAGAAATGAGCATTAAGACCATATGGACTCGAGCATTATTGGTATGAAGAGCAGAGAGGGCTTCCCCTACTTTAAAATCAGTAATATGTCTGATTAAAAAATTTGCATTAATTGAATAAAAGTTTGTCATATATAAATGATCGTAACAATTGAATTGACAAGGAACAGTTCGATGAGCACCTAAGGAATTTTTTAAACAAGATGATAAGTGGACTTTAAAAAATCAAACTAGGATGAGATAATAAGCCCATCATACCTTATAAGATAAGTAATTCTCTTATGATTCCTTCTAGAAAGCATGAATTTATTGGGAAAAAAAAGTATTTATGTCCTTATACTTAAGCCGCTAATTCCTGGATCTCTTCTTACAAAAAGAATAATAAAACTCAATAGCTTGGACATAATCAAGAAAAGCCCTATTTTTCTCCATTTATATCAAAGCAAAGAAAGGATCTTGATAAACCATTTGTTTCCCCTTATCCAGTTTATCTTTAGATGAAAGAAAAACAAATTTTGTATCATTGTATTTCCTCTTTTATAGTAATTTGAGTTCTTTAATCTTTTGTAGGTTCCCTATACAAATGAAAGACATATGTCAATCAAAATGATGAGTCATCCTTTTTAAGTTCACACTTTCAAATTTAGGATCATTATTAAGATAATTATTAAAGTAGAAAGGAAAGCACCCAGCCCTTTTCAAGTTAAGGCCATTAACGACTATTGGAGACTGATCAGTAAATGAAGGATTCCCATTTATAACAACAATTTTAATAAAATTATTCAGCTAAAGATTGTTCATGATAACTCTATCAAGCTTTTTTCCATCTCCCTTCTTGCTTATTGTTCCATGTATAAAATTTCCCCTACATTTTTAGTTTAGTGATGCCTAGATTGGATATGCAATTATACACATCTTGCTTGTGGTTCCTTAAGGAAAAATTACCTTTAACTTTCCAAGGACAAAGTTTACTATTAAAATCACCAGCAATATCTAAGGACCATTTATGCTAGTAATAATCTCCTTAAACTTTTATGGTAGGAAAGCTCTCTAGAAAATAAAGTTAGAGCCATAAACAAAGGATATATGAATACAAGCTCTTTCCTACGTCAATTTCATGTCTATATTTGATATTTGATCTATAATTATAGAGCTCCAATCCTTACTTTACTAGGGCTAGAAGAAATTACAATTCTACCATAATGATGAGCATAATCATTAGAAATAATAGTGATAAAAAAATTAATCTTATCAATGAGTGATAAGAAATTAATCTTACTCATCCCATTGTATCTTAGCTTAGTTTCTAAAAGACAACATATGAAGGGGTTTATATCCCTTAAATAATTTCTTGTTGTTTAAGGTCCTAACATTCCAACGCAACAAATTAATATCAAGATTTAGGAGAAGACATTATTTCAACCACCGTTGTGACCCACACACCCAAGTGGAGACTTATATGGTCATGTAAGTGAGATATACAGTTGTGTATCTTGGTTGTGTAGCTCACTAAGAATGTGTCACTTTATGATTTCTACCAAATTTAATATACACAGTCACTTGCTTGCTCGTGTAGATAAATGTGTACAACTATACCCTGATTTTACACTATAAAAGGGCAATTAAGATGCCAAATATGGTATCCACATATTAAAGATATAAGAGGGGATAGATTCCTTTCTCTTTTAAGAGCTATGAGCAACCAAAATTCTTCTTTCTTAGTTAAAGGGGATATCGAGGATGGTGAGCATGTTTAGGCATTGATCAATCTTAGTAATGTTGCTCTTAAGTCTCTTTTGTAAATGATTATATTATTCTGTGTCTAAAGTTTGGGATTTATGTATAAACAATTTAGATAGCCTGCTAAATTGTTCATATATGGATTCATTACCAGAATCAAGATTGCAATCGATAATTTTTGTAAATCTAATTCATGTGTGATAAACTAATAGTTATGCATCATTAGGGATTGATAGCGTGTCGTAATACTACTTAAAATAAATAAACTTAAAACTATAGCTAGTGGTAAGTCTTGGTCGATCCTACAGAAATTGTGTGTAAAGAATTTGAAATGAAAATAATCACTGTTTAGGTTATGGGGGGTTAGTTTGATTTCCAATAAAAAATAAAATGAAACTAAACTAACAAAAGTAAATTAAAGAAAACATTCAAAAATGATGAAAAGTGATAAATATGTTAGGGACCCGATCATCGGTTCAATCTCGACCTACACATAAGTAAACATACTTCATTGAATTGATGTTCTACATATAAGTAAACATACATCAATCTCGGCCTACACATAAGTAAACATACTTCAATCTAGCAACTATTAACTGTAGGTTAATGACAAGCTCTATTAACCTCAGTTTTCTCTTAGGTCATGTTCAATTAAAACAAGCTCTTTAACTGAACCTGGCTATTAAACAACCTAGAACAAGCTCTCTAGATTTAATTAGACAGTCACATTAAGAGTTAAGAAAATAGATTAATCAAGGCAAAAACCACATATGCTTGGGCCATTTAACCTAGGTTACGTTATCCTTAATGATTCGACACCAATCGAAAACATAACAATTACATATTGTATCCTTAATGATCTGAAGTCACTAGTTGCTATAGATGAATCTCAATATATCAATTACGGATCATATTGTAAGATTCTAGCAATATCTAAACACAACAATTACAGATTGAGTTCAAGATTCTAGCAATGAGTTCATACATAAACAATCTAACGATAACGAGAATACGATCATTCATACATGAAAACCCAAATCCATAAGCATAGGATAATCTAAATAATTCCTAGAGAAAGAAAGAATAACAAATACAAAAAGGGAATGCTTAACCAAGTTCGTCAGCGTTGATATCACTTTCAAACTGGTGTCAGGAAGCTTATCCCTTTATGGGTCTCCAAAGGATGAGAGGTTTGCCCCTTCTTCCCTTACAAAACTAAGACTTCACTTTACCAAATGTTTCATAAACATTTCATACATTTTTTATTGCCGCAACATTGTATTTATAGTGAAAACTAGGTTTTTGGGTGCTAGTTGTCAAAGTCACAGGCGTGAGCTATGCTGTCATGGGTATGAGTGAGTGTCATGCCTATGTAAATAAGTCATAGGCGTGACTAACATACACATGCCCATGACTTTTATGTCATAGTTGTGAGCAATTTTCTACACCCTTCATGCTTAATGTTTTCAACATATGCTCTTCATTTTATGCATTTTGTTGTCTCTTCTTACTCTAATCCTTCTCCTTCTTGCTCCATAAAGATAAGTGAGTGTGATTCTCAAGAAGACGACTCAAAGAATGTACTTTCAACTCACTTTAGCCCTTATGCTTCCAAATTGTACCTAATACCAAATATGCACTAAAGTGAATGTCTTAGACATTTCATAGCAATATTCACTAAGTGTTATGAAATAAATGTATAATCAATTAAGCACATGTCAATTTCCCCCACACTTAACTTTTGATTGTCCTCGGGCAAAATATCAAAATCAAAGTGACAAACCCAAAACACTTACTCATTTTTCATACTTCCGAACAATAGATAGTGTGACAAATAACTTTAAAAAACCATAGCAAGAACTCAACATTCAATGCTTCCACTCATGATCAATCAACATTCATCACCTTGAAATTTAGAAGTAGACTTGACAAAACGTGTTTAAATATGATAAATTCATAGTTACACTCAAACACCGTTCATGATCATGACATTCTACAACTTTGCATATCATTTCATTTCTCCACCATTAAGATTCACATACATAATTATAAATCAAAGGACTTTTTAAGGTTGCAGTGTGGGTAAACGTTAAGGTGAGATGTATTTAGGTAGTGTACCATAAAAGCCATCAAAGCTAGTGAAACAAGAAAAACACTCAATATACCATCAAGCACAAAAACCAAAGTTCACTAACAATTAGGTTCATCAACTATGATGAATACAAAAATAATGTTTCATAGCTCAAATTCAAACTTTCACACTACAAACCACATAAAGCATAAATCACTTAGAAGGGATCACTCATAAAAATGGATGATAATGATATATTGAAACTATAAGGGGTAAACCTTCCAAAATAACATCTACCTCATATGCAACATACTCAAATTACCTATTCAATACAACTTTAGGAGGCGAAACTATTCATGAATAACTTTTTAAAACAATTGCACTTTCTCCTTGATACTTTTATTTAAACTTTTTTCTTTTCCTTTTTCTCTTTTTCTTTTGTTTTGCTTTTTTTCATTTAAGATTTAATAGAAGCTACATCAACCTTAGAATTTGTTGACAAGACATGAAATGACATTTTAATGATTATATGTAACATCCCATTTCCATATAACGGGTTGAATCATAGAAACGGGTACACGAGAGATCAATCAGAGAAATTTGGAAAACACATCTCATGCTCATGCATTTGTGAACAGTGATTTTTGCACATGAAAAATATCTGTACATGCATTCATGACATTTTCCCGGTATAATTGTGAATAAATGGGAATTTTGAAAAATAGGCTTTGAGTGTGTAAAAATTGAGTTGGAGAGGGTCATTAGGGTTTTGAGATTTTTAGAGAATTATAGAAATTTTCAGGAAATTTTTCGGAGTCATTTCATGATCCGGAAAACTGCCAAGCGGCAGAATAAGGGTTTTCCGGTAGAGAAAATGATTGTCCAATGGCACTGGAAACTTAGACTCATGAAATTAAGAATTTTTGAATTGAGTCATTGAAATTTTGGAGAGAAATTGAGAATTTAATTGGAAGAAAATTAGTGAGCTAATGAGAGTGTGACATGTGGCAAGTGACACATGTCACTTACCTAACATGCCACTTTTCATTCATTAAAAAATATTTTTTATTTGCTTCTTGAGTCTTCATTCACGACTCTTCTTATTTGAATTCTTCTTTGCTTCTTTTGTTAAGTGTTTAAGTGTCCTTTGAATGGAAAATTGCTCCATCCGATGCTCTCCTCTCCTCCTTCTTCTTTGATGATTCTTCTACTTGTTATACCATTATGAAAACTCACATATCCTACTAGCCTTCTCTTCTTTTACTCACCAAAAATCCAACCTAAGTCATGCATAGAGATGAAGATGTCGTAGGTGGGTGAAAGGAAGTGAGAATGTGTGAAGTGTTAAAGATTGAAAGATTGTAGAAGTGAGAGCTTAATTGGTAAGTGTTGCATTTTTATGCTCTTAATTTATAGTTAAATGCATAAATTATGATGTTATATGAATGAATTGCATGAGATTATGTCTTGGTTAAATTGGGTATGTAAGTCTTAGAAGATGGATGATGGATGAGTTTGAAGTTAAGAAATGAAAGGTTATGTAGTTTAGGTGATTTTAAATGTTTTAGATGGATTGGAATTAATGATTAATTGAGTGTGTGTGTGCTGCCAAACTGTGGCCTAATGGTTAAGGATAAGTTGTAAGATGGGTTATGGTGATTTTGTGGAGTGAATTAAGTGTTGAATGGTGTAGAAAAGGTATGGAAGATGTAGAATGAGAGTTAGAATCAAAATATGGAAATTGTGTTTGTATGTATTTTCAGTGTTTCTACCATAACTTTTTACGTAGATGTAAAATTGAGATGATGTTTAGCTTAAAATAAACTAGAAGAGCTTAGCTACATTTCTTGCGAAGTAAGTGAAGTCTAATTCTGGCCTTAAGGGTTCCTAATTTGGATATGAATGTGAGCATATGTGTAGGTATGAACAGTGTAATTTAATGACACTAAGGTTGGAGTTGTGATCAGAAATTTTAGAAATTTATTTGGGTTGATTTAGGTAGAATTTGCTAATTTGGTCTTCATGAAAGTTAGAGATCTTCTTGTTAGATTTCAATCGCCATAAAGTTTGAATTTTTTTGATATAAGGATTGAAAGTTATGAGTTGTTCAATTTCGGATATAATTGAAGGATTAAGTTGCTTTGTTGTGTAAAATTGCCTCTAGGTGTAAGATTTTGTGCATATTGTGTTCTGAGGCCAATTCTGGATTGTTATGGTCTAAATAGGAGAAAGTGTCCTAAATGAAAGTTGTAGAGGAATGTTAGATATTTTTAATGATATATCATATGAAATTTTTGGATGTAGGAATTAAAAGATATAAATTTGTGAAGTTTGGATATGGTTTAGGTGCTAATGTAACAGAGCAGAAACTTTGGTTGCAAATTTGACCTAGTTAGAGGCATAATTTGCTTCTAAGTGCTTCATGAGAAATGTAGAGCATGTCCTGATCTTTCCATTTCTATAAAGCATGGAATTTTTGAGTAACAAAATAGGAAGTTATAATGTTTAACAATTGTGTTATTGTTTTGGGGCATGATTGATAGGACAGACCTCTT
>JANQBM010000005.1:17636338-17649023 GCA_025594535.1 Erythroxylum domingense | reverse complement strand
GCTTATAGCTCAACGTATGATTCAGAGCCTCTGGCTCAACGCTTAATGAGCCCTATATGGGACAGTATTAATGAGCCTTATATGAGACAGTATCAATGAGTCCTATATGGGACAGTTTAGGCACTCAGTTATAATAAAGTAATAATTAGAAAGTGAGTCTCATCGGCATGTCATGTGCACAATAGAAATGATTAAATTGTGATAAACGTGAAATATGAATTGTGTGGATAATGTGATGGATATGTGATATGTGATTGGGTGAGTATGAACTGTGTGATGTGTGATTTCTGTGTTATATGATTGGGTGAGCCATCGATGATGGTCACTCACTGAGTTGGCAAAACTCACCTAAAATTTGCAATTATTTTTCAGGATTCAGAAGAATACCCCGTTAGGCAACGAGAGTAGACTTACTGCATGCAAGTTAAGGATAGAGGTCGGGATCAGTTCGGGTCTGCATTGGTTTTCTTTATTTGTCACTAAATATATTTTTTCGCAAAATTTTGTAGTATTTGTAATTGAATATTACAGTTTGTATTAATTTTGAGAAATTGGAAATGTTTGTATTGTGTAATTTGAAATGGGCCCAAGTGGCTAATAAAAGTTCTGTTGATTTCCTTGTTTGTATCAAATGATTATAAAACAAAGTGAACCGTTTTGGTTAACGATTTTCTGTTCTTTATGTTTATGGTTTTTTTAAAAAAAATACCGACTGTTTGATTGTTTAGTGATGTGGCACACCACCCTCGCGGGGCACGGACTCGGATATCACCATCGATATCGGGTTCGGGTCCAGCGGGAGTAGGGTGTTACATTATGACCAACCCAATAAATATGCACACCGCCACACTTATGCTTTTGTGCATCCACATTCATTAACAATCACAAATGCTCTATTAGGTTTAAGGTTTGGGTAGAAATTTTGGTTAAATTTAAGGCATGTAATGTGGTTAGTAGAAAAAGAAAAGGCAAATAAAGTTCAAGGGGATTTAACAAAGGGATCATATCAATAGGTAGGCTATTTGGTGAATGTAGCTTGTAAAACAAAGAATGCCTATATCATTTACATGCTAACGCATGTGATAAAAATATGGTTTTGAATAGAAAAATCAAAGCAAAGTTAGGATGTACATATCATGAAGAGCATACATAAACAAAAGACAATGAGACTGATATGGATGCGTTAGTCTAATAAGGCTCAAAATCTTACTAACTTTTGTCTACCATTAGTTACTACTCATCTAAAGATACTACATATTGACCAATCACAATAGTAAAAGTACATACTAAAGTTGCCAAGGATTTTCTAGTCAATTCACACTCTAATTATAACTATATAGTCCTATAAGCAATAGAAAAAGAGAAATTTTTTGTTTATTTATTTGTTTCTATCTCTTTTTGATTAAAAACGTAAAAGCATGTAAGAAACAAATCAACTTAAAAACACATATGCACATAAGAAAAAAATGTGAAAATATAAAGAAAAAGAAATAAACTTCCCTTGGATTGCCTCCCGAAAAGCATCTTTGCTTATTATTGCTAGGTCAACTCCTTTTTCTCCTCAACACGTGACAAAATTATGATCTTCTAGTGCCACAGTTTGAGCCTCCTCCACTTAAGTTTGTTCAGGATAGGGCTTTAGTTGATGATCATTGATATGCAGTGTCTTCCCTATCTTTAAAATATCAATCTTGACTGAGTCCCCACACTCTTAAAATATCTCAAATGTCTCTTCACTCTTTTCTTCTTTGTCCAATTCCTCCAACCTACTAGGTAAAGGTGAAGAGTTAGTCTCAACAATAATTACAGACTCAGTACTCACCTTTGAGTTAAAACATGTATCCTTTTATCCTTCGAGCTCCTTCTCCACTTCTTCTTTACAAGCAATTCCTTGAGTAATTCTCTCAAGATTCTCAAACTCCTCTTCACTTTGTAAGGTCTTCGTACTAACATCCCTTAGGTACACTTCAGGCTGAGATGATTGCATTTCTTCTCTTTATGATTCTAGGTGGTCGAGAGCTTCGGTCATCTGACCCACCTAGCTTGCCAAGTTTTAGATTATTAATGTTGCATCGTGTAGAATTGCATCACTTCCTGCTAGAACTGTTGGACACCTTGTTGAAATTGTAAACTATTAGCAGTCCTAATGTTAACCAATTCTTCCAGAGATGTACCTGAGTTTTGTTGGCTCTCTAAATTTTAGACGCTAGACCTTATATCTTGCTAAAATTGCCTTCCTTCGTATTAAAATTGTAGAGTATTCTACTGAATCTGTAAATTATTCTGTTGAATTTGAATATTGTTAGTAGCCATAATATTGAGTAATTCTATCAAAGATGGACCTGATTCGTAATAAGAAGCTTTTAGTTTAGACGGGAATTATTGTAAGTCCTCCAAACTATCATAGAAGTAATTTTGCTTATTATCCCATCCATAACAAAAGTTCATATGATCACTCCAAACTTGGTTATAAGATTGGGAATTAACAACACGTCGTAACGCTAGTCAAAATAAAATAACTAGACTACTCTATAGCAGCGGTGAGTCTAAGTTGATCCCACAGAGAGAGTGTGAAAAGTTGTTGAAATGAAAGGTTGTTTGGAATTTGAAATAAGAAAATAAAATAAAAATAACCTAAAGAAAACAAATTAAAAAAAACATGCGAAAAATGATAAACGTGGGGAATTCGATAAGGACCTGGTTCTTTGGTTCAATCTCAGCCTACGCCTTAATTAAACATATTTCCTTGATTTATTGTTCTTAAATCTCTCTTAGAAACTATTAATCGTGGGATAATAATTAACTCGAGTTTTCCCTTAGGTGGTGTTTAATCAAGATACGATCATTAATTAAACCTAACCACCGAATAACCTAGGATACAATCTCTATATTTAATTAGGCAGTAGCATTATGCATTACAAAAATCGATTAATTAAGGCAACAATCATATACGATGTGTCATTTAACCAAGGTTATGTTATCCCTAATGATTACGAATTATTAATTGCTACACATGAATTTCAACATAACAATTGCGGATTATTTCTAGCAATGAGTTTGCAAATAAATGATTTAATGAACTCATTAAAATCATCTTTTCACAATACCCAATAGGTTCATACATAAATAACCGAACTATAGAGATAATATCATCATTCATATAGAAAACCCAAATCCATATGCCTAGGATAACACAATCAATTCAATAAGAGAGAAAAAACAATAAAAATATGAAAGAAATGCTTAACTCGAGTCGTTGGCATCGATGTCACCTCCAAACTAGCATCAAGAACTTAGCTTTCTATAGGCCTCTCTAAAGAAAATGCTTCAATCCCACAAAAAAATAACCCTAGTTGAAACCCCCTCGGTTCTTTCTTCACTGCACCTCTTGTTCTATTCTCTCTCAGTACTGTTAGGTGATTTAATAAATTAAATCCTTAGTCCATCTTACTGTACACTTTTTAACCTTCCATTGCTTCTGTTACTGTGCGTTTTAAGCCAAAAATGCATCCCATGTCTTGAAAACGTCTGCATTTTCACAGGACATCTGCGTGAAACGCAAACGCTATCTGTACGATGTTGCACGTCTACCCCTTGCTTCACAGCTGTTGACGCACATTTTACTTTCAAATTACTGTCTTTTCATGCTGGTAGCATGAAAGTCATCAAAGCTAGTGAAACAAAGCAACACTCAATGTGACATCAAGTGCACAAGTTAACACTCATAAAAAACTAGGTACCGTTAGCTATGACGAATGCAACATTTATATTTCACAACTCAATTCAGCTCTCACACACAAACCAAATGAAGCATATACCAATCTGAAAGAATCACTCATACAATTTATGCCAACAATACATTGAAACCATAAGAGTGAACCTTCTAAGCCAACATCTACCTCATATTCAACATACTTAAATAGCCCATTCAATATAACTTTAAGAAGATGCATTAAATATGAATAACCTTACAAACCACTTATGCACTTCCTCTTTCATATATTTATTTAAACATTTTTCTTTTTCTTTTTCTTTTTCTTTTTCTTTTTTTCCTTTCTTTTATTTTTCTTTCTTTTCTTTTTTCTTAAAAAAATTAAAATAAATTACATCAACAAGGGAATTTTAATGATAATATATAAAATAACATCCCAACATTATAACCAACCCACACATATGTACACCCCCATACTTAGAATTTTTTTACATCCACAAAGTCAACAATCACAAATGTTCCACTAGCTTCAAGGCTTGAGAAGGACATTTAGTTAGGTTAAAGCATATAATGTGGCTAATACACAAAGAAAAGGCAATTAAAGCTCAAGGAGATTTATCAAAAAGGAAAATCATATAATGGATAGACTATTTGACTAATGTAATGCATGTGATAAAAATGTGGTCTCTAATAGAAATTCAAGGCAAAATCAGGATATAAATTTCATGAAAGTCACACATTATCAAAAGACAATGAGACTGATATGAATGTGTCAGTTAAATAAGGCTTAAAATCTTACCTGTTTTGTCTACCACTAGTCACTACTCTTCTAAATATAATACATATCGACCAATCACAAGAGTAAAAATACATGTTAAAGTTGCTACAAAATTCTCTAGTCAATTCACACTCTGATCATGACTATATAGTCTTAGGAGCAATAGAAAACGAGAAAATGTTTGTTTCATTTGTTTTATTCTCTCTCATTTTGATCGAAAACTTAAAACAAGTAAAACAAACAAATTCAAAATCACACATGCATATAAAAAGTAACCCCGAAATGTAAAGAAAAGAAATTTACTTCCCTTAGGTGGAAGCACCTTAGTTTAGGGTCATCGGCTCGACTCCATACTTTCCTCACGTGACAAAATTATGATCTTTTGTTACTACATTTAGCGCCACTTCCATGCGAGGTTGTTCCAAATAGGGCCTTAGTTGATCATCATCCCTATTCAGTGTCGTCCCTATCCTCAAACTCTCAATCTCGATTGAGTTCATACACTCCGAAAAGTTCTCAAATGTCTCTTCGCCTTGTTCTTCCTCATTTAATTCCTTCAATCTGCTATGTAAAGGTGAAGAGTCATTCTTAACAATAAAATAAAACTCAGTACTTACCTCTGAACTCATTACTTACCCCCTCATCACTTTGTAAGGTTTACGCACTAACGTCCATTGGGTATATCTCGGGTTGATATGGTTGCTGCTCTTCTATTGTGATTCTAAACAATCAATCCTTGCCACAATCTCACCTATTTGGCTTGCCAAGTTCTAGTTTCTAAATGCTATATGCCACATTTCTTGCTAGAACTATAGGTTATTCTATTGAAGTTATTGCATACTCTCTTGAAGCTACTGTATACCCTGTTGAAATTGAAGGTTGTTAGCAATCACATCATTCATCAATTCTTCCAGATATGTACCTAAGTTTTGACAAGAAGCTTCTGGTCTACACGACAATTCCTATATGTCCTGCAAACTATCATAGAAGTAATATTATGATTATCCTATCCATAACCAAAGTTAGATTGGTGGGTGGGGAAGGTTGTTTTGGATTCTGAAATAAGAAAATAGAATAAAACTAACCTAATGAAAACAAATTAAAGAAAACATGCAAAAAATGATAAAAGTGGGAAATTCAGTAGGCACCTGGTTCTTTGGTTCAATCTCAACCTACACTTTAATTAAACATATTTGATTTTTTGTTCTTAAATCTCTCCTAGAAACTATTAATCGTGGGTTAATAATTAACCCGAGTTTTCCCTTATATAGTGTTTAATCAAGATAAGATCGTTAATTAAACCTAACCACTGAATAACCTAGGATACGATTTCTAGATCTAATTAGGCAGTAGCATTACGAATTAGGAAAACCGATTAATTAAGGCAACAACCACATAAGATGTGTCATTTAACCAAGGCTATGTTATCCCCAATGATTACGAATCATTAGTCGTTACATATGAATTTCAACATAACAATTATGGATCGTATCGAAATTCTAGCAATGGGTTTACAAATAAACGATGTAATGAATGCATTAAAATCATCTTTTCACAATACCCAATGGGGGGTGTTTTGGATTCTAAAATAAGAAAATAAATAAAACTAACATAATGAAAACAAATTAAAGAAAACATGTAAAAAATGATAAAAGTGGAAAATTCGGTAGGGACCCGATTCTTTGATTCAATCTCGACCTACACCTTAATTAAACATATTTCCTTGATTTTTTGTTCTTAAATCTCTCATAGAAACTATTAATCATGGGTTAATAATTAACCCAAGTTTTCCCTTAGATAGTGTTTAATCAAGATATGATCGTTAATTAAACCTAGCTACTAAATAACCTAGGATACGATTTCTAGATCTAATTAGGCAGTAGCATTGCGAATTAGGAAAATCGATTAATCAAGGCAACAACCACATAAGATGCGTCACTTAACCAAGGTCATCAGCGTCGATGTCACCTCCAAACCGGCATTGAAAACTTAGCCTTCCATAGGTCTCTCCAAAGAAAATGCTTAAACCCCACTCAAAATAACCCTAACCAAAACCCCCTTTGTTCTTTTGTCACTGCACCTCCTATTCTATTCTCTCTCGGCATTGTTATGTAATTTGACAAATTAAATCTTTGGTCCATCTTACTGTTCACATTTTATCCCTCTGTTGCTTGTGTTACTGTGCGTTTTAAGCCAAAAACGCATCCTATGTCTTGAAAACATCTGCATTTTTGCAGGATGTCTGTGTGAAACATGGACTCTATCTGTGCGACATCGCACGTATGTCCCTTGCTTCACAGCTACTAGCACACATTTTGCTTCCAAATTATTGTTGTTTCATGCTGATTCTTTCAGCTACATTATTCTTGTGTTGCTTGTCGTTTTGATCCCTTGGTCCCTCACGTTTATGCTGCGTCATTTTGGTCTCTTCCATCTACCCACATGTTGCTGTATTGTTACAGCTTCCCTTGGCTTTTGTTCTTCTTTTCTTCTCCTACTGTGTTGCCATTAATTCAATTGAATGTATTCCATGCACAACTTTTCTACTCGTTTGTCGTGAGCAACTTAGAATTTTCATTGTTTATGTTGTCGTTTCATTCATTTTTTTCTTGTCTTAATTTTTTTTTCTTATTCTATGAAGACAAATGAATATTAATTTTCAAAAAAAACCCAAATGTAGTGCTTTCAACTCACTTTAACTTCTTTGCTTCCGAATTGTGTCTAAAATCACATACGAGTCAAAGTGAATATCTTAAGCAATTTCATGTCAATAATCACTAAATGATACGAAATAAACACATAATCAATTAAGTACCTATCTGGAATATAAGGTATAGAAGAAATAAATTCAGTCCATGAAATTTTTTTAAACACACAAACACTAAAAAAAGTGAAAAGAAACTAGTCATAAACAAATATGTACAAAACACCAATTAAAATCAAGAACAAAAAATAAAGCACCACACTCTCCAACAACAGCACCAAAATTATGGTAGCGTGTTGTAACATTATACAAAATAACTAGACCTAAAACTATTGCTAGTAGTAAGTCTAGGTCGATCTCACAGAGAGTATGTGTAAAGCTTTTGAAATAAAAATAATTGGTATTTAGGTTATGGGGGTTTAGTTTGATTTCAAATAAGAAAATAAAATAAAACTAAACTAACAAAAGCAAATTAAAGAAAACATTCAAAAATGATGAGAAGTGATGAATACGTTAGGGACCCGGTTATCGACTCAATCTCGGTCTACACATAATTAAACATACTTCATTGAATTTTTGTTGTCACACATATCCTATCAACTATTAGTCATAGGTTAATGATAAGCTCTATTAACCCCAATTTTCTCTTATTTCATGATCAATTAAAACAAGTCTTTAACTAAACCTAGCTATCAAACAACCTAGAACAAGCTCTCCAAATTTATTTAGACAGATGCATTATGAGTTAGGAAACAGATTAATCAAATCAACAACCACAAACGCTTGGGTCATTTAATCTAGGTTACGTTATCCCTACTGATTCGACACTTATAGGAAACGCAACAATGACAAATTGTATCCCTAATGATTTGAAGCGATTAGTTACTACAAATGAATCTCAATATAACCATTACAGATCATATTAAAGATTATAGTAATATCAAAACACAACAATTATAGATTATGTTCAAGATTCTAGCAATGGGTTCATACATAAATAATCTAATGATAATGAGAATACGATCATTCATACATGAAAACTCAAATCCATAAGCATGGGATAACTTAAATAATTCCTAGATAGAGAAAAATAGCAAATACAAAGAGAGAATGCTTAAGCGAGTTCTTAGGCATCGATATCACCTCCAAATCAGTATCGAGAAACTTATCCCTCCATGGGTCTCCAGAGAATGAGAGGTTTGCCCCTTCTTCCCTTACAAAACTGAGATTTCACTCTACTAAACGTCTCCTAAACATTTCATATGTTTTCTACCATTGCAACATTGTATTTATAGTGACAACTAAATTTTCAGATGCCACATGTCAAAGTCACGAGTGTAAGCTATGTTGTCATGGGCGTGAGTGAGTGTCGCGCCCATAACAAATAAGCCATGGGTGTGACTAACATGCTCATTGCCATGACTTTTATGTCATGGCTGTAAGCAATTTTTCGCACCCTTCTTGCTTGATGTTTTCATCAGATGCTCTTCATTTTTTGCATTTTCTTGTCTCCTTTTGCTCTAATTCTTCTCCAATTGTGAATCTCAAGAAGATGCCTTAAAGAATGTGCTTTCAACTCACTTTAACTCTTATGCTTTCAAATTGTACCTAAAACCAAATTTGAACTAAACTGAATGTCTTAAGCATTTCATAGCAATAATTACTAAGTGTTATGGAATAAATGTATAATCAACTAAGCATATATCAGGGATAACATAGTATAAGCTAAATGACTTAAGCTTATGTGGTTATTTGTTAGATTAACCTATTTTCCTAACTTATAATACGACTGTACACTAAATATAGAAAGCTTATTTTGGGTTGTCTAATAGCTAGACCTAATTAAAAAAACTTGTTTTAATTAGTTACAACCTAAGAGAAAAGTAGGATTAACAACAATTATTGTTAATTTATGGTTAATAGTTTTAAATAGAGGTATGAGAAAAACATGACGATTGATTATACACATTTACGTGAAGTTCGGGATTAAACCAAGAACTGGACTAAAACCATTAATTAATACTTGCAATTTTGTACTGTTTGATTTAATTTTTCTTCCATAGTTTAGTTTTATTTTATTGCATCCATTAAATTCAACCAAAACGATCCCCAATCTTATACATTGATTCATTCATTTCAAAAGCTAATCACACACTGTCTATGATATGATCCTTTCTAACCACTGCTACAAATTTAGTTAGACAGAGTTTGATATTGTTTTTTGGTGTGTTTGGCATGCAACCTAGAATTTTAGAGCTTTTGTCAAGGAGTGAAGTGATTTAGTTTTTGTTTTTGATATTAATTGGTGTTTTTTATATATTTTATTATAAATGGTTTTTATAATTGTTTTATGATCTTATTATGTTTGTTAGTGTTTGTGTATGGTGGTACCTAGATCTCCTTACTAAGATACTGTACAATTTGATCCCAAGATCGAAAGAAAAATGTAAAGATTACATAGAGAAAATAGAACAAATTCAGAAATAGAGCAAGGAATTAATTTAGAGGATGTTATAGACAATCCAAGAAATTTAAAAGAGTTGGTTGCCCAAATTTGACTCAAAGACCTTTATGCATTACTCTCCCAAAATTTGCTGAGTATATTACTTTTAAGCTTAAGTCCAGTTTGATACATCTTTTGCCTAATTTTCATGGTCTTACAGGTGAGGATGCCTATAAGCATCTCAAGAAGCTCGATGTGGTTTGTCTTTGTATGAAACCTCTAGGGTTAACGGAAGAGCAAATCAGGATGAGAGCTTTTCCATTTTTACTAAAAGATGCGATAAAAGATTGACCTTTTAATTTACCTACGGGGAGTGTTATCATATGGATTGAAATGAAAAGGTTGTTTTTCGAGAAATATTTTCTGTCATCAAAGAGAGTAAATATATGGAAAGAAATTTGTGGGTTATTAGGAGCACTACAAGAAGTTATCTGCCAACTAGCCCCATTATAATATCAAAAAGAAACTTCTTATTCGATACTTTTATAAAGGATTATTGTCAATGGATATAAGCTTAATAGATGCAATGAGTGGTAGAGCATTAGGTGAAAACACTCCATAGGAGGCAAGGACCTTAATCAAGCATATGGCAACAAACACTTAATAAATTTTCATTTGCAACAGTGTTCTCAAAGTAAATAAAGTAAACAATTCATCCATAAAATATCATTTAGATGAATTAACATCCTTTGTTAAATAAATTGTTAATGTAATCATCTTGAGAATTGTTTAAATAAATTGTTAATGTAATCATCTTGAGAAATGGTAGGAAGCTTGAGGGCCCAAAAAGGACCATATAAAGGATGACTAATAAAAAGGACATTGAGAGGGAGCTATAAGAAGAAGGGGATACCTCATTCGATTTAAAGGTAAATTATAAACCCCTTAATATGGTTAAGACTAACACTCCACCTTTCCTTAATAGGTTAGAAAAGTCAAATAAAAAGGATAAAGATAAGGTGATCTAGAAGACTTTTCAAAAGGTTGAAGTGAATATACCATTTCTAAATGTGACCAAGCAGGTACCAATGTTTATGAAATCTCTAAAGGAATTGTGTGCCAACAAGCAAAACTTGAGAGGTGGCGAAATGATCAAGATGGGTGAAAACTTTTCTTCAGTCTTCAAAAAGAAACTACCTCTTATGTGTAAGGACTAAGGCATGTTTATTATTGCTTGTAAAATTTGTAACACTATAATTAAACAGTTTATGTTAGATTTATGAGCATTGATTAATATTATGCCTCATTCCATTTATGCTTCTTTAAATTTAAGCCCATTGAAAAAAATAGCGTTATCATATAATTGGTTGATTGCACTAATGCTTATCCAGATGGAGTTATTAAGGATGTGCTTGTGTAGATTAATGAACTAATATTTCTAACATATTTGTATATAGTAGATATGGATGAAGAAACTTATTATAATATCTTACTTAACTTACTAGGGAGACCATTTCTTAACATAGCCAAAATAAGATATGTTCATGAGGGCATTCTCATAATGGAATTTTATGAGAAAGTGATTCATTTTAGCATTTTTGATCCTATGAAACACCCCTAAGGTGACCATTATTTTTTGTTTTTGACGTGATTGACCATTCAGCATATGAAGTTTTTAAATGAAAGTGTAGAGATAAATTGGAAGCAATTATAAATAAGAAGAAGAATGAAGTAGCCCATGACAAGATGATTTTGAAGAGAAACTCTATTATTGGCCAAAAAGTTCCTATCTATTATTCTAGACTTAAATTGTTTCCAGATAAGTTATGTTCTTATTAGGTCAGTTGCTTTGTGTTTTCCAATGTTTCTCCTTATGGTGTAGTAGAGATTCAAAGACTAAAAACAAGGAAGATATTTAAAGTAAATGGTCATTAACTAAACCAATCTCGTGAAGAATTTCAAGTGGAGAAAGGCATAAGTGGCGACATCTGAAAGATCACAATTTCATCACGTGAGAAAGAAAACATGGAGTCGAGCCAATGACAGTAAAAAAAGGTGCTACTTGGGACGTAGCCCAAAGGGAGTTGTTCCTTTTCCTTTACATTTTTTTGTAATTGCTAGTTTTATTGAACACTTTATCTCTTAAATTTAATATTACATTAGGGAAAATGTAAGTTTTAAGTGTGGTGTGTGTGTGTGTGTGTGTCTATATATATGTTTTTAAGTTATTTTTTTATGGTTGTTTAAGTTCCTTTTACAAACAAACAACAAACAACAACACCCAGTATGAATTCAGATGATACGCGGGGGTCTAGAGAAGTCCAATAGTATGCAACCTTACTCCTAACTAAGTTCTTTTTACATATTATATATAAAAACACATTCTCTTTTTTTTTTATTGCTTCTAGGATTATATAGTTATAATTACAGAGTAAAACTAATTAAAATTTTCTTGGAAACTTGGGCATGTCTTCTTACTCTTATGATTGGTCAATGTACATTTCCTGTAGAAGAATAGTGAATAGTTGGTAGATATAAGCCAGTGAGATTTTGTTCTTTTTAGACTAACACAACTATATTAGTCTTATTGTCTTTCTTTCATGTATGACTTTCATAACATGTACAGTCTGACTTTGCCTTGATTTTCTATTAGAGACTACATTTTTTTCACATGCATTAATATGAAAATGATATAGGCATTTTTTGTTTTACGAGCTACATTAGCCAAATAACCTATTTACTAACATGAGTTATCCCATTGTTAAGCCCCTTGAGCTTTATTGGCCTTGTGTTTTTGTGTTAACCGCATTACAAGCTTTTAACTTCAAAAAATGTCTTACCTAAGTTTTAAAGCTTGTGTCATTTGTGATTGTTGATGTTTGGGGATACACAATATGTAACACCCCATTACCGTAGGGTACGCACCGGGATGCCCGCAGGTCATTCCGGTACATATCTTAAGATAAGGGAGGGCTACGTGCGATCACTACAATCACTCCACATGGCATCACATCAATTTGTATAATAAAGTATTAATTGTAAACCACA
>JANQBM010000005.1:17584175-17602447 GCA_025594535.1 Erythroxylum domingense | reverse complement strand
ACGCCACCCTCGCGGGGCACGGATCCGGGTATCACTGTCGATATCGGGTTCGGGTCCGGCGGGAGTGGGGTGTTACACAATGCCATCCTTTTGAGTGTAACCTTTGGCAACAAGTCTGGCTTTATACTTTTCAATATTGCCTTATGAGTCACATTTGGTCTTAAAGACCCATTTACAACCTACTTGCTTTGCACCTTCCAGTAATTTAACTAATTCCTATACATTGTTGTCATCCATTGATTTCAACTCTTCTTTCATACCATTGAACCACTTTTCAGAATTGCTACATTCTATAGCTTGTTTGAACGAGATTGGATCCTGATGAATGCTCAAGTCACATTTATGTTCAAGTGAGTAAACTTCATAGTCACTCGAAATAGCTGGTCTTCTCTACCTTACAGACTTTGGTAATGCTACTTCTTGTGGCATCACTTGATCATTCGTAACATGAACATCATTAGTTGGTTCTTCATTAACATATTCAATTTGTGGAATTGGAACATTAATTTGTTGTTATGGTATGTTACGTATTCGTGATGCAATAAGAGGAATAACAACTGATGGGATCTCTTTTGATATAGTAGTTTCTACTCGACTTAGATTAGTTTCTACTCAAGTCTTATGAATATCCAAGTTTTGCGGTTCTCCACTCCCACTGATTTGATCATTTTCAATGAACTGAGCATTATTAGACACAACTATTCTCGTACTATAGTTAGGACAGTAAAATATGAACCCTTTGACTTTTCAAAATAGCCGATAAAATAACCACTAACAGTTCTCGCATCAAGCTTCTTTTCATGTGGATTATACAGTCTTATTTTTACCAGACAACCCAAATGTGAAGGTATTGTAAACTAGGTTTTCTTCCTGTCCACAGTTCATAATGTTTCTTAAGAACTGCTTTACTAGGAATCCTATTAAGCAAATACGCAGTGGTCTTTAACGCATTCATCCATAATGATAACGATATAGTGTTATAACTTAACATACTCCTAACCATATCTATAAGAGTACGATTCCGCCCTTCGGTTGCAGTGTACCAAGCATTGTGTATTATGCACATATGCCTCAACTTGTAAAAAACTTTGCAAATGGACCTAGACATTGTCCACTTTCATCAAATTTTCCATAATATTTACCACCTCTATCATACCTCACTATCTTAACTTTTCTATCTAACTATCTTTCTACTTCATTAATGAACACCTCTAGGATGTCCACAGACTGAGACTTTTCATGTAGTAGATAAATATAACTATATCGTGAGAAGTCATCGATAAAGGTAATGAAATATTTTTCATCGCCCCAAGAAGGAGATCGAAAGGACTATAAATGTCATTGTGTATTAATTCAAGTAATTCGTTACTTCTTATGGCTGGATGCTTTGATATATGTTTGATTTACTTACCTTTAATGCAATCCACACATATATTCCAGTCAGAAAAATCTAATTGAGGTAAGATTTTATTTTTCATTAACCTCTGTACCATTTCCTTGGATATATGACCTAATATTTTATGCCACAAAAAAACAGAACATTCATTTTTTATGCATTACGTTTATTTCCTATAATATGGTCAATATGAAACAGAGATTCAGCAAAAACAACATCAAGATTGAAATGATATAAACAATCAATTAAAGTACCAGAATCATAATAGTACTTGTGTTTATATAAAGAAAACACATAGTTTCCAATCTTAAAGTTAAAACCATCATCATCTAACTTTGCAACAAAACCTAAATTCCTAGCATAATCAGGAACATAAAGACATTTTTTTAGATCCAGGTAACACCCAATGTCCAAGATCAATCTGTACGTCCCAATTCCCTATATCCGTGCCTTCATTATATTCCTCATATATAAGAACTTTTCAGTTCCATTTATGGTTAGGATTGAAAGAAATCCCTGTTTAAAATTTGACACATGAGTAGTTGCACCAGAATCTAACTACCAGGTATTATTAGGCACTTCAATAAGATTTGATTCAAAACATATTGAGATATAGTATGTACCTTTCTTTTTGAACCAAACCTTTCTTTTAGGGCAATCCTTCTTGAAGTAACCATGTTTCTTGTAAAAATGGCACATCTTATCTTTATGGATTCAGCCCTCATTAACTTTGCTGAGAGCTTTTTCTTTATCTTTGCCTTTCTTTCCTAGTTCGTTCTTGCTACTATTAGCTCCTTGATGAAATATGAGATGAACGGAGTGCTCCTTCATTTTCTTCAATCTCCCTTCCTCCTGAACCAACATGGCTTTAATCTCTTGAAGGTTCCATTTTTCTTTAATGGTGATATAGTTCACTTGGAACTGGCCAAATGCTAGAGGAAGTGAGTTGATAATAAACTATACAAAGAAGGACTCACTTACATCCATACCCATAAATTTCAGCTTTGCAGTTAGGTTTGACATATGAGTTACATGATCGTGAATGGGCTGTGACCAGTCAAACTTCTTGGTCGTTAGCTCACTCATTAAAGTCCCCACTATGCACTTGTCAGCTATATCTGATTGGGAGTATTCCTTAAGCTTTAACATGAACTCCTTTACATTATTTGTCTTAGGCATTGATGGCTTCACATTTTCTATGATTGTCATTAGCATCAAATTCAAGCTCAGCCTGTTAGATCATTCCCAAGCCTCATAATAAGACTTGTCAGTTTTAGAACTAGTCTTAGTTATAGCTACGAGCCTTGCGTCTGAAACTATGGCCAAGTTTAAATCCATTACATCCAATTGAAACTGGACTTGTTCGGACCAATCCATATAATTCAGACCATTGAACTTGATCAAGCCATTTCCTAAAGCGAACAAATTAGTAGATGCTGCAAATACAACATATAGCCCACGCATTAATGCTTCGAGTAAACCTAAATGAATTCAAACTAATAATAAATGTGATTATGTATTTAAATTCTCCTTTAGATGATATTTAAATACATAGCTATAACCTATAATGATGCCAATAAAATTCACTATAATGGACAATCAATCATATTGTAGTCAACATGCATGTTATCTTTGGATATGCAATCATATTAAATAAAAAAGTTGATAAGTACCTTTAATGTCATTAATTATAAGCAATGGTCCACCTTTGAGTGACCTCCTAGCATTATAATTAATAATCTCAAATATTCAGTTCAACCTTTATGTCATTTTAATAGCATCGTATAAACACGAACAATTAAAAAAATGCATAATTAAATGTTTAAATATCTTTTCAAGGAAAGTCACTTTGGTGACTAACAAGCTTTCTATACAATAAATATTTAATTAAGTATAAATAAATTGTAGAATTTAACTATAATGTTGGGAAACTCATACTGTAAAATCCAAAAAATAACCAACTTCAACATGTATATTCATTTATTATTGTCCTTGACAAAGTTACGAGCATCAATACACGTTCATCGTGTGTATATGTTTTACTAGAAGTGGAAGCAATAACAAAAATGTCAATACATTCATACCTTTTCTCTAACTCTAATGTTTTTCGTTGACCTCTTCAAAACAATTCATGTAAACTCATATCCAAAGTCTTTATGGCAAGCCCACGAAATATAAGGTAATTGGAAAACTCAAACCCAAAATCTTTAATGGTAGGCTCCACCAAATATAAGGACTTTTCTTTAACCTTTCTAGAATCATGCTTACTGTAAACAATAAATGCATCACAAATCCAATGCCTTTAGTAGGTCCCACAAAAATCTTGACTTTCTTTTCACTTTTTGTTTTCCAGAAACATAAGACCAAAGTTACTGTAGTCCATGAAAACCTTTTTTTAAACTTTTATTCCACAGACTCATACATACCTTCTCTCCAACTTTTATTCCTTTGTTTTTTTGGTTAGCCCACGAGGTGTCCTAAGAGGGTCCTAACTATGGGAAGGCACCTTTAAGCCATCCACACCCAGACTAATCTCCGTTTGCACTGAGTCAGCCCGTAAGGGGTAAAGTGCTGGCCAAACAGATCTCTCCATTCCCAGGACTCGAACTTAAGACTCCTGGTTAAGGGATGAGAGTGTTGAACCACTCACACTAACCATGTTTGGTTCAAATTTTATTCCTTTTAAAAACTTAAAAGGTCAAACCATGTATGTACTTAACACCTATTCTTTTGCTTTTTTCAGAATTCATATACATAGAGTAAACAATTAATGCAACTTAAACCTTTAATGGTAGTTCCCCAAAATCTGACATTATGGTACCACGAAAACCTTTTAGGAAACAAGCGCTTCGACCTTATTTGTTTGAAAAACCCATATTGATCCGAAAGCTTAAGACAGTAACTTTGAATCCATTGCATAACAATAATTTCGATTGATTAATGCAAACCTAATCGCTAGCCACAAAAGTCAAGAAATACAAAGCAAATCATAAATTTTAGGGTTAACTTTAATGCAAGTTAAAGTATCATAACTCTGCTCTGATATCATATGTAAGACATTTATGGATCGATTTATTAAAACATACCTAAATCCATAATAGTGTTTATAAAGATTGATTCCCTCTCTACCTTTTCTTCTTTAATTAGTTTCCACAATGATTTAGAAATCTCTCTTGATGGTTTTCTAAAACATACGAATAACCCAATCAATACGTCTATTGTTATATTTTATTTTAAAGGAGGGAGTCTTGGGCCCATTTGAGGCCAATTCCTTAATACCCAATAACTATTATCTTAGGCCCTTTTTATTAGACTTAAATCCATGAGTGGCTTAATACCCAATTCCTTAAACCCATGACTTGCTCCAAATAAGCACAAACCAGTCAACTTTATATGCATAAGCCTAAAGTATTTCTCAACATGATTTGTTTGAGAAACAACATGAAGAATGGCTATTCCAAACAATATTTTGCTCCACTTCCAAATTAGGTTGATAGCTTGATAAATTGAGTTTAAAAAACACGTTACCTCTATTTATAGAGTGCCAGGAGTGACCAGGTATCAACACACTCACTTAGCATGCTCAGGGTATAATAATCTAACGTGTTAGGAATTAAGTAGCAAATAGAGAGGTCCCAAGACACTTCAGTTATCTAACTAAAGACAGGAGGAGTTGCCATCACCAATTTTACTCTTTATATGAAGATGCATCTAGCTCTTTCCTTTAAGAATTGGAGTCATGATAATATTATATAGTTTGTAAATAGAATTACAATGTTTACATGGATTTGTATAAATAGATGCATCACTTTGGCTGATTTAAGTGTTTGAATAAAAAAAGGTAAATCAATTCATCTGTTTTTATGCTTTATTTATTAAAAACTAATTATATAATAATTTAATAGTTTTAACGACCCGTTTTGAACGATTTATAACCAACCTTAACATATATTAAATATGGCTTAGCTGACACTATTAAAAATTGTGAGCTATATGTTCACGTTACTTCGAGGGTATCAAATTAATTTGACAACTTATCCATTATATGACCTATTATAGTGTAGTTTAAATAGGCCTACGAGTAGTTGAAAAAAAAATTTCTTTAAATTTTACATATACAAAATTTTGAACTATAAAGTTTTTAAGAAAAGAGTAAAGAAATAAAAAGTAACATTGCAAGCTATTAACCTTTTATCGCATGCTCTCTGGTTGGTCCAAATTTTGGTAGTTACAACGATCCCCAAGTTCAATCCAATCCATTGCTTGCTTGCCTTGGTTTCTTGTATTGTATTGTGAATATTGTATGTTTTCTTAAAGAATCGTTATAAGAAAGCTTAGACATTCTACCTTTTTTTTCCTTTAGTTCTAACGTTTTGTTTAGCCATTTTATAAAAATCTTCTATAATGTAAAAAGTATGACTATTAAGAGCAAGGGCAAAGTTCTTTTTGACAAATTAGTGAAAGTTATTTTATGTCGTTTGGAATACTATGTATAGTTTACAACTTTTAGGGAAAAAAAATACTATGTATAGTTTAACAAAAACATTCAAAAGCAGTTGTCCAACCGGTCTATACAAAACTCTAGAAAAAGGAAAGGTGCTTGTCTTTTGAAGTCAATGAGGGAGAAAGAGTTAGAAGGTACACAAAGGCTGAATCAAAGGTAAGATCTATCTTCATCCCTTTTTGTTTCAGTTTAATTCTAGCACCCTCTCTTTAGATCTGCTTTACTCTTCTGTCAAGGATCTGGAATTTCTCAAAAGCTAGTTGCTTTGGTATATTCATGCTCTTTCTTGCCTTCCTTAGTTTTTTTGGAATCAAGCAACATCTAGTTTGAAGTTTCTATATTGATAAGTGATTTTTTGTTAAAATAGATGGGACTTGTGGAATTTATGATATGTGAAAATAGCCTGGTCGGAGCTAGTCTTTGATCTTGTATTAGTCCAATAAATGGTCATGTTGTCCATGGAATTTGGTTGTCTTTGAAGAATAGTGAACAAAAAAGTATAAGGGCTTTTTGGATTTGAATGTTCAAACTTTGAGTTTTAAAATTTAGCAGCTGAACTTCTATCGCACTATATATCCATTCTGCTACATGAACAATTATCCTTTTTCATTCTTGTGATCTGTTGTGGATAAAATGACGTACATAACAAGAAAAAAATTATAAATCTTCGATGAAACTTAAGTTGTCATGTAAAATGCTCAGTCAAATAGAACTCTAGTGCAAGAGATCAAATATTTGATTGATTATAGGTTTTGTTTCGTTAAAAGCATAATCAGAGTATATACTTATTTTCTTTTGTTCTTTCTTTTTGTTTTACAATTTGTGATCGTCTCTTTAACTGGATAAGTTCACTTATGATGCTCAACCATGTCTAGTGGAACATGATTTGAGCAGGGAGGCATTAGAGAAAATGCTAGAGTATATGTAAGTTGATTCCAACGTTTTCTTTATATGCTTAAGTTGTATTTTAAATCATATTGATGTTGAAATAATTTCTAATTTGGTTCCCTGGTTTCAAAATTATTTTTTATGTTATGGGAATTGAACTTTGTAGATTCATTACTTGTCTGGGTTTCTTCAACTAGAGATGTCGTGCCTAGTTTCTACTTTCTAAATAATATGTATAGGAAATCACCTACGAATTCATTATCAACTTGGTTGAAGTTTCAATTAGATATTATTCTTTTAAAATCTCGGAGTTATTTCAACCAACTGTTTGGTTTACGTACACTGATGTTTTAAAGGACATAGATCCAGACCAGGTATACTACATCGTTGTTGTAATTGCTTGTGGCCTTTGTAAAGGTTTTTCGTTTTTTCTAATATTTTGAAGAATTCATTGCATATATTTTTGAAGGCAGAAGAGATGTTTGATGTTGCTTCTAGATATCTACTATTTCCTCTTAAGCGTGATGTGGCAGATGTACTGTTGCCTCAATTGGAAATGGTCTCTTCTACCAAAGTGTGCCACTGGCTGATGATGGCAGACATTTAAGATGTTAAGCTTGTGTTTTCTTTCTTTTCTTCTTTTTTTGTGTCATAGGACACTCTTTGAGTTGGAAACTGAGGATTGTTACGTTTACAGACTTGAGATTTGAACTCAAAGATTCCTTTTTGAACTGATGGTTAGGGCCCATATTATTTCAGTTGGCTGCATTCTGTAATGATTTTAAAGCTCCTGTTCTTTTTTTTTGGGTCTATGGGAGAGAAAAAAAAGAAGTTCAAACTAAAGTTGATCAAATCTTTAAACAAGTGAATTTCTCACTTTATATTAATTAATGAAATATCAGAAGATAGTGAAGCTTGACTTTTCAGGCAACTCAATTCGTATGTTAAATAAAAGACTTGCCCAAATACAAATAGTTAACAGTGTCTAAAATAAAACGAGACCAAGCTATTCCACAACTTTCAATTTTAATTTTTATTTACTAAAATAAACTTTTTATTTCAGTTTTTGCAAAACACGTGCAATATTCAAATAGTTTTATTTGATGGAAAAGAATAAATGTCTAAAAATTTTATTTTAAAAAAATAAAAACTCCAAACTTTTTTCTTTAAAACTTCTGAAATATTTAGAACTCTCAAGAAAAATTAAAACTCTTAAAAAAACTTCTGTAATATTTAGAACTCTATTTCATATTAATTTATGGTTTTAATAGTTGAGTTATATATTCTTTCAGTTATTCAATTTATTTATCTAAAACACCAAAATTGAAAACTAACAATGTTTCGATTAGGTTATTTGAAGTGGAGTAATAACATCTATTAATCTTTTGTGTATCCATTTTGGTCTTCTATATTACAATTGATAATGAGAATTATTTAAGTTGTATACTTTTTCCCTGACAATAGTATACCCAATTATTTTTTATACTTTTTAGGTTAAATCATAATGGAGAATATGGAATCATCCTCTACTCGTGGTAAGTCCAATCCAGCATGGAATTATTTTTCTTCTTCTTAAGCATCTGATGAGAATATCCAATATAACTGTATATTTTACGGTAGAATATTTAAAGGGGGAGAAATTTTTAGAATAAAGAACATCTTGTTGGTGTTAAGGGTAATATTGTTTCTTGCAAAAAAGTACCACCTGATGTACGTGATATGATTGAAAAATATTTGCAGCAACAAGTGAAAAAAAAAGGAAAATAAAGAGGCTCGTGATATATCTTTTGGAGATGATAAAACACCACAAGTATTATATAAAGGAAAAAGAAAAGCTACTATTGATATAGATTTTTATTTTTCTCCAAGAACTACTCCTGGTTCTCAACCTAGTCTAAAAAGTTTTATGGTTGATAAGGATGTTGTTTTGTGATGTAAAAGAGAATGGGCTAGATAGTTCTATCATTCATGTATTCCTTTAAATACTTTAAATTCACCATATTTTCAAAAAGCAATTGATGCTACAACAGTAATAAGTCCAGGATTTAAGATGTCATCTTATTATGAGTTATGTGTGTCTTTGCTTCAAGATTTAAAAAAGGAATATCAGTTAATTGTGGATACATATAAATTTAGTTGGGAATCAAGAGGGTGCATTATGGTAGATGGGTGAACTGATCAAAGACAAATAACCTTGATTAATTTCTTGGTTTATTATAATATTGAAATAACTTTTATCAAATCTGTTGATGCTTCTGACATGGTAAAAAGTGCTAATGCTTTATCTAAATTATTATCTGAAATTGCCAAGTAGGTTAGACTAAAGAATGTTGTGCATTTCGTTACAGATAATGCAGTTAATTATGTATCAGCTAGGTACTTATTACAATCAAAGTATGGGCATATTTTTTGATCTTCATGCACTGCTTATTGTATAAATCTTATTTTAAAAGATATTGATAGTATGGATCATATTTCTAATCTTGCTTCATGAGCATCTAAGATCACAATTTTTGTATATAATCATGTCACATTTTTGTCTTGGTTAAGAAAGCAAGAAGATTGGATTGAGATCATACGTCCCGCTACTACTAAGTTTGCAATTGCATTTATTACTTTGAAAAGTGTTTATTAACATAAGCAACTACTTCAAATTTTGGTGACAAGTAAACACTTCTCAAGTCATAAATTATCAAAGAATGAAAAAGGAAAAGAAATTTGTGCTATTATTCTAGATAATAAATTTTGGGATGCTTGCTTGATCATTGTGAAGATTGTGGCTCCGCTTATAAGGCTGTTGAGGATTGTTGACTCAGATGAGAAGCCATCTTTGGGGTATATATATGATGGTATGTATAGAGCTCACAAAACAATTATAAATCTTTTTAAAAGGAAGGAGAAATTGTACAAGCCTTATATAGATATTATTAATCGACGATGGGATAAGCATCTTACTCAAAGAATCTACTTAGCAACTTATTTTCTTAATCCTTATTGCTTATATATTGGGGAAGCACGTGCAATTAATATTATAGGTGGTTTATTTGATGTGATTAAATACAAAGGTATTTTGTCTATTGAAGAGTAATCACAAGCGATAAATAAAATTAAATAGTATCGTGAAGGTTTAGAGAGTTTTGCTAGATCATCAACAAAGAGAGAACTTATGATGAAAAAAATACATCCACGTAAGTTTTATACTCTTAATTCATTATTTACTTATTAATAATATATATTTTTATCATAACTATTAATTTAAAATACAGATGAGTGATGAAGATTATTTGGCAACAGTGCTCTAACATTAAAAAAACTCGCTATTAGGTTACTCAGTCAAACAGCTTCTGCATCAGGTTGTGAACATAATTAGAGTGTTTTTTAATGTATTCATACAAAGAAATGAAATCGTTTGGAACATCAAAGACTTAATGATCTTGTTTACGTTACTTATAATCTGAGAATGAAGAACAGGTATTTTATAGTTTTGTTTTTATTTCAATAATTTTATTTTTACTATTGACTTTATAATTTCTCTATTATGTGATTAAAGTGCTTAGTAAGAAGAGAACATATGATCCAGTTGATATCGATTATATTGAACATGATGATTTTTGGATAGAAGAAGAAGAACCATCACTTGATCTTGACAATAATGAACTTAAAAGGACAATTTATGAAAAAAAATGCATTTGTCATAACGAATAAATTAAGAACTTCTATTGATGGTCAATTCATATCTTATTTCAATCATATTTAAGTTAAAATTATATTGTATTACAAGTTTACAATTGAGGATAATTTCATACATTACTAATTTGTAATTTATTTTAATACAGTAGAAAAAATTTACGTAAATATTTCAGATGAAAACGTAGTTTACAAATCTTTAAATAGCGTTAGAAAATTTGAAACATTTGACGATGATGAGATACAATTTGCTTTAGAAATACAATTTTGATTTTTATTGTTATTTTAAATTTTATATTACTCATATTTATTTATTATTAGTTCATTATATAATAACAGCCATTGGTATATTTTTTATTTCAATAAAATATTTTATTTTTACTTATTTTTATAAGTTTTACTTTTTATATTATATACCAATTTTATAACTGTTCATCACCAGTTAAACCTCTAAATTTTAAACCTTTCTTTCGACCGATTCGACGTCCAGTCCGGTTTTTAAAATATTGGAAAATTATTCTTGCATAATTCCTAAAAATACATCAAATTAGCGTGTTACAATGCAATACAAGATCAACCAACCTGAGAAACGCATGACTGTTCATTTATATCAAACTCGTAGCAAATTACAGTAAATATTCCCTTCACAATTTCTATTGATTTCATTTTCTTTCAATCCATAACCAAAGAAATAAACCCACATCTCTGAGTAAAATCAAAAAGAAATTGCCTAATGGTTTCCCATATTGCAGAAACCATACTTCAAGAGTGTTATTACTTAGTATTCCTGTGGAAAAAAAACAGAAAAAGCAGCCATGATCTGTGTTTGGTAAATTATACATGGCAGATATAAGCTCTATATCTCATTTGTTAATTTGCTTCAGAATTCCAGATACAGAAGCACAATGTGTTGACTTGTAATCACATTTCTCACAACAAGTTTGTAGATTCTCGATCACTTTGATGCACCTACACCGAATCAAATGAGAAGTTCAAGAGAAGTTAAGAGTTTTCAAGAAAAGTCCTAGTCAGCACTACCTATAAGGGCTAAGCATTAAAAATTTACAATAAGTAGGAGTAACTGTAAGATGTCAGCCTACAACTGAAATTCTAACATAGGCAGCCAAGCAAATAGTAACTCATCCAAAACCCGACTCCTAGCAAGCCTTCAAAGAAGGTAGAGAGAAGAAACTCGCTGATAAAGAGGACGGAAGGAGATTGGCAATCTGCAAATATCTTGGCAGCTGCTGACATTGTTCACAAACAAGCAGATTGGAATTCCCAGTAAGGCATATTAAACAAACACGAGCTTTCCTTGAAAAGATAAGGAAACAATGCATTTGCCCCCATCATAAATATATGGATCTCCAACCTACCTACTTGATTTTTTTAACGATCACCTGTTCCCAAGTATCCTACCAACTCAGCCTTGATCAATGATGAGCAAATGGCCCCTCTGTGATTATATTAGAGCTTTAGAAATCAAAAGCTCCATCTTAAGGCATAAGGCAAGGGTCCAATGACTTTGGACAGGGCCCCTCTTTTTTCTTTAAGTATATCCTTGCTTGAAGAAATTCAAATAAAATCTCTAGTCTCCTTAATGAAATAGGGCAGAAGATAGAAGTACAGAAGGAGCTAAAGGAAATGGCTTTCAGTTACTTCAAGAAGGTTATTATGGATCCCAAATCTCCTAATGTCTCTCTTCCATCTCTGGAGGAGGATTTTGCATCCAACTCCATCTCTAAGAGTCAAGCAATGGACCTGATAAAGCAAGTTGAGATTTCTGAAATTGAAACAGCAGTTTTTAGTTTCAATCCTAACAAGGCCCCTGGACTAGATAGATTCAATATCTATTTCTTTCAGGTGTCTTGGCATCTTATCAAACCTCAGGTATGTCAAGCTATTTAGGAATTCTTCAAGATAGGCAAGCTCCTTGAGCAATTCAATATCACTTCAATTTGCCTAGTTCCTAAATGCCCCAACCCTAGTTCACTTAAGGATTTTAGGTCTCTCTCTCGCTGCAATACCTTTTACAAAATTATTTCTGAGATTATTACTTCTAGACTCAAGTATGTTATGGACTCTCAGATTTGCAAATTTCAAGGAGCTTTCCTCAAAAGTGGAAGCATTAGGGACAATATTCTCTTAGCATAAGAACTTTTCAAAGGCTATCAAAATAAGAGATCTAAGCCATGTTGTACAATAAAAACAGACTTCCATAAAGCCTTTCAGATTATAAATTGGAGCTTCATTCCACAAGCTCTTAAATCCCTTGGGTTCCCTCACTTGTTTATTACTTGGATTCAATAACGTATTTCTACGGCTTCCTTCAACATCTTGGTTAATGGTGAGCTTGCCCCCATATTTAAGAGTGGCAAAGGTATCAGGCAAGGTGATCCTCCCTCATCCTATTTATTTAATATATGCATAGAAGTAGTCTCCAAACTTTCTTATGCCAACACTGGAAAAGATCTTGCGTTCAAGTTCCATCAAAAGTCTGTGAAGCAAAGAATCATTAACTTGTCTTTTATTAATGATCTGCTATTTTTTTGCAAAGTCGAGCCTCGCTCTATCAAGGCTATCATGGAACTTTATGAAAAACTTTATTGAGATAGGGGATGCTTATAGGAAACCTATACAAAGGTGAAATGGTATGATATTAGTCTACCTAAGGAGGAAGGGAGTCTAAAAATTTGGCCAATCCAACTGAGTAGCAATGTGCTACTTGCGAATAGGCTTTAGCAAATCCTTACAAACAAGGAATCGCTTTGGCTGAAATGGATTCACTCCCACTATCTAGAAAACCATTGTATTTGGGAAATCAAACCACATAATGACTCATCTTGGACTATGGTAAATATCCCCAAATTGAGAAGCAAGATTTACCATGAAATCAAATTTACCATCAGTAAACTATTCCACTTGGATGTGGTATGAAAGGTCCTCTATACTTGCTCCCTAAAGTTTTCCACCACTAAGTATTCTAGATGAGGTATCTCATGAAGCCTAAAGCTAAAGTTTATGAACTCATCAATGGTAATGAATGGTCTATCAAACAAAGGGGCTTCCAATTTATATAAGACAACTTGTTGGATTACCTTCCCAATCAACATAGACAGGATGTTGCTTATTGGACTAGACACTCATCTGGCTTGTTTCACAATAGATCTTATTATCAAATCTTTAGGAATCCTACTCCAAAAGTTCACTGGAGGAAATTGGTGTCACACAAATACATTCCTCCTAAATTGTCTTTTATAACATGGCTTGTCATTAAAAATAAACTCTCAACTCTGGATAGAAATAAGAGTTCCCTCCCTATCACAACTATTTGTCAGCTTTGCCACAATGATGACAAAACTAAGGACCACCTTATACTTTAAATATGCAGCCTCCAAAGGGTTATGGAATTATATCCAATAATTGAATGCTCATGTTTGCAGTGAGGTTGATTGGGAAGAATTGTTAGTACGAGAATCTCCAAAGCCACTATTGAATGAAGAAGATTCTCTCATAACCATGATACCCTTTTGTGTTGTCGTCTATGCCATAAGGAAATATGGATAGAAAGGAATGAGTGTATTTTCAAGGGCAAAGTGCTAAGTAAGTATGTCTTCTACTCCAAAACACTAGACTAGATTAGAGGTATTATTTTGACAATGCTATGGCATCCAGATGGTGCATTAGCTAGAGTCAAAGCATGCATTCACTGAGTAACAATTAAACAAAGATGTAACTCTCTCAATTTTTTATGTTGTAAGTTAATAGTTTTCCTATATTGTCAGCATTACTAATATCGTGTTGCTTAGGCTCTCATATCTCTTGTCGTAACTCCTCTTCGACGATGGGCTATTAATATAATTATTTTATTTAATTTTTTTTAAAAAAGGTATCCAATTGATGAATGTCAACAGATCTACAAGGTGAACCCACTTCATTATAGCTACAAGGCTAGAATCAATAAGTATGCTTAATAAGTTAAATACCAAATAGACCAATGAAGATGATTTCAACCATACATTAATGATAAGATGGATAAGAAAAATTAATAAGCAAGAAGTGCAATCTTCTCCAACTTCAACAATTTTAAGATTGGAAGCATCTTGACTTCACTGTCCAAGCCAAGGTGGTGAAACATAACTTCATGTTTAGTGAATTGCTAAGTCAGTGTCCAAATGGTTCATATCATAAAGGTCAAGCATCATGAGTATACACTAAAAACATGTTAGTATTAAATAAAATACTGTCGTAACTGACCATCATCAATCTTGAGTACTGTTCACCAAGTAGACTAGACAAATTCCCATGTTGGCTAAAATTTAGATAAGAAACAAATCCAAGTACCAGAAGAGAGAAATAGGTTTCTTAGTGAATTGGAGGAAATAGAAGAAGCGAGAAACCAAGGGCCCATTTCATCTAACTTGTTAACTTTCGATGCCATTCAATCTTAATGTTCGATTATCTTATATTCCCTTTTCCCAAACACTTTAATCCTTGGTTCTAGAATCCTAGACCCTTTCCTATCTCGTTTAAATGCTTAAAAGATCTTAAATTGCTCGTCCTCATAGCCGAAAGATCAAATACTCCTGCTGTTTCAAACATTTGATGCACACAACTTGAAACCTACGTTTGTAGTCTACAGTCATAACTTCCATGTAAGCTTAGTTTCAAGGCATCACTCCTCGACAATGATCAGCATGGTAAACATCTTCATCTATAATCAAAAAAGAAAAACCCAACGGCGAAAAGGTAAGGAGCATAAATCACAGGAACTTACAGACTAATTTAGAACCTTAAAACATGCAGGAACCTATTTACAAGAATAACACAAAAAAAGAACAAATCCAGAAGACTAGAGCTCAGAAATCTCATATCATTTTCAGGTATTGATTAATTCCGTCAAAACAAGAACTTAAAACAAACATCATTTCAAATTTTTAAGTCTATATATGCACACGTTAATTCGTTATTTGATCATGATCAGAAATAACCCAGGAAAGAGTCAAGTCTCTAATGACATACTTCTGAGAAAGGAAGTTGTTTTTGGAGAGACAGGCTTGGATGTCACAAGCTTCTTTCTTGCACGGCTCTTTGCTAGGTCGTGCCATCTCTTTTCTCCGACTTGTGCCTCAGAAGATACCCCAAAACTTGGATAAACAGCATAGAAATGGCCTTTAGCTGCTTAATTACGCAACCCTCTGTTCAATGTGTCATTCTAAAATACCCTAGCTCTTTCCACCGGACGAGGTCTTTTCTCCGTCTCCGTGCCGCATATGACAACTGGTCTCATACGAAAGTTTCCAGAGACTAACCCGCAAAAAAAGATTCCTCACCTTTTTCTTTTTTCTTTTATGCTATGTTTGATTGAAGGCTTGAGAATGGAAGGGAATGGAATGTAACACGCTTCTATCGTTTAGTTGAAATTTTTATAATGGAATGAAATAGAATGGGATGGAAGCGGAAGGTTTCATATTACGTTCCATTTCATCCTAAACAGTAAAAATAAAAAACCTCCAATTCGAAGGGTCTAGGATAAAACGTAATTTTCATTCAAGAATATAACTATAAAATGAATTAAGAGGGGAAAAAAAGAAAAAGCATTCAGATGCCGCTTAATGGATTATAAGACTATTTAAAGGATATGATTAATTCAACTTATAAATGAATGTCAAATTATTATTATGTGTAGATGTCGAATTATTGCTACCAATTTAATTGGTATAATATATATGCATACTAAAATAAAAAGATTTATTCTGGTGAAACACATTTTTTAATGTTCCTTTTCATATAAGAAATAAATTTTCAATAGAAAATTACTCAAATTTTAAATATTTTCATATTTTGAGTTTACCAAATTAAACACTATTTCCATGTGTTTGTTTTTTAAATAAAAATAAATATACAAAAACATTCCAATCACTGAATAGACTTCAACATAAAATTACGTGACAAAGAAGAGTAGCAAGAGTTCAGAATAGTGGCAAAGAGTAAGTATGAACTTAAAAAGAGAAAAGAAAAGATATCTTATTTCATCCTAATAAATCAAAAAGATTAAGAAAGATTTATCTTTTCACAATGAATAAAACCTAGTTAGAAAAACTATCAGTTTAATTTTATTTGATAATGATGTAAACTATATAGTTAATAGCCCTATTTAGCAAACAACAAATTATATTAACTGATAGTTGATTTGATCAGCGGATCACGTCAGTTTTTTATTGAAGATGTTTAATAAAATTAGCTATTTAGTATTAGTTGTTGATATGTAAAATGACTTATAAGGGTATGATCTTAAAAAAATTATTAAGGGCGTGAATATTATATACCTTAGTATTTTGTTTAATATTCTTATAAGAATTTAAATTTTATATATTTAATTTTACAAAAATTAAGTTTATAAATTTAATAAAAAAACATAAAACATATAATAATAATAGTAATCACCATCGTCATCGTCATCATCATCATCATCAATCATCCAAATATAAAATATAACAATCCAAATGAACTTTAACAACACAATCCAAATAAAGCAAAAGAAATGAATACCGTCTTTAAAGCAAAGGTTTAGAACAATTTAAGAACGACGTCTAACTGTCATTAAATTAGAAGCAATATTATCATGAATAGTTATCATCTCTCGAATTCTCTGTTCTTCAATGCCTTCTTGCATAGAGTTAACTTCAACATCTTGAAATATATCTAGAGGTATAAATTCAGGATCTTGATTGATGATGTTAAAAGCTAGGTCACCAATTGTACTTCTTCTAATATAGTTATGCAACGCAAAAGCTGCACAAATTATTCTATTTTGATCCATCAATGAATACTTAGGCATTTTCTCCAATATCTTCTATCGAGCATTAAGAACACCGAAAGCCCCTCAATACAGTTTTCAATGATGAATGAGCTCGATTGAAAACTTCTCAAAATCCTCTTGAATTTGCACCACGAAACTTTGATTGATGATACCTTGTCTTTGGGTAAGGTGTTAAGTATTCTTCTCTTTCTGAATAACCTTTGTCAACCAAGTAATATTTACTTTAGAGTCCATAGAGGAAATATAATTAGTATAGATGATATCATAAAAATTCTAAATCATGAATAGTAAATCCAACAAATCTTAAAATTATCTATCGGTGGTTTTGAAAACTTAAGTCTCAGATTATCGATTGTATCAAGAAAAATACAAGAATCGTGTGCTGATCCCTCCCAACTTGTTAAAACATACGTAAATAGTAAGTCAAAGTCATATGCTATCAATACATTTGTAGTCGTTATTCCTTTCTATCCTCTGTATCTTATTTGATCCTCCTCTTCAACAACTACTACTATATATGTACCATCAATAGCTCCAATACAATCCTAATATAAAACAATGATCATAAGATGATAAAACAACAATTGTCAATGAAAAATATAATGAAGGGGAAGAAGAACATATTTAATTACCTTAAAATTTGTTGGATCGGAAAAAAAAAACCATGCATCGATTTGGAAGAAACGATAGATTTTTAAACTTTTTAGAAATCAAAATTTTAGCAGAAGCAATATATCCAAATCAACATGCATAGCCACACATGATACAATATAAGGAAAAACATTTGCATAATCACAAGATGGAAAATATTACCAACTCCTTCGCTACAACTTTAAGTCCTCGCTGTGCTATCCTATCCTTGGCAATGTATCCTCTCTTAAGTGATGTATCCTCTTTACCTTATTGTATCCTCTTCTTGATATTGTATCCTCAACCAATCTGATCTACCACTTGTTCTTCTTGGACAACTTGGT
>JANQBM010000005.1:17560245-17584075 GCA_025594535.1 Erythroxylum domingense | reverse complement strand
TGTTTAGTCCATTTGTCTCTAACTTCTAATGCAATTGTCTCCTAATTTTCAATGACATAAGTCATTAAATCCCAAAGCCATTTATAAAAATTTCCACTGCCATTTGACTCTTAACTCTACTTCTTTTCATCAATTGTTCTGCCACTTGACATTTTTCATAATCCAAAAATACCCCTAAACTTCAGAAAATTGTCAGTTTTTCACCAAAAATTCTAAATCAATAGATATACTCTCCAAATCAATTTTTAACACATAAAATTCACAATTCTAAATATAATCACATTTATAGATTAATTATACCCGGAAAATGTCAATGAATGCATGTACACTCATTTTAGTGTGCAAGAATCAATATTCACATATGTGTATGCTAACATTATGCATGAGCATGAAATGTATTTTTTTTCTCCCCTTGATCTCACATGTACCGTATTTTAGGGTTCTAACCCTTAGTATGAGAACAGGATATTACATCATCTATGTTCTCATGATCATAATAGTCTAACAATTGATGATGAGCATTATAAATATTAGGTGGAGACGGAACATATACTTCCTTAACTTCTCATTGTTCTTATGGAGGGTCAGCCACAAGACAAAATGTAACCTCTCCTCGGGCCAAACATCCAAAAAAATTATCCATCTTTCATTCAAACTCAGGTTTAAGCCCTTCCTCTTTAAATGTTTAAAAATTGTTGTTCTTTTACAAAAAATAATTAACTTATATTTAACTAACTATTTAGCATTAAAGTAAAGGAAAATAACTTAAAATAAGCTAACCTTAATCTTCACAGTCCACCACTCCTCACTAGCAGTAATTGTTCCTTTGTCATAGTCTCATCCTAGTCCCATTTCTTTCCCTTTCAACCATTTCCAAGGACTCCATCTAGTTCTCATCCAATTAAACTTATTTTTAAGCTTAATTTTATCCCATTGTAAGTTGGTCGCTTTGTGAAACTCTTCCTCCACCTTCTTCCATAGTATCCTTTGACCAATAACTCCACCACATTTTCCCTTACTCCTTTGAATATATTGATTACAAATATCACAAAAGATAAGAACTGTTTCTTTTAGCTAATAAACCCTACCTATATCATTTCCCCTTGACTTTCTCCTTTATTTCTTTTTTGGGATGATGCCATCTAATCATACAAGATGAGAGAAGATTATATATTAGTTAATCAATTTGCAATTGGTTTCACTAGTTAGTTACTTAAATTTGTTACAATTAGACTATTCCAACAAAATAAACATATAAATATTTTTTATCATCAATATATTTTTATTAACTACTTAATTTAAAATGATTTGATTTCTTAATTGAAAACAAGTAATTGAATTAACTTATGATTATTGTGCAAAATTATATAAAATTTTATTGTAATATTTTTTATTTAAAATATTATATTATAAAAGTATTTTCTATTAAATTACTATTTGTTTATATATAATAATTTAAGAAAATGCTACTTCATTTTGGCAATAAAAGAACTATTAAATAATATTAGAAAACTATTAAATAATTAAATAATATTAGAAAACTATTAAATCAAGTTTTAATGCACGATTAGGAAACCATGTTAACAAGATTTGGAGAAGAATAAAAAATCTAGAGAAAATCATCTTAAACATGAAAATAAAAAAGAGAAAAAAAGAGAGCTAGTGATAAAACAAAATAGTTGTAAGTTAAGCCCCAGGGAAATGATAGGAGAGAGTTTTAAATTAACAAGGTCATTATAAAAAATAACGATACTTTTCTGTTCACTAAATTTGACAAATTTGATTAGCAATTTCAAAACACGAGTGTGCATCAAGTAAATCCTTTTAGGATTGCATATTTACTATGAATAAGAAATTTATTAAATATTTGTCTATTAAATTACTAACTATTTGTTTATATATAGTAATTTAACAAAATATTACTTCATTTTCGTAGCAAAAGAACTATTAAATAATTAAATAATATTAGAAAAAGATAAATATAAAATTGTAAATATTAAATAATCAAGTTTTAATGTATGATTACGAAAACCATATTAACAAGATTCGAACAAAAATAAAAAAATCTAAAGAAAACCATCTTAAACATGAGTGTATGTCAAATTTAAAAAAAAATCATGCCAATGTGTCATTTTAGGATTTCATATTCATTATGAATAAGAAATTTATAAAGTTTGATATATCATTTCAAAACAATGAGTGTTTGTTAAATAAAACACAATATTCATGCTTTTTTTTTAGAGTATGAATATTTGGAAGACTAATCTCTATATAAATAGGAATATCAAAAATATTATAGACATTATAAAACTATTAAAACTCAATATATAAGCATTTTTTTCTTCTTTGCTTTTTATTTCTTCTTTTGACTTATGTAGCTACTATCAAAATCACAATTCTTCAGCTCAGTCCGTTCATCTTCATTCATTCTATTTCTATAACATACCAAATAAAATAAGCCACACAACCTAAAGAAAACTGTTGGTAGGGAACAACTAATAATGAAGAAGGAGAACAACTAATAATGGTGACTAATAAGTGTTTAGAAAGAAGAGAGAGAATCAACTTACTAAAGAAGACGTCACTGGTCAGAATCTGATATGGGAATTGTTGTATCGTTCTTCACTCTGCGTATCAATGAAATATAAAGAGAGTTTTGCTTATAAGTATGTTGTAATGTAAGATTGTGTTAAGCTTTTCCATTTTAAAGGTGAAAAGAGACGGTGGGGCAATTAGGAGTAATAAATGGAGTTAAACGCAATAAATACAAAGTAGCTACAGCCTCCATGAACTTAATGCAACTTTCTACAACAGATATACCTACAATATACTTCAGTTGACATACTAAAGACCGCAGTAAATCCATATTTATTTCAACTACTATAAAACTTCATTTAATGAAACTAAATCTGACAAACACAATCATGACTGTAGCAAATCCACATTTATCTAAACTACTATTAGACTTCATTTATTAAAACTATATTTGAGAAACAATGACTGCAACAAATCCTTATTTATGTCAGCTACTATCTGAGATAGATTTATTGAGATTTAGTTTCATTAAATCTCATATTTTCAACAAAGTAAAATTACCTGGTAGGTTGAGGGGAGTGGACAGGCGTTTCTGCTCCCACTTTACCCAAAGTTGACTTGCAAAACAACAATATGACTTTACCCTAACCTGACTTACAAAATAGCAACATGAGTTTCAAACAGTTGTTCAATAGAAAAGTAGTCTTCATGTTCTAAAACAACAAAAACGTATCTTCAACTGAAAATGGAACATGAGCTTAAGCTATTAGACTATTTTCTAATTTTCCATTTGGTTCACCTTCGTTAAGAAAATCCAAAGGCGAGAACTTTGAGAAGAGATCAAGTTTTTTCAAATACAAGTTAAAAAGCACATGGTTTAAGGGAATTTGTAACCAAAACACTCTAAAAATTGATCATGAAGTTAAAAAGAAGATGGTTATTAACACCAAAGGAATCTGTTAGAAAAATGTATATGTGCTTACCTTGTTGATTAGCTATCTTATGAGGATCCAGTTTCTTATAAACTCCATTACGAGCATCTTTCTGATTCTCATGCAAGTTAAATAGATCTGTAAATAAATTTGGACAAAGCAATTCATCAAGTCGAAAAACTATTAGAAACAACTTGTGAATAAGAGCATTCCAACCTATTCAACAACAATTTAAGAAGTGGTTGTTTAAGTTTCATGTAATAACAAACTCATTTATGCAATCAGATTATCATTTTGTAATAGTCCATTTCAGTTTAAAGGTCACAAGTAGCATTTTCAAGTGTAATTTAAAGAGTGTTAATTTACAAGAAATGTACAAAAGACTCAATTTCCTTTCTCCCTTTTTCTCTGTCGACTTCACATTGAATGATTGCGCAAGAAGTTCATCAATATATTGAAAATAGGCACATTATATATTAATCAAAAGACTACATACCAAAACTGAAGTAATAAAACTTGCAAATTTTGAAAACCTATGTTCATTCTCCATAAAAAGGTAAACAGGAAGTTGAAAGGATCAAATCTTTATGAAAACTTAACACTTCAAAGGTTCACCTGGTCAGTTAGAGAAGAGACTTCATTTGTTAGAAGGTTCAATTGGTTTAAGTTGGGGACCCACAATCTCACCACTAGTGGCCTGGATTCTGATGGAGAGCCCAACTATCATTCTACCCCTTCTCCTCCTATCCTTCGGCTGACATTCCAAAAACCCACCCCATACATAACTCACTACTTCCACCAAACCTGCATCTACCCACTTAAACCTCACAACAACGAGAGGAAGGACAAACCAGAGGAAAGAGAGTTTTCATTGAGTATAGCGATGATGGGATTTGGGTTTAATGTTCTGAACTCGTAAATGGCGATGATGGGGGTGGTTTAAGGTGAATTCCAGTGGTGGGTTGGTGGTGTTTGGGTTAGGGATGTGGTTTGGGTTTAATGTACTGAACATGTAAATGGCAGTGATGGAGGTGGTTTTGGGTAAAGTCTAATGGTGGGATGGTCTGCGGTGATGGGGGTGGTTTTGGTTGAAGTACGATGATGGGTTGGTCTGCGGTGATAGGGGTGGTTTTCGGTGAAGTATGGTGGTGGGATGGTGGTGTTTGGGTTAGGGATGCAGATTGAGTAATGTACTGAATGCGTAAATGGTGGTAAGGGGGTGGTTATGGCTAATGGCAATGATGTTTTTGGGTGATAGGGTTTCAACGGGGTTGAAGAGAGTTGGAGGAGAGGAGGGTGGAGATGTGAGAGCGTAGAAAATTCTAGAGAACGTAGAGAAATGAGACCAACAGAGTAATTATTACGAGCGCATAGTCGTCATTACCAAAGAGGTTATTCAGTTGTTCGGTCCAAATGCTTTTGTTCTGGAGCTTTTAAAAAATCAGCTGGATGGGTTGAATTAGCCAACTCAACCAGCTCATATCCAAACACAATTTTGGCCCTATTTAGCAAACAACGGATTGCATTAGCTATTAACTGATTATATCAGTGGTTAACTGATAGTTAATTATATCAGTTGATTTGACCAGCGGATAACATTAGCTGTTTATTAAAGATGTTTGGTAAAATTAGTTATTTAATATTAGCTGTTAATGTGTAAAATGACTTATAAGGGCATGATTTTAAAAAAATTATAAGAGCATGAAAAATATATTTCTTAGTATTTCGTTGAATATTTTTATAAGAATTTAAATTTAGATATTTAATTTTACAAAAATTAAGTTTATAACTTTAATAAAAACATAATAATAATAATAATAATAATAATAATAATAATAATAAAAATAAAACTTTAAATTCTCTATTAATATGAATGATGCAGCGAGCTACATCATATTAGTATTTTTTATACAATATGTATGAATTTTATTATTTAATAAATTAAAAATATCTATAATTATAGTATGACACAAATACAATATATAGTAGTTATATACTAAAAATATTAAATTGATGTGACTCTTTATAGTCAAAAACTTAATATTATGGTATTTTAAAATGTAAATTAATACTATAAAATTAAATAAAGATTAAAAATTTTAATTAAACCCTTTATTATATTATTCCAAACTTCACGACATAATTGTACAATAAAAAAAACCAACTTTGAAAACATACAAAGCAAAAATAAAGAGTAAAGTGGAAGACAATACTATCATTAGGCAAACAACTAACTCCAAAAGCTCCTCTTATGGAGCTTTTAGAAATTAGTTTATTGCGGTTAAATAAGCTAATCAATAAACTATTCACCGAATATATCAATAACTTTTTAAGATGGTCAAAAAATTATTTTTTAGTTAATAAACTAAAAAACAGTTGATAAGTTGTTTGCCAAACATTTTTTTTGACTTTTTAACATAGTCAAACTTCTAATTTAGGTTATCCATCTAAAAAATAACTCATTAGTTGTTTTTAAAACGAGCCCAATATGCGTAATATACTAGCTGTTCACTTACAAGAAGAAGAGCTCTAGTTCAATGTGAAATTCCTAGTAAACGCGAGTCATCAGCTCGTGTTGATTACATCACTGCCCTTTGTAAAGAAAAAAGAACGTTCTTTACTTTTCAATAGTTGCTCTTTAGAGATATTGACAAAAACTGTGAAAGTGAAACCGCTTAAAGCTCTCTATATCCACCTCTCTTCCTTCCTTGCCAAATCACAATCAAAGTGACTTCGAACAAGCGATCAACTCGTTCACAAACATGGAGATCGATGGGGATCCAAGACATCTAAACATGGATGAATTTAACCCAGCAACATTAAAAGTAAAGGACAAAATCCCTATGGAGACGATAGAAAAGTTATCCCTCAATGAAGCCATGGATACGAGTGTTGATGAGGCTGTCATGTCTGCCGTAGGCACTATGCTAGAGGATCCTCCCAAGTAGCAGCCAGCAAAGGGTGCAATCAAATATGTGGAGGAGGGAAGGTCCTTTAAAGAGGCAGTCCTGCCTCAAGCGACCCATCCTCTGTTTGCTCTACCTGCTCTGTCTGCCCTGCCATCCTCAGGGAACCATCACAGCACTAACTCTCACCGGGTCCCTCCAACCTGCAAAGACAAACTAGCAGCTTACAACCCTTTCAAAACCTTTGAAGTGAAGCTTCAGCTAGGAGAAACCCTGCATGAAATGGGAGAAAGTGGGCCTAAGATCACCTTCGTAGAGGAAGTTCAAAAGAAGATGGACAAAAATTACGAGAACACTTTGGTCATCAGAACTTTGGGGAGATCAATCAACTACTTGGTGCTCCTCAACAAATTGATGACCCTCTGGAAGCCGAACGACAATTTTCAAATTCTGGACATTGAAGATGGTTTCTATCTAGTTAAACTTGCCTGCAAGGAAGATTATCACAAGGTTCTAGTAGAGGGTCCATGGGGTAATCCAGGGGCACTACATAACAGTCCATCAATGGCACAGGGACTTCAACACAAAATCCAACCATATGGATGCAGTAACCATATGGATGCGTATCCCGGGGTTACTGCCTCAATATTTCCATGATGCTATATTAAGGGAAATCACAAAGCCAATAGGAGGTTTCGTAAAGGCAGATATACATACATCAGCAGCCAAAAGAGGTCAGTTTGCAAGATTGGCAGTCACTTCAGATCTTAACAACTCTCTAGTGTGGAACATTACGGTGGATAACAAGCAATTTCCAGTCCAGTATGAAGCCCTTTACAGCATATGCTACGATTGTGCTTCATATGGACATACTAAAGAACACTGCCCAAAAGTCCTTCAAAGACAGAAAGAACTCCAAAAAGACAAAGGAATTCTGGAAGACAAGCCTCAACCCTAGGTAGAGAACACTGATTCTACTTACTGCGTTAGGGAATTATCATCGACCACCGGAGCTCACACTTACCTGCACCGGCTGGAATCGAAAGACAAAGCTCCTTCTGCATCACAATGGATAGATCTCAACAAACTCGGTTCATGGATGGATGTATAAAAAAAGAAAAATGGACGTCAGCAAGGTCAGAAACTGGCGGTGCAAGTTCCAACGGAAAAAAATAGACAACAATCAAGGAACTCAGCAGGGCTGTGCTTACCTCTTCGAGATACGAGGTCCTCAGCAATAATAAAGCGGACAATCATAACATAGCCGACAAAGGGTTAAGTCAGGAACAGTTCTAGTTCAAAACCCACATTGCTGACAACTTTACAAGGTCCAAGCCCAGCAAAAGGCAGGTTAGGCCCAAAGCTCAGGAGCCAGCCCAACCAAGGACCAGGAGAAAGTTCACCCCAAAACATGAGGAGTCAGAATGGGTCAAGAAAAAGAAAGAGGACAAAGCCCAGCCCACTAAGGCCCAACAAAGCACAATATCAATTGACCAACCTGTAATGGGCCAGAAAACACAAAGCTTACAAGAGGCCACCACCCCAATGCCACAGCCCACAATGGGCCTGCAACATAGAGAAAAAAATATGGAACCAACAGATCAAACCACAACAACCACAAATCACTTAGTCTATAACATAAGCCACCCAGAGCCGCAGAAGCTCAGCCAATGCAACCAACCTCCACTGGCAAATTCCAAAGGAATCAACCTTGCAAAGAAAGTAAGGGTCAAAGACATTCTCAGCAAGCAGGACGTCTGTGACCTTCTAGACCAAAGAGATCATGATGCTGAGGAATCCGACCTCACTGAGGAATCCCCTGATCATCCACAGGTACATCAACCTATGGATGAGGAGGACTTATTAAAAGCCTAGGGTAAGTCCAAAAACAAAACCTTTCAAATGAAGATACAAATTTTCTCTTGGAATTGTCGTGGCATTTCTAACAAGAAAACTAAAGCATCTTTGTCAAAACTTATCAACCTGCACAATGCAAAAATTGTTATTCTACAAGAACCTCATGTTAGTGGGAATGAAGCACAAAACATAATTGATGAATTAGGCTTCAAAAACTCAAGTAGCATTGACTCAGTTGGTTTTAATGGTGGAATTTGGATCCTTTAGCATCCTTCAATCACAATTTACACAATTGAGGCACACTGGCAGTATTTACATGCAAATGTAATTCTTCCAGACACCTCCAATTTCTTAATGACTGCAGTATATGATAGTCCAAACCCCTCAATAAGGAGGGAACTTTGGAACAAACTAACATTTCTTCTAGGTCCAATTACATCACCATGGCTGGTTTTGGGAGATTTTAATACATATGTAGCAAAAAAAGACAAGCTACGCAGACAACAAACCAATGGCTGCCCAAAGTTTGAAGCATGGATTCACACAGCAAATATTCATGACCTGGGTTTCACAGGCAACGGATTCACATGGTCTAACGAACTGTGCTTTGGGAGACTGGATAGGGCAATGGCAAACACCAAGGCACTCAACTGGGCTAGCACCATAACTACTCAACATCTCCTAAAAATTAGCTCAGATCACTGTCCAATCCTGGTGACCATAGACAGGGGACAACAACAGGATGGAATCAGCACAGATAATTTCAGATATTACACTGCATGGGAATACCACCCCTACTGGTCAGATTGGTTAACTTCAGTTTGTGAGGAACATGAAACTTTACAGAATGCAATTGAGAATCTTCATGCCAGACATAAGGAGTGGAAATACAACATTTTTGGGGACATAAACAGGAAAATGAGAATGAACCTAGCAAGGCTTAAAGGAATCCAAGATGCCCTACCAGGGAACCCACCCAAGAGAATTTAGGAATTGGAACAAACGCTTAGAGCAGAATTGGAGCTACTTATTACTCAACAAGAGGAATTAAAACAACACAACAAAAGGTTTGTTTAGTTAACTGAGGGGGATAAAAATACAACTTCCTTCCACAAACCACACAGAGTGCAGAAAGTCAAAACCAAAATCGAGATGCTCAGGCTACAATCATATGTTTGGTCCACTGATAAGAACATGATCCAACAAGATGTCACATATTATTTCAAAAAGTTCTACACAGAAGAACCATCTCAAAGTACAAACTCATACTCAGACATATAGAAGGTCAGAGGTTTGTTTCCTACCATTGACTCTTCTTTTAAACACATGCTTGCACAAAACATTTCTGTGCAGGAAATAAAACAAGCACTGAAGGAAATGCACCCAGATAAAGCTCCAGGGCCTGATGGCCGCACTGCAACCTTCTACCAAAACAATTGGAACTCAACAAATCAAATACTCACTCACATGATTCAGGAAGCCTTCCAAATAGGAGTTTTCCCTGAACATCGCAACAAGGGCATGATTGCCCTAATCCCAAAAATGAAGGAACTAGAAAGGATTACACACTTCAGACCAATCACATTGATTAATACTTGTGCCAAGATCACAACAAAAGTACTTGCAAACAGGCTTAAGCATATACTTCCCACTCTAATACACCAAAATCAATCTAGCTTTATGCAAGGGAGGAGTATAGTGGAAAGTATTCTGATAGCACAAGAAGCAGTGCACACAATGCACTATACCAAAGGCAAAAAAGGTTGGTTCATAATAAAATTGGATTTGGAAAAATCTTTTGACAAGGTAACATGGAATTTCATACATGACACCTTGACAGATGCGGGTTTACTAGAAAAATTTATACAAATATTAATGAGCACACTTTTAACTTCCTCCACAAGAGTTATTTGGGAGGGTGCTCTTGGACCTGAGTTCAAACCAACTAGAGGAGTGAGACAAGGAGACCCTATCTCATATTCTATGCATGAATAGGCTTTCTCACGCCATAGAGCACAGTGTAAAACAACAATAGTGGCTGCCCCTCCTTTTCGGCAGGAGGAAAACAACCCTCTCACACTTGTTTTTTGGAGATGACATACTTCTCTTTGCTCAAGCCACTCTACAACAGGCAATTCACATTTCAAACATCCTTGAAGAATTTTCACACTTTTCAGGACAGAAGATCAATGGATCAAAATCCAGTATCATTTTCTCTCCAAATGTACCCCAGCAAACAGTCAGTGACATAAGCTCCCACTTACAAATGGAGCCAGTCACTGATCTGGGAATTTATTTAGGGGCACCCCTCATTTATGGTAGAGTCACTAAACAGGCTCACCAAGAAACAATTGAAAAAGTCAAGGATAGGATAATGACTTGGAACCCTAAGAAAATATCTCTCCCAGGAAGACTAACTTTATGTAAGTCAGTCCTGGGAGCTATACCAACTTATCTGATGCAATCTACTTCCTTGTTAAAAATAGCTTGCAGGGAGTTGGACAGGTGTTGCAGAAATTTCCTATGGGGAGGACACACAGAAGGAAAAAAGGCAGCCTTGGTCAAATGGGATGACATATGCCAGCCCAAAGATAGAGGAGGCCTGGGCCTCAGGAAGGCAAATGAACACAATGCAGGTCTTCTAGTTAAGCTTGCATGGGATTTGCTCCAACCAGAGCAAAAACTTTGGAAGGATATTTTCATGGCAAAATATAACCTTTCTATGAGGGATTTGATGGGGCCCCTACCATAGAAAAATTCTACACATCTTTACAAAAAAATGGCCAAAATCTGGGAGCTACTACACAACAGCGTTAAATGAAACCTGAGAAATGGACAAACTGTTCTGTTCTGGAAATATCATTGGCTACACAATGATATCTGCCTTAAAGATTGGGTGACTCACCCAATCTTTGAGGAGGAATTGGCTTACAAAGCTCATTTCTATTTATCCACTACAAGCCAATGGGAGATTACAAAGTTGATGGGAAAGCTCCCCACACAGATAATGAACAGAATACTGGCCTCTCAACCCCCAAGTGACGACCTAGGGCAAGACAGAGCCACATGGAAGTGGGCAAACAATGAAAGATTTAACATAAGTTCAGCTTATCAAGTAGCATGCTCAAACATTTGGCATCCAACAGAACAAGTTTGGAAGGACTTGTGGAAATTACAGGTCCCAGAAAGAGTTAAAACCACGTTATGGAAAATGATGAAAGGAGCATTATGGACTAATAGCAAGAGATTCCAGATCAACCTTAGTGACACAGGGCAATGTCCTTGATGCCACCAAGAGGAAACACCTATGTATTTATTCAGGGACTGCCAGATATCAATATCAATCTGGTAGCACATCTCCTCGTCCCTACCTAATTTGTTCTGGACAGAGACCAATTTCAAAGAATGGATTCTAACTAACCTAGCTTACACTTTTTTGCAGGAAGAACAGCGCTGGAGCATTTAGTTTGCCATTACCTGCTGGAATCTGTGGTCCACCAGGAACGAGCTAGTCTTCCAGCAAAAAGACCTCCCAGGAACGGACCTACAAAACAGGATAAAAGAGCTAGTTAGAGAAAACAAAAGGGCTTTCACCACATTTCAAAAAAGGAATTTGAGGGGCAACTTAGCTAATCACAAAGAGGATGCACAATCACAAGCAGAACCAAGACCCGACCACCACATCCTCAAAACAGACGGGGCAGTCAACAGATCTACAGGAAATGCGACATATGGGGGTTTCATCTCTCAGCCAAACGACAAATGGCTTCTGGGTTTTTCATGCAACCTAGGGATTTGCTCCCCTATGGAAGCAGAATTATGGGGGATATCGAATGGACTTTCGATTGCAACGGAGCAAAGGGTTACAAACTTAATTATTCAATCTGATTGTAAGGAGGCAATAAACTTCCTTCAATCGGAAACTGTATCACAGTTTGCCCCCACTCTCATCTTCAAGATTAAGACACAAATCAAGAAATTCCAGAGAATTGCCTTCCAGTTTATACGAAGAAATCAAAATGAGAAGGCCGACCTCCTCGCAAAGCACGACTTTCTCTTGCAAATCAGTAAGATGGAACTTTATCACACCACTCTGCCCTTCATTCATCAAACAATGGAAGAAGGAGAAGCACAAGGGGCACAAGCACAAAGGGATGATGGGCAAAGGGAAGAAACACAAGGGAAAAACGCTCAGCCAAATGCAGAACATAATGGAATCCGTCAAGAAATGGGGGAGTGCAAAGGACACGTTTGGAAAAATGGAGGCAATGAATACCTCCATCTGTATTTGCAACCGCCTTAATTGAGGGGTAGCTTAGTACTTTTGTGCCTTTGGCTTTCCGTAGTATTAAAAAAACAAAAAAAAACAAAAAAAAGAAGAGCTCTGGCCGAGGCTTTAAATTTTTTGCTGGACCTTTTAACTTTTGGTCCAATGGTAGCAACGAATCAAGCTTCAAGCCTACGAGTTTTCGGTCCAGTCCTAGTTGTTTCTAACTTTTGTTTTTGTAATGTATGGTGTTGATAATTAAAACCCTGCATGTAAGCAAAGAAAATAAACCCTAGTCCTACGCTGTTATTTGCTTTCGTCAACCATGGAGACGGAGACGGAGACGGAGACGGAGACGAAGACGAATGATGTTATTGAGAAGGAAAAGAAAACGAATCGACTATCTGTTATAGAAGAAGAAGAAGAACATGGAGGAACGGATTCTGACTCCGATTATGAGGTAACTTCTTGTATTTTTTTGGCGGTGTAGACATGTTGACGTATGATTTTGGTCAAACTAAATGTGAAACTGAAGCAGTTATGTTGATTCGTTCAACTTGTATTGCTCTCCACTTATTTTCTTTTGCTGCTCATACCAGTATATTCTTTCTCTGAATGTTGCTCTTTAGGTTTGGCATGCATACATGTGAAACTGCTTATCTTAGCCTATTTTACTCGTTGTAGCTTAGCGGGAATTCTGTATGACACGGATACTTTTAATAATTTGATTTTACGGATCTTTTAAGGAGGGTGACTCCCAGGATGAGGAGTCCGATGATGGGGAGGCTGAATCTTCTGGAGATGATGAGGTTTGTGTTACAAATACTAATGAAGAAATCAAATCAACCAACGTTGATTGATTTTGCTAAAATGGCATATACTAATGTCAAGAATGTATCTGTAAAATTGAGAGTAATTATTGCAGGGCTTTGGCAGCACTGACAATGATAATGGTGTTGATAATGGAGTTCAGAGTGGAGACTCTAAGTCAGATCAAATGGCTGAAGAGAGTGATTCGTCTGAGGATGAGGTCCTTACTTTTCCTATAACAACAATTTTCTTCTTTTTGTTCTAGATAAAGTTATAACTTTCATGCCCATCTACTTCACGTGGAATTTCTACAAGGTCTATTAAATTTTCTTATGTTTCCTTAAAAGGTAGCTCCTCGAAATACTGTTGGAGACGTTCCATTGGAGTGGTATAGGGATGAAAAACATATTGGATATGACATCACTGGCAAGAAGATTACGAAAAAGGACAGGCAAGACAAACTAGTATCGTTTCTTGAAAGTGCTGATGATTCAAAAAATTGGTGAGTACTCAAATTATTGATACAGAGTTCTTACTGTTCTGCAGCTATTAATAATAACCAAGTCTGCTGTCGCCTTTGTCTTGTGATATAGGCAAGCACTTATGAGCTAAGATATCTGCATTTGACAAAAATTGTCGTATTTTTTTATTTAGTGATTATGTAAATTTCATTTCTCACAATGCTAACCTACATTGTAGTAGCATTACTGCTATAAATTTGAAAGTTTGAGATTTCAACTTTAATATTTTATAGGCGCAAGATCTACGATGAGTACAATGATGAGGAGATAGAGCTAACAAAAGAAGAAACCAAACTTATTCGTAGGTTGGCCCAAGGAAAGGCCCCTCATGCTGACTTTGATCCGTATGCGGTCTGTAGTTCTCGTTTGCTCGCCTTCCTTTCTTCAGCATATTCTTTTTTCCCTTCATGGATCAAATTAATATCTCAGACATATGGTGTCTTCAATCCTTAGATTTTAAGTATTTTTGTCTATACATTCAGCCTTATGTTGATTGGTTTGAATGGGAAGATGCCAAACATCCACTTTCTAATGCACCAGAACCAAAGAGGAGATTCATTCCCTCAAAATGGGAAGCTAAAAAGGTCAGTTATTTTGTTCATTGCTCCTAGGAAGTGTAAGCTTATTTTTCTTAATATGTATTTAAATTATTCTAAAGGCTTATTATGGACTAATATGATGCTTTCATGGGGTGAGACCTAATCATGCTGTGTCCCATGCTTCTTTTCTCTTTTTTAACTTTCTTTTCGGTAATTTACAGGTAGTTAAGTATGTGAGAGCAATTCGCAAAGGATTAATAAAGTTTGACAAGCCAAAAGAAGAACCACGCTTCTACCTGTTGTGGGGTGATGAGTCTAGCTCTCTAGAGAAAACAGGGCACTTGTCTTATATTCCTGCACCAAAATCAAAATTACCTGGTATGATTTCCTATTTTTTTGTTAGGTTTGACAATGGTGCTTAGGATACCCTTTGATTATAGTTCTGTTATAGGACATGAGGAGTCATACAACCCGTCACCAGAATACATCCCCACGCAGGAAGAGATTAATTCTTATCAGTTGATGGATGAAGAAGATAGACCTAACTTTATACCTAGAAGGTTACTTTAATTTGTTAATAATGCCTTTTCTAGATCTCTATTTTGAACTACTAACATCTTAGCTTCATTTCATGTAATTAGGTATGCATCTTTAAGAAGCATTCCAGCCTATGAGAATGCTGTTAAGGATTCATTTGAGCGATGTTTGGATCTATATTTGTGTCCTAGGGTTCGTAAGAAACGAGTAAGTGACTAAGATTGGAGACCATATGTCTTTTTCCATGAGGTTACTAAGATTGGAGACCATATGTCTCTCTTTTCCCATGAGGTTTCTAAGTTACATTTTTATTTCTATTTTATAAAGGCAGTTTAATTTCTCCTTTGATGTTTCAGATCAATATTAATCCCGAGTCTTTGAAACCTAAGCTACCAAGTCGCAAAGATCTTAAACCCTACCCAATGACATGCTATCTTGAGTATAGAGGTCATAAGGGAGCAGTGGTTTCCATTTCTACTGAAGCTTCAGGACAGTGGATTGCTTCAGGTTCGCATATTTGGTGCTTCTTAAGTTTAAAAACCAAAGCTTCTTCGAAAAGAATCTCATGATTTTTTGTTCTCCACAAAGGTTCAACTGATGGAACTGTTCGTATTTGGGAGGTTGAGACTGGAAGATGCCTTAAAGTTTGGGAGGTTGGGGAAGCTGTCCAGTATGTTGCATGGAATCCTTTGTCTGAGCTTCCAATATTGGCTGTCTCTGCGTAAGAATTGTCCTAAGCTGTTAGTGATTGTTTCATTTCTTTGTTCTAACATTACATCATATCTGTAAAACAACATAAACATTTTTGCAGGGGACAAGATGTTTTTCTTATGAATTCTGGATTGGGAAATGAAGAAGTACAAAGAAAAGTCAAAGATCTTATGCGAGTTGAGAAATCATTTGCCCCAGATGAATCTGGTTTGTGAATTAGAGGAAAAGCTATTAAGATTAACGTCTTATGTTAATGAGTATCTCTTAACTTTTTTCTCAACATAAGTTTTTTCATGTAGGCAATGTGGCATCTGATTTGAGCTGGCTTCAAGATGATGAGCATGGAGGAATTAGATTGAGGCATTTTAGAGTAAACTATTCTTTTCTCTTAATTATAAATTAAAGCTCTCACAATGTTTGTGGAACCTGTTCACTGAAGTTTTGCTGTAGTTGTGTTATTTAACTGGTCCCTTTTTGGGTGTTTGCAGACTGTAACATCAGTAGAGTGGCATCGTAAGGGTGACTATTTCTCTACTGTGATGCCAGCTGATATCCTTGTTCCTCATAAAATTTCAATTGCTTTATTTTGTTTTGATATTGCTTCATTAATAGAATGTGTAAAGCCGTTCTATTTTTGTGCTTTATGTTAACCAAGTACAAATTTAGTCTAAACATGATGGAACACACAAAAGTTCTTTGATGTGTGCTTGATTGTGGTTATTTTGTTTTTTCGTGGGCTAATTCAATGGTCTATTGCAATTTAGTAGGAAAAGGGTTCTTATGGAATATTTGCTCGTCACATTGTTTGAATTCTCATATTGGTTCATTTCTTGCCTGAACTTGTTATGTTATGTCTAATGTTATCGAAAACTACTGGATTTGACTATGGACTGGCAATTGGGTAAATGACATAGACTTTCCTGTGATTTAACAAACTTTAGGAAAAACCCTTGATCTTTAAAAAACAAAAAAGACAAACTCCTGGTTTTTGATTTTTCAAAAGTCCCTTCTCTTAGATTTCAATTAAACAATAACTACAAATACAGACGGTATGAACATCATACATGGACCATTTAAATGTTACTAAAATGGTAATTCAAGTCTCAAGCTTGACTCGAATTAATTAAACTTGACTTAAATTAATAATTTAAGATAATTATCTTGAATTACTAAATTGGAACAGGTTTAGTTAGTTTGTTTTGAGTTTGAAGAGTTATGTTGAATTGTTATCTAAGCTTCATTTGATTGGGTCATGTGTGATGCTCATGTTATGTGTGTTTCGTCGTTACTTTTTAAACGAATTTCAAGAAAGGAGATTTTTTTGAAAATTTGGAAATTCCAAGGAGGTTTTTTGAGAATTTTAAAGATTAAAGGCTTTTTAGAAAGTTTCTTAAATCACCGGATAGTTTCATGTCTTTTACCCTATTTTCTTCAAATGTTGAGAATATATTTTATACATGGACATGTCTAAATAATTGCATGATCAAAAATTTGATGCATTGTATATAACCATAATGTTTACAAAAGCAATATTGAGTTAATAGAAATACTTGAAGCAGCTGGTTTTGTTTTCTTAACCCCTAGTTACGTGAATCAAGAGCAATACTTATACATCGGCTCTCTGACAAACTTACGCAAAAGCTTCCTTTTAAGCTGCATGGACTTCCTGTGGTGTCAACTTTTCATCCTACTCGATCCATTTTCTTTGCATCAACCAAGAAGAATGTTCGCGTTTATGACTTGTTGAAGAAAAAGATGATTAAGAAGCTTGAGACTGGACTACGTGAAGTTTCTTCAGTTGCAGTTCATCCTAGTGGTATGTTTCTAATTCTTGTTAATGTCATTAGTACAGATTTTTGGTTCCAGTATCTTTCTTGACTAAAGTTGTTTTCCTTGCAGGTGATAACATGATTGTAGGAAGCAAAGAAGGGAAATTATGTTGGTTTGACATGGATCTTTCATCCAAACCTTACAGAGTCCTCAAGTATGTTGCAGTATTTATCACACGACTTAACTTTATATTTTTTCTAGTGGCATGCTTGTAGTATCTGTAAATAATCATAAGATTGCGATACAGTAGGAAAAGTCCTACAGGAGTTGAAAGGACATCCAGAAAAGCAGTTCACTTCTGCTAATACTTCTTATCTGCATTGTATTAATTCATTAAGATTTATTTGATGTTAGATGTACCTTCTATGATGTAATTTCAAACATTTCAGGTGCCATCCAAAAGACATTACCAGTGTGGCTTTCCATCGGTCATATCCTTTGTTTGCATCAAGCTCTGATGACTGCACTGCCTATATTTTCCATGGCATGGTTTATTCAGATCTTAATCAAAACCCTCTTATTGTTCCACTAGAAATCCTTCGCGGACATACAAGTGCAAATGGAAGAGGTGAGTGGATTACCCTCAGTTTGTGTGTGCATATACACCAACGACTTGGTCAGGGACCACAGTATAATATTGGTATAAAGCATGAAATGTGGAGTTTCCTTCAGCTAAGGTTGACTTGAAGTAGTGTCTGTTTTCCTTAAGTACATATGATAATACCAGACAGCTAAGATAAGATATTTAATATGCAAGTGCTTAACAATCTTAGCATTCTGGCACACTTATCCAAGTGTTTAAGCTACTACATAATAACTATTTGCAAATAATCATATTGTTGGGGCTGTAAATTTGGTCCCTACTGATTGTTAAATGAGACAATAACAACTCTCTTCTGGAACAGATCAGGTGATATTGTCTGTTAAAATATTTGTTTTCTGTACTTTACACAGGGTAAAGTATATGTTCATCTGCTAAAATATTTGTTTTCTGTACTTTACACATGGTAAAGTATACATTCATACACGTTTTCAAAAAAATGAAGCTAGCTTTATTGATTCTGGCTGTACTGTAGGGGTGACGGATTGCAAGTTTCATCCACGGCAACCATGGTTATTCACAGCTGGTGCTGACTCGTTGATCAAGCTATATTGTCATTAAGAGAAACATATATTGCTTCATCCCAGCATGGATAGGTTGTTTGTGAAATGAAAAGGGATTACAGAAACTTGATGGATTTTCTCATTTCCTTCCCGGAAAATGTTGATTGATGCTTACTTGTTTTGTAAAAAATGTTGTAGAAGCGTTACTTGCGGGGTCTGTCTCAGTTGTATTCCTTAGGCACGCCTAAATTTTGACCGAAAAATCTGTTCCAATTTTTTTATTATTGGTTTATACATGACCCCCAACGGTGATTCAATAGGTTGAAAGAGGTCTTAGTGAAATACTCAATGGAAATTGCTGATTGTGCACTTCCCGTACAATATGGGTTTTAGAGATTAGTGCAGGCAGAACTACTATTTTTTTTTGAAATGACATAAAATATATTGGATAAGGATAAGAGAAGTGCAATCAATGGTTACATACAGCCCGAAATTCCAACCATCAAGGTGAAGGCAGCTTTAAGCAAACACAAACCATTGTAGAAACATCAGCAAAACGTATCGGATGCTGAGGTGTTAAGGAACAATGAATACTTCCTAGGACTTTATTGTACGGTAAAGTCGAATTGTCCTCGATTAAGGTTACCATTCATAGCTCTATAACTGCTCTGTGTAATACCGATGCTTTATGATGTGTATTAATTGCTGTTTCTTATCTAAGCCATTGATTCAAACAATTTGATTACTTTTTTTTTTTTTCAAAATTTTTAGTGAGGTTGTGTATTAATTGTTGCTCCCTTATCCAAATTATCAGGCACAATTTGATTACTTGTTTTGTTTAAAAAAATTTTTAAATTCTAGAGTTTTCTCTCATTTTATGATGTATGTAGAATATCTCCAGATTATGATATAAGATACTTTCACTCTCAAATAATCTAAGAATGCAACCTTATTGATAATTACCTGGCACTTGGAGCTACCTCCAAGAGCAAGTGTCTTTGAATAGCATTTCAAATAGCTAAGGTGTATTGAGAGGAGAAAAACTTATGGTTTAAGGATTCTGAAACATTACTGCATAGGATGCATTTATTAGGAATGTTGAGAAAGTGCAACTTATTTATAGTAGAAAGCTTTTGTTTAACAAACCAGAGAAATGTGGAGACCTTAGGAAGCAACTTCTTCTCCCATGTGATGCTTGTCCATTAAGTGCTTATTCAATTGAGGAGAGAATAGTTTTTTTCCAAGAAAGAAGGGTGAGGTTCCCTTATTAGTGCCTCTTCCAAACATAAATGTCCATTATATCTGGATCAGGAGGAATCAAAAAATCATGATTTCCAAAGTTTCTCAAGAAGTCATAGTTATTGAGTTCACGTTAGCAAAGGTAGGTCTTTTTATTTTTATTTTTTAAGTAAGTATTGGTGAGTTAGTGAGGGTGATCGGAGATCAAAAGAGCACCAATTATCAAACTGCAAAGAAGCTAACTTACCATTCCCAGCCTTGCACTGGATACTAGTATGAATGAGTTCCCTCAACTCCAACGGTTGGTTCATGAATCATTTGTTGGAGTTGCTTTTTACTTCCCAAAAATATTTAACTTTTTAAAAAAATGTGGGAATCTACCTTGCCTACCATGCTTCATTATTGGAAAGAATTATCTAAATTCTTTTAATCAAAAGCACCTTATTAGCAATCTTCAAAGATTGAATCCTAACCCCCTCTCCCCACTTAATTCAAGCTTATAGACTTCATCCCAACCGACTTTGTAGTATATATGAAAACTTTTAGTCCCATCCTAAAGGAAGTTTTGAGCATCCTCTCAATGTCTTTAACCACTTCTTGAAAGAAAAATATGTGAGGTCTCGTAGATATGAACACGAACTTTGATTAAAAGTAATCTTCCAATAAATGAGATTATTTTTTGTGTTTATTTTTACAATGAGTTTGAATAATGGACGTTCATAATTTGAAGTGTGTCAAATGATTAGGAAAAATATCCAAGAGGTTGCATGACAGCGTAGTTGCATGATCGCGCCATGTTGGAGAAGCAACCCATTAGGATGCACGATCATGCCAGAGGGTTACACGATTGTACATGTCCCTTTTTAACCCTCCACGACAAAACTCTAAACTATTTAACTCACCTTTCTTCCTCCTCCTCCTCTCTTTCTCTCTCTAAGTTAGTAGCATCACTCTCTTCTCTTGTTTTCTCTCAACTTTCACTTATTTTTCACAAGGATTTCACAATTTTCTTCCATTTAAACTTTCTTTACCTCTAGTGTTTTTATTTAACTAGAAAACATCTTTTATGGGTTTTTGCAAAAATAATTTATGCCCTCTCTCTCTCTCTCCTGCATTTTTGATTTTTTTGTTTTTTTTTGTAGGTTTTTCGACAAGACAACATTAAGAATTAATCAACTTTTTCAATGGCCGAACCTAAAGGGAAAAACAAGGTATCCAAAAATGGTGCACGATATTTAGCGGCTGATTTTAGCACTCCTTTTTCGATCTTCTCCGAAGAGGAAGGTGAGAGGTTCCACAAACTTCAATCTAAAAACATTGCTATATGTAGATATTTTGATTTTGGAATTTTGAAAGATTTGAATTCGAAAGAAAAAGTTGAGTCTTTAGTACTAAATTCACTGGGATAAATTTATTCATTATGATTATATTGTTTATGAAGAATTAACCCTTGAATTTTACACTACATTGAGCTATAAGCAAAATAAGTTAGATAATTTATAGTTTATATTAAAAGGGCTACCATGTAATATGGATTATTTAATTATGGAAGAAATATTTGGTTTTCGAAATAAAATTTTTTTGAAACACATAATGATTTCCATGCTTCCTCTTATTTGACTAAATTGGCTGGGTTGAATGTGTTTAAACCATATAATACACCAAATAATGTTATAAGGAGTCTAAAACACTTGTTACTTCATAAATTTATCTATCATGCGATATTTACAAAAAGTAAAAGTAACAAATGTTCCAAGAAGGATTTATTTTTACTTTGGTGTATGAATCATAAAATTAATGTTTGCACAACAACTCATATTTTTACACAATAGTTGCTTCACTTACAAAGAAAAGTAGCAATTTAGGCATGGGTTATTTAGTTACTGCCTCAACTTAATTCTATAATGTTGATTTTGATGGACTAAACCTTATTTTGCCTGAGAGATTCAACAATACTCACTCATAGAGGATAACATGTTAGAGTCTTACGGTATGGAAAAAATAAGCACAGGACAGGATAGGCAGGCTCTAGTTTTGTACGGCCACGACAACATTAACAAGAATCCTCTAGTGAAGAGTTAGAAGAAGAAGAAGAAGGTTGGGAGATGGTGCTCGGAAAACATGACGAAAACAACAAGCGCCTTGAAGGTCGCATGGATGTAGTGTTGGCCTCGGGTCTCCATATGGAGTTTATGGCGATTACGTGCCACCATTGAAAAATTTATTTGAATTAATTATAAATATATTTTGGGAACATTGCAATAAAATAAAATAAACTATAATATTTAAATTTAATTAAAGACTAGGCAAGGAAAATTCAGGGTGGGATCATAGAATAATTATAGACATAAAATTTAAATTATTAAAAAACAAATGATTTAACAAAAACAATTTAATACACAATTAATAGGTAATATCAAAATAAAAGAAATAGATAATAATGATTTTAAATAAAGAAAATTCATAGGAAAAGTAAAATAATACCCCACAATTTACTGAAAATTTTCTATAGCAAAAATGAACAAAGAATAATTGATTTGAGAGTAAGAAGAATTTATAGCAATTTGGATTTAGAAATAGAAAACCTTAATTCCAAAAGGGCAAAAGTCACGGGTGTGACTTCTCTCTCATGCCCGTGAGAGAGTGTCTGGAAAAATTAGGCAAGTCACGATCGTACCATAGTACGATCGCGACTTTGAACAAAAATTTAGCAAGTCGCGACCGTACTACTTTACGATCGCGACTTTGAACAAAATTTAGCCCATCGCGATCGCGCTTTGTCGCGATTGAGATTGGCGGAAAAATTTCGGGACGATCGCAATCGTGACTTTCCGAAATTTTGGGACCATCGCGGTTACACTATGTTATGATCGCGACTGCCCCATTTAGACACCCTTATTTTCAAACACCATAACTTTCAATCCAGAAGTCTAAAAATTACAATCTATATATCATTGGAAATCTAAGAAAACGATGTACAACTTTCATAAAGATAGTTTTAGCTAATTCAGCCTGTATTCATGATCGTGACTTTCCGAAATTTTGGAACCGTCTCGGTCGTACTGTGTTACGATCGCAATTGCCCCATTTAGACACCTTTACTTCCAAATACCATAACTTTCAATCCAAAAGTCCAAAAATTACAAACTATATATCCTTGGAAATATAAGAAAAAGATCTAGAACTTTCATGAAGATAGTTTTAGCTAATTCAGCCTGTATAGATACAGTTTAATCGTTGAAGTGAAAATTACCATTTCTGCAAAAATTGGATATACCAATGCAATTTCTGCTATCTTCTAAAGGCCATAACTTTCACATCTGAAGTCCAAAAATTTTGATCCTTATACCATTGAAAAGCTAAAAGAATCATCTACAACTTTTATGAAGACTACCAAGCCTAATTTTGCCTATATCATTACAGTTTATTCCTTAAAATTTCAGATCACTGTTTTATCCATTTCCCTGTTTTTCATTCATCTAATCACAAACATCCCTATTGCAAATTTCAAGGACCCGAACCAATATTCAATTTCCTATATATCAAAACTCCTTTGATACACAATTTATCTCAAATATGTCCATCCAATGTTCTTACAACATTCAACACAAGCTAACTCAACAGTAGAAGAAAATTTCTGCATATATAACTATACATACATATATTAGAAGAATTTCTTCATTTATTGTCAACTTTCATTGCCCATTTTCACTGTCAACTTGCAATGACAAAATTAATATACATTTTCATACTTCATTTCACAATGTCATAACAGTATCATGGTCGCACAATACAAAATACATACAGTAAATTTTATGCTAACATGATTCTAAGATCATCCAACAATGATTCACACTAACTTAGTTACAAAATCCGAATTTCTTGGAGGTTGTCAAAAACTTTGCAAAGTTCACTTATGATCTGCTGATTCTTCACCTGAGGAGTAGAAAATTTTGGGGTGAGCAGGAAAGCTCAGTGGCTAATATATTTATAGCCGGTGATAATGAACCATACACAACATATATTCATATTACAACACATC
>JANQBM010000005.1:17515401-17559661 GCA_025594535.1 Erythroxylum domingense | reverse complement strand
AAAAATTTCTAATTCATAAATTCTAATTTATTTTCATGCTTGATAATTTAATAAAATAAATAAAATAAAATAAAAATTATGAAAATCCTAAAAATGGGATTCAACATATAGTGTGACATCAAGATTACCAAACTAAGAAGTTACTGAAGTTCTTTTTAGTGCTAGACCTCCATGTTCCATCTCTTACTCTGTCACATCCACAATCTCCATAAGTACTCTTGCCTTTCCTTTCTATTTCTTTTAATTTTTGTTGTTTTACTAAATTTTCATTTATATTTTAGTTTTGTTTTCTACATTAAGAACAATGTGTTATTCAAGTGCGGGGACATATATGCATTTGCATATTATTTATGTGTGAATTTGCATTTACATTATGCTAGTTTTTTATTAGGTTAGCATTATGTAAACATTTAATGTGCATATTCTGTGAATGTGTCAATGATATAAAATTGAAAAGAATTAGCTTATCTATGCACATGATCATTTAATTTGTGAAGAAACATTAGCTTGTGAAGTTCGTGTTTTAAGTGTTTTTGAGGTGAATATGTGTGTTGATCATAATATTGTACTCATTCTTTTATTTTATGACACTTGTTTATATAGATTTGTAATTAAATTCATTTAAAGTGATATACATCATTAGTAGCCTTCTATAAGAGTGATGGACTAGGAAGAAATGAAGGTAAAATGAAAAAATAAAAAACACCGAAGTGTGTTGTATAAATGTGCTAAATACATTTCCTATTTTGTTGACCTGTTAAAAAAAGATTAAGAATAGAGTTAGAAGCTAGTTGTAAGTTTTGATATAGCTGAGCAACCAAAAGCATTCATGACAAAATGTTTGTCTTTGCATCAAAAGACTATAATGACACTCCAACCAAGCTTAACTGACAGGCCTTATACTGTAATGACTAGTCGACCTGCCCGACACTCCACGGTGGCTCTCTAGTTGATATCTGAGTCCACTGAAAGTCCCTATGAAGCTAAGCCTATTGCCTTTGTTAAGGAAAAGCTTCAATTCACAATAAGAAATGTCAATAGTGGAGTTTTGTTTTTCAGTTTATTAAGAATTTCGGCAGAACAACGGTTGTATGTTGACATCCCAAAAATTTCAAAGTCTTTGTAAAAGTTCAAAACACTTATATTATCACATCAATTTCTCAACTCTAAATTGTGGTTTTCAAATCCACTCATATGCAGTCTCAAATAGTTACATCAATAAACTTTGAAAAGCTAAAACAAAGTCATGCATTCTATTTAAAAACCTTTATACACATCCATTCTTTATACAAATGTACTTTCCAAAACATGTTCAAAGATATGCAATAGTTCTAAAAATATGTACAAGGCAAAATAAAAATGCCTATACAACAACACTTGATAAAGTTCACTACTCGCGAGGTGGAGTCCCTGCTACTGAAGCCCCTGAGCGTGCACCTGGGAGGTTTTATTTAAAAACAAAAAATAAAGGGTGAGCTAAACGAACTCAGGGAGTATTGTTGGTTTCCAATAAAAACATTTATACAAATATAAACCTCCATAAAAGAAAACAATTTCTTTTCTTTTCAATTAATAACCAATGTTCTTACAAAACACAATCTTTTCTTTTCATAAGATTAATGCATATGTAAAACAAAACATATAAATTTTTTAATGAGATCAAGTTCCACTTTTTTTTGTAAAGTATACAACGATGGTAATCAATACTTTCATGAACTTTCTTTTTAAAACATAGCTAATCACTAATTTTCTTTGCCATATGGTACCATTAGGTGTAAGGCTACGGAGCTGGTTCTGCATCGCTTACCCATAATGATGCTAGCACTACATATAAATCAGTGGTTACGAAGCTGGTTCTGCATCGCTTACCCATAATAGTGCTAGCATAATATATATTCCACACGTACAGAGGGCGACTCACAGGACATACTGACAGACACAACACCACCCAAGATAGTGACAAACCCCCCTCCCCCAAACACTGCCATACACGTTAAGACGTACACTAATCGATATAATCGTATGTATAAAGACCTAATGGCGTACCATAGGCTAAACCACAATTAATATATGAGCGTGTCTCATTTCAATACCAATTAAAAAAATTCTAAATCCATTTCTATACCAGTTTAAAGCATATGCAAATTTCAATTCAATGCCAATTTAAAGCATATGTACATCTCATTAGTTTCCAAATTCTTTCAAACTGAATTCAAAGCTAAATCAAAGCATATGTAAACTTTATAAAGATTAACTTTTAAATTCAAGTACGAACATCAATGGAATTATTCATAAAAATACTTTTCATAGTAAGGTAAAAGCCATCTTAACAAATCAATTTAAATACACACTCATTATTTGTCGTTTATCATTAACCACCCTCACGTGTTCGATGCTTTTCCGTTATTTGTCCTGAGTCTGCGGTGACGAGAAAACTTTATTGTCTTACTCAGTTATGAGGGAGACCCCTGAAGGGTTCCTAAAACCTGCCAAGTACATCCATAACTTACCACCTTGTTTCACAAATTTTATGACAAAGGGCTTAACCAAAATCTTAGCATTTAGTAAGATTAAAATTCCGTTAACCAAAATCTTAGCATTTAGTAAGATTAAAATTCCGTTTCTTTTCTTTTCATTCAACCATTAAACAATCATTAAACAATGTCCATGATTTATACATGTTGTCTTCTTTCCATTTAAACAACGTACATAGTATATTCATTCTGTTTTCCTTACATTGAACCATTGAACTATGTACAACATACATACTATCATCAAATAACCATTAAGCCACATATATAGCATCTACATGATGCCAATTAATACCCATTGAATAACATACATAAGATATGGATATATATGTTGTTTTCCTCTCCATTTACCATGCTATTTTTCTCTTCATTTAACTATGCAATCAGTTCAAACATTCACGCAATTCATAAGGAAATTCATCCTTCCAGATTAAGCATTCACGTGACCAGCTAAAGAGGATGGACAAGAGTGATTTAGCATACCATAATCAGGTGGTAATGTGTTGTCCATCTTTTTCCTGCATGTAGTTGACGTTGGTGAAGGTGTTGTCCACAAGTTGGAGGTTTAAACACCATACTGAATTTATTTCCTAAAGGCAATAACTTGGAAGATCTAAAGGAGTAGCTGCAATTAATATTATCAATTCTAGTCCAAAGGATAAGTGAAACTTCGGTGGAATGAATGTGGAGCAGCTCCTCCATCATTCTTGTATAAGCTACACGTTGTTGGAAGTTGTGCAACAAATTGCAAAGTTTAATTCCAACAGCTATCCATTATTTTAACTCTCACCATTATTTAATTAAGCCATTAACTTCTTACATCATCCATGACAATTCTGGTCTCCCATATATGACAAGTTGTTTTGATTTTTGTCTCTCTAAAATGACACACATCAACACCATATATTGACCTCACTTATAACGAATTTCATGTCCCTCTCATTAACTCTTTCATGAACGTGACAATATAAGGTTTTCATGCATTATTTTTCCAAAACAATGAGAACTTTTTCATGCACGTGACAACTGCCACTTAAGGCTCATTCACATGTACATGTATTCTTGTCCAAAATAATTAAGTGGCCTAAGAAAAATTTGTCCAATTTCAATAGAAATTTCATGTCCACTTAATAACATGTTACACCAAAACATATCGACATATAAGTTGGATCGATTTACTTTAAGTATCCGTAACTATGGCTGATTCCCTCACGCTTAGTTTACTTGGTTTATATCCCTATATTTCAACCCGAAAGTGCTTCCAATTTACTCCATTAAAATTTTAAATAAGGGTAATCTTGATCTATCATAAATCCACCTGATCGAATTTATTTTTGGTTGTATACCAGTCAACTCCAATATTTTTTAACTATCATTTGACTTTAATACTTGTCTTAAGTATATTCAAATCATTCAGGGTTGGGTCCTCAATTCACCTTTTAATGAAAATAAAATTTACATTCACCTGAAAATACCATTAACATGAAATGAAATTTTATAGACACGTGGAAAGAAAAATTTGGGGTTTTACATTAACAATAGGGTGTTGACAATAAATTTGAACCTATAGATCTTCTTGTTAAATGTTAAAATAAATTTCATGAATGGGTATTAGTGATGGCCAACCTCTTTAAATGGTATATAAAAATGAGTGCATGCTTATAAGTTTCACAGATGTGTGAATAGGTGTCAATAATTTTGTTAATATTTGTATTTGAATCAAAGCACCTGAACATGAATGGAATAAGTTAGTGTGTTGGAACTTTTTTAAGTGACTGATGTTTGTGGCTAAGTTAATTTCATAAGATTTGATGTCATTATACCATTATTATATTATTACATGATTGTGTGTTTATATGTTTTATTTATTGTGTGGTTTTAGTTTTTCTCGGTGACAAACAAAGATTTAAATGTGGGGATGTTAATTGGTGTAAATTATAGTATGTTTTCTAAGTATTAGAGTGTGTTTTTAGTGTTTTCTTAAAGGATATCATGTGTTTAGGACTTAGATTTTTGTTTTTGTTAGTGTTTTGTGTGTTTTGTTTGATTAATTTTTATTTAAGGCAAAAATTTGATCTCTATTATATATTTCAAGTTTGATGTGTTTGGTAATGTGTGAAGATGAAAAAAATCAAAGAAAAGATGAAGAAAAAACTGGAGAAATAAGTATGTCATATAAGATTGTGCACAAGGAAGTAGCAAGAGGGAAGTCTCCAACACGATCATGCAAACCTATGCACAATCATGCCAGAGAGTTATAACAGTGTCATGCTGACCGAGCAAGGTGCTTTTCAGGATGTGAATTTTTTTTTACTTTTTATATTTTGGGGCTATTTTTGGAAGATATACATGTGGAAAAACCTAAACAAAATCTTAGAAGACTCAAGAGTACATAAAGAAGAGAAAAGCATCACTTAACAACTACATAAACATAATTAAAGGAGATCAAAAGAGTACTAATTTTCAAGAACAAGGATTTAGATTTTCCAGCTTAATGTAAAGAAGAGAAGGCTTCCATATTCAATTCTCTCCTCTTTTCTTATTTCCTTGTTGTTGTTAAATGTTGATGATGACTAAACTTGGATATTTAGTTACATATATGGATTGCTAAATTCCTTTTTAGGAATTACTCTTTATTTATTTGTTAAACTTTACTTTTTAATTTAATGGATATGCTTGTGATTTTTATTGTTTCATATTCAATTTAAATCAAGAGATTGGATTGGAACATCTGTGTTATGATGCACAGCGAGGGTCGATACTGCCATAGACCTAAACATCAAATTAATAGGAAATTAAAGAGAGATCTTAGTTGTTTATTAGTTATCTATAGGATTGTTTCAAATCCAGTTACAAAATTAGAAATAGTTTTAACATATTGAGTTCATAATTCAATTTCTATCTATTTTAATTAGGATTTCTTGATTAGATCTCTTTACTATAGGATATCTAAGATCAAGTATAATTAAATCAAGAAGGTAAAGTGAAAACAAATAAGGATAAAAGTAACTCCTAGCTTTCATTATTAATCAATCAATCAATCAATTCTATTGCTATTTAGTTTATTGCTTAGTTATTAATTCATTGTTTTTAGCTTCATTCTTAATTATTCATCTTATCTTATTACCTTAAACAAAGTTTACAAGAATTGTTGGGTGATTATTACAACCCTCGTGGGATGATATGTTTTATACTGTAAGTTATGATCTGTATACTTGCAATTAAGTTCTCAATTAAAACTTCAACAAAAGAAAAACAAACACCAGTTTTGAAACAATGCAGGGATTTTTAAGAAACAAAACAAAATCATTACTAATGTGAGAAGTATGTCTAGGGCCAATCTCATAAATGAGGGAAAACTCAGAAGTTCCAAAACAAAATCAGTGCCCAGTTAAGAACTATGTTTAGTATTGTTCTCATCCCAAACCCTTAATATAAATAGTTGACTTGTAAATTTTTCAAATAGTAAACCCTAAACCCTTTTCCTTTTTAAGCCTTTAAACTCAGATTTTCAACCTATTCTTAACTTTTTATACCAATTTTGACCTTTTAAACACAAAATATTTCATTTCAACACAAAGCTCACATCCAAAAATACCAATTTATCACCCATTCTACATATTTTAGCACTAAGGAGCCATATATTGAGATTTTTATAGTCTCAGGTGTTATGGAAATTAGTGAAGCTTGTCTTTTGCTTTCCACTATGTTTAAGTAAGTTTGTTCTATTAATTTTCTTCGGAGTGGCAAATTAATTTTGGTTTTTGAGTTTGATTGAGAAGATTTTGGGAATAGTCTATTTTTATGACTAGTGGTTAGGTTATTAGTCCTCGTCACGCTTGACTTCATCTTCATACTATGGAAGCTCGTATGTGTGCTTGAAGTTTGTTAAATGATGAAGATATTAAGGGTAAATTTTTTCTTTTTGATATATCAATTTTGTCTATTTTTTATATTATCTTACCTTATATTATTTTTAATTGTATATTAATACAGCCACAGGTACTAATGCGGAGTTGACTAGTCACACTTATCAAGTAAGTGAACATTATTTTGATAAGATATTTAAAGATGAAAGTATATCTAATTATTTATTAATTATTACCATTTTCTTAATTTTCTACACACAGAAGAAGTGATGCAAACTTTTAACGATTCTGACTAAAACGATTAGTTGCTCTCTCAATCTATCTAGTCTCTACTCTCCCCAGTCTTCAATCTCTATCATGCTTTTATCTTGATGTTTTGTAAATTGTATCATTTAAAAAATTTTGTTAATCATTTTTCTAAATTATGTAATCAATTTATGAATTTTATTCATTATAATTTTTAAAATCTTTAGTTTTATATATTCATTCTTTATAAAATCTCAAAATTTTTTAATCAATTGAAATTCATAACTTCAATTAATTGAATTAATCACTTTAGTTATAAACTTTTTCATTCATTTCCTATAATTCTATCCTCCTTTGTTAATGAATTTGGTTTCATCTTATTTATTTAATCAATATATATACATTTTATATATTCATTCACTATAAAACCTCAAATTTTATTATTCAATTGAAATTTATAACTTCAATTAATTAAATTGATCACTTTGATTATAATCTTTTTCATTCATTTCCTATAATCATATCCTCCTTCTTTAATGAATTTTATTTCATCTTATTCATTTAATCAATATATGTATATTTTATATATTCATTTATTATAAAATCTCAATTTTTATTATTCAATAAAATTCGTAACTTCAATTAATTGAATCGGCCAATTTAATTATAATCTTTTTCATTCATTTCCTATAATCATATCCTCTTTCATTAATGAATTTAGTTTCATCTATCAATATATGTATGTTTTGTATATTTGTTCATTATAAAATCTCAATTTTTACTAATCAGTTGAAATTTGCAATTTCAACTAATTGAATTGATGACTTTAATTATAATCTTTTTCATTCATTTCCTATAATCCTATTCTCCTTTATTAATGAATTTTGTTTAATCTTATTCATTTAATCGATATAACTAGGTTTTATATATTTATTCATTATAAAATCTTAATTTTTATCAATCAATTGAAATTTGTAACTTCAATTAATTGAATTGATCACTTTTATAATCTTTTTCATCCATTTCCTATAATTTTGTCCTCTCTCATTAATGAATTTGGTTTCATCTTATTCATTTAATCAATATATGTACTTTTTATATATTCATTTATTATAAAATTTCAATTTTTATTAATCAACTGGAATTCGTAACTTCAATTAATTGAACTGATTAGTTTTAATCATAATCCTTTTCTTTCATTTCCTATAATCTTATCCTCCTTCATGACTGATTTTGATTTCATCTATCAACATTTTACTTGCCATTCTTGTTTAAGGAAGAAAAATTTATAAGTATGTCCATGTTTGCCACAAAAATGACATATCATACTATATGTTTTACATGAATTTGTTCTATGAAACTGAGGTCTAAAGTTGTTGATTATGTATATGCTAAACTAAGGTCTAAAGTTTTTGTTTATGTATAAGCTCCTTTGAATGTTGTAAGAGTTGTATATTTTCTTAGGGTGGAAGTAATGTCTAACATTGTAATATTTATAAGACACGTTTCTTTGGATATTTTGATGTCTATGATAAGTGTGAGCATCTGTCAAGGAATTATGCCTAACATATAAAATATTATATATTGAACATTGCTTTGATTATAATTGACTTTAGGTCTAGATTGGGAACTATAAAATGCACATGTCTTGCCTTTTTGCCTAGCATGTGAGTGTCAAGATGAGATATACTGTACTCATTTATTATCTTAGGTAAAGACTTTTTCTTATGCATATGTTTTTCCTTGACAAATATAGTTTTGGTGTTGGAAGCACTCTCATAAGTGTACCCAATCATTTGCTTATTATTGGAATTCTTTTGAGCTCCTAACATGCTTTCAAGTTTCTCACTTCCCTTGTCAATTTATATAAGAAGTTTTTGAGAGTATTAAATTCCTTTTTCAATGTCTCATTCTTATGCATAAATGCATCTAAATTATGTTTATTAGTAATCTCCATAATTTTATATGCTTTTATGTTATGTAATTCACTCTTTATCTTCATTTTCACGTAAGCATGCACCTAAATGCTTTAAAACCTCTTTGAAATTGGAAGGTCGCTTATTCTTTTTCATACTTATAATTTCGAGGCTTTCAATTAGTTCATTATATGACAATTCAACTTCATTATCACTATCACAAGATTTAAAGTTGGAGAGCAGTTCATCATCATATTTAACCATAATGCATATATGAGATATTTCTCCTTTCAAATGATCACTTTCAGAATCATTTTAGTCAATGCAAGTTGATGCTTCAAGAACCTTTTTTGTTATCCCTCTTCTACTTCTTATCGTTTCTTCCATATTTTTTATTGTCTTTAAGAAAGATCATTAAAGACAACCCAATCATAATGGAGCATATAGCATATTTAAAAGACAATAAACCTATGCTTATAACTTTAAGAAGATTAAAGGATTAAATGGGAGTAGATCAGTCCTTTAATTAAAGAGTATAATTAAGTCTTTAATTAAGGAGCTTAGATGCACGAGTTTTTATGAAGTCTAGTTAAAAGACTCATAAAGAATTGCTTATTGGCTGGCAACCCAATGATTTAGGTGCTTTTTATTTCAGTTTAGTAGCTTTAAGAATGTTTTTACTTGATATTGGTATTGTTGCATATGGCTTAATTTAACAATAGTTTTAAAAACAAAAAACTAAAACCTCAATGATTATCTAAGTACTCAATATGTTGTTCTCCATCTTCTGTCGAAAGTTTCCACCATTCCCTGTATGAAAAACATCTAATCTTCATCTACTTTCCAACCTTTAGAGTTTATTAGTCCCTTTTTTCTTGTTTGAACTCAACTTTTGCTCACAAAGTTCCTTCTCTTCTATTTTTCTCTTCATATGGTGTCTCAACACTAACATCTTTCTTACACACTTTCTTATTCTTCATCCTTTTATTCCTTTATTCTTTCTTATTTACTGTTGTTGCTGGATTCATCCTATAGATAACAATTTGCAAGACAAAATTATTTAGATTGCTCACTCCTTCAAGTCTTTTAACAAGAGATAAACCACACTACTATTCATACCAAAGGGTCCACCTATGTTTTAGATTAATTTTATTTAGTTCAAACATCACTCCTCCAAGATTAATTTCATCCTGTCCATGATTTTAAAGTAAAGGTTGAGAACCAAAGGTAGGCTAAGCTTTACGGACATAGAAATCTATGCTTTTTGTCTTCTAAAAGTATAATCACAATATGATTCATTCTTTAACTATGAGTATAAACTTGAGATATAGCAAATTATCCTCCATAATTACAATCTATTTAGAAGTCTCAAGATTGAAAACAAATAATGCAATGGATGCCATTGCAAAAGGCAATAATAAATAAGCTAGTTTTCTTGAATAATTTTTTACTGTTTATAGCTCAAAAGGAACTAATAAAAACTAGATGAAGATTATATAGTTAATTCTTTAGGTGTTAACATTTAGACCAGGGATGACGACTAGAGCCTTGGCTTTACCTAATTCGCAGTTAACAAGTTAGTTTCAGATTGAATGAGTATTTGACTAAGCTCAAGTCTAGGGGTCTAACTAAAGGCTCGAAAACCCCGAACTCTCTCCCTTAAAATGATATCATTTTGATTTAACTACCAAAAGTGCCATTGTTTTAATTTATAGGTTCAAGAAGTTCAAGACTGAAGTAATATCAATTTAACAAATTACACTAAAATGATATTATTTCGGGCGACACTCTGATTGCACATCTTAGGCTCAACTAAATTTCAAATTGACTAAGACTATAGATTATGGATATTGATCCTAACATAATCTAACACATTATCATTCCTAATTCAAACTAATGTTTTATAAACTTGCATGAAATTTGATTGTTGTATGCCGCCTTAGAGTAGGGAATTAGAAATCATTCATTTTTTAATTAATTAGATGACTATCTAATGTTATATTGCACTATTGGCATAAATGGTCGTCATTTCCTTACCGCATGTGCTTATGATTTTTTCAATTTTAAAGGTTGACGAGGACCTCCATCCCTTATTAATAGCTTAAGGCCTTTTTTTGACGTAAACGAATAAAGTACCATAGACAAAGAAAGGCTAAGGGAAAACTAACCCAAGCCAACAAGCCTACCCCGTACACCCGGATCCTACAAGCCTTTCCCTGTCAGAGGCATTACAAGCAGATCTCTCTAAAGATAAAATAGAATATAAACAAGAAGCACTAGCATTCCAGCGATGAAGGTTTGCATGTAATAAGGCTACCCTGGCTAATAAGTGAGCCGCCTTATTGACAATCCTGCGCGTCCATCGGAAGGACAAGTGAAGGAATTGTAGCTTGAGAGTAAGACAATCAAGGGCCAAAATTCCAATCTCAGAAAAATTTAAAGACGGAGCTATGAGAGCTTGAACAGCCGTCAAACAATCCGACTCCACAATGACTTTATTGATTTGTTTTTCTTTCAACCACGATAGTGCTTCTTTTATCGACATAAGTTTAGCGATAACTGGATCAAATAAAGAAGAATAATGACCTAAGATAGCAGCTACAAAACTCCCTCTTGCGTCCCTAAGTATAGTAGCAAACCCCGAAGAATTCTTTTCTTTAAAGATAGACGCATCGATGTTACATTTACAAAAACTTAAGGTGGTTTAATCCAGCTAGAATTGATAGGGTGTAAGCCACAAGGCATGACAATAACCCTCTCATAAATCCTCCGAGAGTCCTGCCAATCTTTAAGAAAATTATCGGCGAAATTAACAATCATAGGAGAAGGAACAATTTTACCTTGCCAAACTATGATATTTCGGTGATACCAGATGTTCCATAACATAGCTAAAATCCGAGTTAAGCTAGGTACAGGCGAGTTTACCAATATTTGCTCAAGAAAATGTTCAATCCCATGATTCAGAAGATGCAAATTCACTAAAGACCAAATTTCTTGTGCTTTAGGCCAATCCATTAGCACATGATTCATGTCTTCTTTGTGGCCACATAAATCGCATGCAGTGATGAGTGTGACCCCCTTCCACAAAAGACGAACTTTTCATGGAATAAACTCCTGAGACAACGCCATGTGAAATCTTTAATATTTTTGGGAATAGACAAGTTCTATAAAATATTCCAAGGCTTCTCCACACAAAAATTAGCGATATCAGTAAACAAACTAAGAGACAGTTTGTATCCTATTTTAACTGAGTAGAAGCCGTCCCTACTATGATGCTATATCAATTGATCTGAGGGCTTTGAAAGAGCAATTGGGATTCTGGAAACTCGTTAACATCATAAGGCGTTAATACCCCTTCTAGTAGCTGTACGTCCCAACCAGAACCAGACTTGTTGAAAACCTCTCGCACTTTCAAATTACCTAAATCTTGAATGGGAGGGGAGGTAATGAAAAAGTTAGTTGCATCATTAATCCAAGGGTCTGTAAAAACATCAATCAATGTTCCGTCTCCAAGTCTCCATCGAACACCATGACGTAATAGATCCTTAGCCGCATAAATGCTCCTCCAAATGAAACTTGAATTAACCTGTTTCTTTGCATCGAGAAAGCTTCCAGAAGGAAAGTATCTAGCTTTAAAAATTTTACTTGGAAGTGAGTCAGGATAAGCAATAAACCGCCAGGCTTGTTTACAGAGCATGGTGAGGTTGAAACAATAAAGATCCTAAAAGCCCATGCCACCATATTTTTTTGGAGCTCGCCCAGTGTATGTTCTTTTTGTTAATTTTGCCCGATCCCCACCAGAAGGAATTCATCATTTTTTGAATTTCATCGCAAGTTCCTCAGGGAAGAAGGAAGACACTCATGCAATAAGCAAGCAAAGCTTGGGCAACTGTCTTGATAATAACTTCTTTTCCCGGTCTAGACAACAACTTATTTTTCTGGCTCATAATACGTTTGCTAAGACGATCCTTAATGAAGGCAAAGACTTGTTTTTTTCTGTCTCCCAATTAGCGAAGGGAGACCTAAATATCTTCCATGGTCAATAGGAGTACTTACCCCTAGAATGGCCTCCACAGCATTCCTATTAATATGTTTGGCGTTGGAGCTGAACATGATACCAGACTTCTGATAATTGATTGCCTGTCCCGAAGCTGCTTCATATATGGCGAGTATCCTCTTAATATTTTGTCCGTCCTCACATTTGCACGAAAGAAAAGAAAATTGTCGTCTGCAAAAAAGAGATGGGAGACGCTAGGACTACCTGGACAAATGGTGACTCCATGTATGTCCCCTCGCGCTTCATTCCTCCATAACAGTGCAGATAAACCTTCACCACATAGGATAAATAAATAAGGAGACAACAGATCTCCTTGCCACAGGCCACGCTTAGGTATGATAGGGCCAACTTCAGTTTCATTAAATGCCACTTAATAACGGACAATAGTGACGCACACCATAATAAGCTCCTCCCATTTTTTGTTAAAACCCAACTTTAACAAGATAAACTGTAAGTAATCCCAGTCGACTCTGTCATAAGCTTTACTAATGTCGATTTTAAGAGCTGCTTCTCTAATTTTTCCCTTCCCTTTGTTCCTTATGTAATGAATAATTTCAAAAGCCACCATGATATTGTCAATGATGAGATGCCCTAGTACAAAAGCCGATTGCATGGGAGAAATTATTATAGGAAGAACTGTTTTGAGTCGATTTGCGATAACTTTGGCTATAAGTTTGTAAAGGACGTTACACAAAGTTATTGGACGTAAATCTTTCATACAACTAGAATTATCTTTTTTGGGAATCAAAACAATCACCGTGTCATTTAGAGTATCCAGAAACTCATGTTGTTCCATCCAAGTACGACAGTTGTTAAAAATATCCGTCCCCCTTATATGCCAACATTTCTGAAAGAATGTCGGGTTCAGACCATCAAGTCCAGGAGCCTTATCCGAATGCATGTCAAACATCACTTTCCTGAACTCCTCCATCTGTAATGGTGCTAAAAGAGAGTCATTATCCTGCTGCCTTACCATCGAATTAATAGAAGCAAGCTGACGAAAATCAGAACCTCCTGAAGCTGAAAAAAGCTAAGTGAAATAGTCAAGAATAACATTGCTTATACCCTCATTGCCCAAGACCTGCTGACCATTATCATTAATAAGTGAAGTAATATGATTCAATCTTTTCCTTTTAGAGGCTTACACATGAAAATATTTTGAGTTGGCCTCCCCATACTGCATCCAAAAGGTCTTTGATTGTTGCTTCCAATAAATATCCTCCTGGGCAATAAGACGATTGAGTTTAGTTTTCTATGTCTAAAAGGAATCATGCTGATGGTTCTAGCTAGCTAAATTCATGTTCCTCTTAAGGACTTGAATACACTCAGAGAAATTACTCCCAAGCTGCTTCTGCCAGTTGAGCAAACTATTGTAGCATTTTTTAAGCCTGGGCAGGATGTTAAAATCATTACTGTCAGCCCAAAATCCTGAAACAAAATCCAAAAAACCCTCATTCGCTAACCATTGGTTCTTAAATTTAAATTGCCTAATCCTCTTAGCAAGGAGACAATGCATAACCACCAATTGGATAGGGTTGTGATCAGAAGTAGCACACACCAAATTATGCAGCTTGTGAAAGGAGAAAATAGCCATCCAGTCTTCGTTAACAAAAGCGCGATCAAATCTCTCTAAAGTAAGCGAGTTTGTGTCTCTTCCTCTCTCTTAAGTATACCTAAAGCCAGAAAGGGGAATATCAATCAGATTATAGTCTGTGATACATTAGCGAAAACCTTCCAGTAAAGATCTAGGATACTCCACTCCTCCTAATTTATCATTAAGGGACAGAAGATTGTTAAAATCTCCAAAACAAGCCCAGGGCATGCTATGAAGTTGTGAAAGGGAATGGAGAAGCTCCCAACTAGCTCGTTTTCTATTAGATTCTGGGAAGCTATAGAAACCTGTAAGCCGCCATTTGGGAGTAGTCGAATCATTAATAATAAGATCAATATGGTTATTAGAAAATCTTGTGACAGTAACAGAAACGTCATTCATCCAAAACATAGCTAGGCTGCCACTACGACCAATCCGATCAACACATAAACAAAAATCATACTTTAACATAGTTTTTATTTCTCAACCTTAACAGAGTTCGCAATATTTATACTTAAAAAGAGAATATGAGGCTTATTAAACCTAACTAGGTCCTTTAATGCTCGAACTGTCTGATCGTTGCCTAAGCCACGACAGTTCTAGGCTATATAACTCATGGTTCTCGGCGGGTCTGCTGAGCAAGACCGGTCGTTGATACTTTGTATGGGAGTTGAGGCAAACCAATATCGCTTGTGTTCATCACCTCTACTGAGCTAGCTTTTGTGTTACCTTGTCTGGGGCGTTTTTACTTTCCACAATGTCCATAACCACAACTTCTTTATCGTTCTGTCTAGGGATATTATTTGGGGCCTTTTCGGCTGAACTTCCATTGGATGCATGGTAATTGTGGCCCAATTGAGAAGCATAATCTGTATTGGACTCTAGCGTTATCTTCTTAGAAAAGAAAGAAAAATTATTCCCTATCCTGTGAGGATTTTTAGCTGCAAATTGCGAAGATTTGAAATCTGGAATCTATGCAACAAAATCGGCCCCAAGATCATTCCCAGGATCACGTTTCCATTGAACCATTCTCCTTGCATTCCTAGCACGCACTTCCTCCTGAATTTCCTCCGACCATTCACGACAAATCTCCTCATCTGACCTTTCAAGTAACTTGGGGCAATTAGTTTAACTATGCCCTATGATACCATAAAGATAGCAGATGATAGGCAGACGCTTATAATTGAACGTTATCACCCTAGGTTCAACTCGCTATTTACGTATACTCTTCTTCCACATAAGCGATTCTTCCACATTAATACGAATCTGAACACGCATATAGTTATTCCATGAGTTGCGTCTATGAGTAGAGTCGTACTCAAGGTAGGTCCCCATCAAGTTGCCAATATTTCTTGCCAGCGCCTCATAAATGAAACCCATTGGGAGACCATAGAACTGTACCCAAATATCAGTGTGAATGAAATCTATATCCGCTTGCTTCTCCCCTTCCTTCCATTGGTGAACTAACAAAATACATTTATTGACCACAGTTCTCCAGCTAACATCTTCTTCATATCAAGATGATGATAAAACTGGATCATATATAGATTGTTTTCTTCCATTGGTTTGATGTACGCTCCCCGCTTAGGTCACCAAAGACTAAACAAAGTCCGTTCCATAGCCTCGGCGTTAATCGCTTGTTCCCCAACCAATTTTCCCAGCAAACACAGATCATAATTGATCTCATCTTTTTGGATATCTTCCGTGGGAATCACAAACTTGGCATTTTCTTTCTCTCGGATAGAGAGTTTCTGAAAACCCAAATCCATACTACAGAAAAACAAAGACAGAAAAGATCAGAGAAAATTTACTCGCAAAAAAAAACTCACCATGCACAATCGCGGTAGGTCCAAAACTTGCACTCTTGAGAGAGAAAACGAGAGGCAAGACTTTTTTTAAAGCCTATTTGGTTATACTTTTATTTTTCTTTTATAGTTTATAGTTTTTGTTTTCTATTTTTCTTTAAAAAAACAAAAACTTGTTTGGTTTTTAATGTTAACGTAGTTATATTTTTATTACTGATGATAATTACAAATTATATAAACTTAAAGATAAATTATTTTTAATTAATTAAATTTATTTTAATATCTTATGTAATGTTTATTAATAAATTTCAATAAAATTATTTTATATTTTATTTGAAATTTATATATTTTGAAGATATTTTAAATTTAATCATATTAATTAATAATTATTAAATTAATTATATTTAATTTAATTACAAAAATTGAATAATTATTACATTAAATTAAACTAAATTATTCATAGTTTTAATCAATAAATTAGTATATTAAATAATTAAATAATATATATTTAATTGATAGTAAATTAGATTATGAAAAAAACAGAAACATAAAGTAAAAATAACTTTTTGTATTTTTATAAAATCTAAAAATTAAAAGAAATCGAAACAAAAATATAAATAAAAACTCACATAAATAATTTTTATTTTACTAAATTTTAAAATAAAAATAAAAAAATAAAAAATAGTTAATTAGATTTTCCTTGCATGTGCTACACTCATCAGAGTATGGCTTGCTTGTATTTTTTCATTTCATTTATTTAATATTTCAGACTTACCTTCAATAAAGATCGAGCATTTTAGATTGGAATTAATTAACCAAATCTAAGTTTTGATTTTTTTTTCTTAAATTAGCCCAATAAAGCCCATATAGCATTTTCTTGGGCCGGGCGAACCCATGATTTATTTGTGGTCGAAAAGAACACAGTAGAAATTTGACAGGTTTTTCTTTTTCTTTTTTTTTTTTCTTTTTCCTCGGTGAATTGGTTTCTATCAGAAAGAACACATTCGAAACTTACGTGTTTTTCTTTTCGGTGAATTGATTTCCAAGTTTTGGTGCCATTCTCCTCTTCATTCCCAGCAAAATGGCTCCAAAAAAGAAGCCTCAAAAGCAAAAGAACAAGTCTCAATCCTCCTCCTCCTCATCTTCTCCTGCAGTTCCACGCCTCCAGATTTCGGCCGAGAATGAGAACCGCCTCCGCAGGCTGTTGCTCAACTCCGATCGCTCCACCCATCCACCCTCATCTCTTGCTCCGGTCAGAGATTCTCTCTCTAAAGCCCAGAAGGCCAAGAAGCTCACCACTATTTACGAGAAACTTTCTTGTGAGGGCTTCTCTAATCATCACATTGAACTTGCACTTACTTCTCTGAAGGTTTCTGCATTTGCATTTTTATTTTTTTATTCTTAATTTCCATAGTAGAAATGTTCTTTTTCAAATAAAATCATCTTTGACTGTATAGGAGAATGCAACATTTGAGAGTGCTTTGGATTGGCTATGCTTAAATTTGCCAGGAAATGAGCTTCCCTTGAAGTTCTCTAGTGGAACTTCTTTGAATGAGGAAGGAGGTTTGCCCCAATTCTCGCTATGATTGTAGGATCTCTATTCTTTGCGATCAAGAGTAGTTGATTATTGTCATGAAAACATGTAGGTACTGTTGGGGTGGTATTGACGGGGCACAAGGGTAGGATTGCTTCCGTGGACTTGCCTAGCAAAGTTGGGGAGGTGGAAGAAGAAATGCATGTTTCTGTTAGAATCAAGGGGCAGCAGCAGCAAGATGACCAAACTCTGGATGCTCACCACCCATCTCAATCAGATTGGATTAGGCAATATTTACTACAACAACAACAGGAAGAGGTATTGCAAATTATCTAGCGCACCCCCAAAATATTCTTTTACTTGGTCATTATTAATTGCTTCACAAGCTTAGTCATAAGATGAAATGAAGAAAAAGAAAAGCAATCACCATAGGGGAAGCATCAAAGTAAGCATTGTGAGGCATCTACTTGATGGAACTCTATAAACCTCTGAAGTTTTCCCCAAAACTTCTGCTATTAACTTTCCTATATACTAGGAAGTTGAATTAGTTAAAGAATATAAATGGCTATACCTAGAACAAATTTTCATGCTTTGATCATTATTATCAAGATATCTAGTTGTCCTAGCTATTATAATGTACGGTCGAATGTGATTTTGTTCACTAATTAATTTTCCAGATTTGAAATAGTTAATCTTTTATGAGGTTTGTTCAAGCCCTCCACTTTATATAGGGGACCTTCACAGTGCCAATTATCATACGAAAAAGGCATGCTTTCTCCATTCCCAATCTTGTGGAACACCTGATTCTGCATCCATTGCCTAGTCTCTAGAATTTCTTTGAGAGGGCTTGACATATCCTGCCTTGACTGTAGGATCCAGATACTATTGTGCTTAATAAATACATTGTGTATCCATTTCACCCATAAATCTTCCTTTTTGTAGCACAACCACCACAAATTCTGCCCCCTACTCACCCTTTGATTCATCCTTGCATAATGGATGCCCAATCTACCCTATTGCTTAGGTCTGCAAATTTTGTCCCAATTGATCTTCGCTTTGCTTCTACTTTGGTTTGAGCCGTTCCACAAGAAATCCCTAAGTCTCCTATCAATTTCCTTAAGGATACTTTTGGGGATGGATAAATGGTTGATCCAATAAGTGGTAAGATTGCTCAGTATTGTCTGAATTAGTTATAGCCTGCCTCTATAGCTAAGGAACCGATTGCTCCATTGGTTGATTCTGCCATGAATTAAGTCCAACAGAGGTTTACAATCCACAACACTGATTCTTCCTTGAGAAATTGGTACCCCAAGTATTTAAAGGGTAGTTGCCCCTTGTGTTAAGCTTATCTCGATAGTTGTAGAAGCTACCTCTCTACTTGAGTTGCAAGATAAGTAGAAACAGCTCTTCAGAGGGTTGCTTCTTAAACCTTAAATCTCTTGGAATTCCTTCATTGCTTGCATGATTATATCAATTGAGTTTTTCTCAACCTTGCAAAACAATAGAAGGTCATTTGCAAAAGCTAGATGTGTGAGCTTCATACCTTCACGTCTGCCATGGAACTGGACCTCTGGGTATCACTGTATGGTATTCGCAAGGAGAGTTATAAGCAGTGGTTACACATTCCTCAACCCATTTTCTAAACAGAGGAGGGTAGCCGACTTCCTTCAATATGGTAAAAAGAAAGCTCCAGTTGATTGAGTCATAGGCCTTTGCAAGGTCCATCTTTATGGTGCAATCCCTCATTCTCCTCTTAGAGTGATAGCCTTTAACAGTTCCTGGCATATTAGGATATTTGTTTCCACTGATCTCCACTAGGTGAAAGCATTCTGTTCAGGGTTGATTAACTTCCCTAGGCTCGTTCTCAGTCTATTTGGTAGGATCTTCGTGATGGTTTTATAAAGAAAATTGCAGCAAGCTATGGGCTTGAATTATTCCATCTTCCTTGCATTACTCTGTTTGAGAATAAGGCAGATAAACGTTTTATTCCATTCCTTGAGGATTGTTCCTCTCTTATAGAACTCGTCCACTACTGCTACCACTTCTTCTCCTACAATATTCCAGTGTTTTTGAAAGAATCTCCCATTATAACCATCTGGTCCTGGGGCTTTGTTGGGGTTCATTGAAAAAGTAGCATTCTTTATTTCTTCCCTTGTTACTTCTCTTACCAACGCCACCTTGTCGTCTTCATCAAGTTGTTTAAGCCCTGCTAGAACCTCTGCGGGTATTCTCTTACTGGCATTACAGTCCCTAATTGCCGAGTAAAGTACTCTAAGGCAACCCTCTTCTTACTTTTGATGTCCTCATGGATTTGCCTCGTGTCATCTTCCAACATTCGGATATAATTCTTATTCCTCCTAGCTGAAATTGAGCTTATAAAATACTTAGTACATCTCTCACCCTCCTTCATCTAGAACATCTGGGATTTCTGCCTTAATAGAGTATTGGTACTATTCAGCAGTTGATTATATTTTCCCACCAATGCAGCTTCTTGTGTTCTTAGTTGCAAATCTTCTGGTTTATAAGGTCAAACAATTCATTCCTATAACATATAGCGTTCTTAGCTAGGGGCTAGCATATAGTATTTGGCTTTAAGAAGTTGATGGACTTGGCTTAAGGTCTCATGTTTCTCTTCATTAGGTCATTTAAGTTATATATTTTTTCAAAAAGAAGAAAAAGGGAAAACATAGTTGAAGTAAGAATCAAATGGGATAGAGTTGGTGGTTTATATTTTTTAGAAAGGTATATCGAGAGAAAAGATGAAAGAAGTCTTATCAACTCTCAGCAATTTGAAATTTAGTGATGTTTAGATTCTAGTTGATCAAGAAATGTTCTTTTGGCCTATCAATAGTTGATAGAGGAATTTAACAATATCTATTAGATGTTAAAAGCCTCCATATATTTGTTTTGCAACTTAAACTTGTGAATTCTTGCATTTTGAAACCTTTTAAAAGTCCTAAAATCTTTCAACAGGTACCAACAGTTATACCAAACATCTTTTTTATCTCACTTTTTAGGGATAACTACATGCATTCCTTCCATTTCTACATTACATTCAAATTAATTTTGAGATTGTGATACTGTGATAACATATACAGTCAAGGTATTACTTGCTTATTTTAATTGGCCCTCCTTCATTTGCTTAATCTATTTCTTGAATTTGATCGCTTGTCACTATGCATGGAGAAGCCACCTTAAACATGGCCTACTCCTCGCAATTGATTTTGTTACAATCTTGAATAGGTTTTGAGTCTAGCTTATTAAATTCAATTATTTGTTGTCATCCTAACCAAGTATATATTCACAATACTTTTGTAGGAGGCATCCAATAGTTGGGAGGATGATGAAGATGATAGAAGTTTATCCAGAAAGGTATTATCATTTCCTCTCGTTCTTTTGTATCTAGTTCAATCTTTTTGGTTAGGAACACCTCAAATATAAGTCAAGTATCCTTTTTCTTTTATTTCCTTCAGCAAAAATTAATTTTTAGTGTAAGCTATGGTTAGCTTGTGCTCTGCAACTTAGCATAACAAATTTCTGTGTAGGGGTTGTTAGAAAATTACATATGATTCAAGTCATCCTCTTGGATGCTCATTGATATGGTTTCAATTAGAAATTCTGGCTTTTCGCTTCTAGTGTGACTGCTACATTGTTGGTTTAACTTGTTTTGTGTTGAAATATTATTGCTATTTATTTAAAGCTAAATGATTGCTAGATATAGTTAAGGCTTATTGATAGTTATCTTTGCTTATATTTTGTTTTTTGATTTTGTCTAATTATGCTAATGCATATTCAGTTGTACTGCTTATTGCTACCTTGCATTTGAAGTTGGTGTTTTCATGTTTCCTTTGTTACTAATAGGGTCCTGAAGCAAGGCCTTATGATATTATTGCCAAAGAGTACCATGTTGCGCGACTAGATGCTGCAAAAGCCAAAGAAGGTGGGGACAAAAAAAGGCAAGAACAAGCAAGCCGTCTTATTCGCAAACTCAAGCAAGAATTATCAGATAGAGGTCAAATCCACTCTGTTATATTCTACATGTTAATCATTGTAATAGAGCCTTGCAATAATGTTATTGCGTTGATTAAGCAGGATTCTCTGATAACATCTTGGCGAGTGATTTTGAACATGAGCGTGCTTCTGTTTGTGAGTTTGAGGACAAATACAAGGAAAAAATGTGTTGTGAATGTATTGGAGCTCCAACATCATCTGACGCAGAAGCTGTTTCTGACTTTGTTTTGTTTGCTGAAGAATCAAAAGCTTATAGAAATGATGTTGAGTGTTCAAGCACTATGGAGTATGCAGACAATCCTAATCCCTCTAATATGCTTGTAGAAGAGAAAGTTGTTCTGGAAAAAGAGTTAGCAGATATGGAGCTTGGTGACTTTTTCTTAGAAGATAGATCAAACGAGACCTTACCAGTTGAATTGTTGGACTTACAGAGGAAGGAAAAGATGAAAGAATTAAGTGGTGGGAAAAATTTAGATAAATTAGATGGCATTTGGAAGAAGGTAGATATATTCTACATGCATCACATAGTTTGTTTGCTAAAAATTGCTTTTTTTGTTTGTATTATATGATACTTTTTCAAATATAAATTTGTTATCTTTTGTTATTGATGTCCCTGTAGAATGCATCTCAAGCAATAAATTTAGTTCTCTAATTTTTCTTTCAACAAATTCTGGACATCACACTTTGTGATGCTGGCTTTTTCGGTTTTCTATTTGTTCTTGTGGAAAAAATTGTACAGTTAGGAGACTATTTTAGGAAAATATATTGTCACAAATTGTATCCTTAAGTTAGGATATTATTGGTCAAGATTCTGATGGGATTGGCTAAGATTCTGATATGATACTCCATGATTTATAGGTATCTACCAGATTTGGATACTAGGTTTTTGTATATATATATAGTTAGTAGTGCTGTAACAAAAACACAAGAGGAAATACACTTTCTACTTAATTTCTGACAGTTCTTAATAAATCTGAATATGCATTGTTTTATTTTTGGTTTCCTTCATCTTTTTTAGTGATTAGTAAACTTATGCTTTCAGTATATATGTTTTATATATTAAACTCCTATGGTACTTGCATGTGTTCCAGTTGTGTTCTTTATGCTTTTTCTAAGTTATTTAAATGTTGATAGGGGGACCCGCAAAGGATTCCTAAAGCTGTTCTCCAACAATTATGCCAAAAATCAAGTTGGGAAGCTCCAAAGTTTAATAAAATTCTTGAGAAAGGGAGGGGTTTCTCTTATACTATTAGCATTTTACGTAAAGCTAGTGGTAGGGGCAAGAGCAGAAAAGCTGGTGGACTGATCACTATTCAGCTTCCTGACCAAGATGAGACATTTGTGTCTACTGAGGTATTTGTTTACTAATTTACCTTCAAGATGTATGTGGTGTTGTTTTAACTCGATGGTCTCCATATTTTTACAAAAGAAAGGCTTGAGAGAAAAACTGAATTTGGTAATGTTTAGAAATTTGACTAGGAAGCATCATTAGCTTTCTTTTTAGAATTTAGGCCACTTTGAAATCCAATTTTTTCTTCTTATCTAATCTAATCTTATTTGTATCTCCAATCTTCTAATTTGCAAGTAGTGCGAGGAGTGACATGCTAAAAAATCTGATCTTCCACTCAGACCCCATTCCAGTTGAGTCTCATAGGAATTAAGAAAGGCTTGTGAGAAACTTTGTTAGCATTCCTCCTAGTGATAGTGTTCGGCCCATAGTGAAGCAGTCTAAGCCTATTCAAACATATATGCGTAGGGGTAAGATGGGGAATGGGACAATTGCCACATAGGCAGGTTGTTAGTAGTTAGTTATGGAGAGAGATTGTAGAGGACAGCATATAGATGACTATAGGAGAGAGAGGGAAACATTATGGAGAGTATACTGAATTGTATAGGCCTGGGAACTCTTCCTAGGAGGTGATCTACTGCTGTAACCCTATTATATACGTAAATAATACAATCTCTACATTCTCCCCTATAAATTGGTGCTTTCATTGAGAGACCAAGTTGGGTAGAGATTGTATGCAAACTAGGATGGAAGCTAGAGTTTCTGCAGTGGAGGCGTCTCTTGGGAGACAGGAATCATCCCTCTCAGCCCAAGAGGGGATGATTAAGTCACACGACACCACCTTAAAGGATCTAAAAACTCAGCTTAGTTCCTTGATGGCTAGTGTAGAGACACTGGCCAAATCATAGAACCTCTTGTAGTCGGAGTTGAGGGATGGGTTTCAAACTCTGATGGAAAAGAATTCACAGAAGCAACACGAGGGGAGTGAAGAAGAGGCTCCGTCGGCATTTACCCACCACACATCCTCCTCTGCGGATGGCGGTAGGCACGCGCAACATGCGTCGCACATTGCCGGCGGTGAAAGAGCTGTGAGTGGCCAACAGGGAACTGTTACCCGCCGATAGGGGAACCACAGTTCCTCGGCTTCTACAGAACGAGCATGGGAAGAATATAGGAATGTAGCACGTCGAGTTGACTTACCAACATTCCACAGTGAAGACCCATTTGCATGGGTCATGCGAGCTAAATCATATTTTATGATTCACGAGATTCCCTCTGAGTTGCGCCTGTTGATGGTCTAGATCTGCATGGAGGGGACGACGTTATACTGGTTTATGACTTTACGGAGTTTGAACCCTTCATGACGTAGGAAAGGTTCAAATGTTTCGTGTTTGAAAGTTATGAAGAAAGGGACGAGGGTGATCCGATTGAGAAATTGAAGTCAGTGGCGCAGCATGGGTCGGTGGACGTGTATATCGATGAGTTTGAGAGGGTGGCGTCGCGAATAGCCAACTTTCCCGAAGAGTGGTATATGAGTTGTTTTTTGGGAGGGCTATGTGAAGAGATTAAGAACTGGGTTCGAACTTATGAACCTCCAACTCAAGCTCGACTCATCTCTATCACACGAAAGGTGGAGAGAGAATTAGTCGGGGAAGGGATCATATGACCCAGAGAAGCGAAGGCTAAGCTCGAAATTTTTCACGCTAGTATTAGGTCTCGGTTGTGCACTTATAATGCCTAGCGTCCAGATCAGCCTAGCCATACAGTTGGAAGTTTGAAGAGTGACGCAAGGGAGTCACCTAATAAAAACAAACATACCATGACACATAGTAATTGTCCAGGGGGTTCTAAACGGAGGGGGACAAGAAATCCATCTCACGAGCAACTTATGGAAAGAAGGGCCAAGGGTTTGTGTTTTAAGTGTGGACAAACTTATGGTCCACTCCATCGATGTCCAGATAAGGAATACAAGTTAATTGTGTGGGAGGGTTACAAAGAAGACAGTGGGGCGGATATTAATGAAACAACGGTGGTCGATGGGCAGCAAGAAGATTGGTAGTTGGTGTGTAATTCGATGGAGTTCAAGGAAATAGGGAAGGAACAAACCTCACCCACGAAGTCCATGGTCGTGTTAGGTAAGCTAGATGAAATGCCTATTGTTATTTTGGTTGATAGTGGAGCTAGCCATAACTTTGTGTCTAACAGGTTGGTTCAAACTATGGGCATTTCCATTAATCCAACTAAGACATTAGGAGTAATGTTGGGAGATGGACATCGATCCTTCTCACAAGGAATTTGCAAGGAGATTAAGTTGGAGCTGAATGGAGAAAGGTTTAGTGTGAATGCATATGTCTTTGACACTGGTGGACCCGATTTAATCCTAGGGATGGCTTGGCTGGAAACATTAGGTGAGGTAAGGATTGATTGGAAGAAGATGTACATGTCATTTACCCGAGAGGTGTAGAGATTACCTTGCAAGGAATTAACATGTAAACCTCCTCTTCTCATGCTTTACAACATATTTTAAAGAATCGGGACGTGGAAGTAGAGGGGATGTTGTGGTTTATGGGAATCAATGGGTCTTTATCTGAAGAGACGAGAACCTTGGATGCAGTAAAACAAGAGGAGTTGCGAGCTGTCCTATTTAGGTTTGAATCAGTTTTTCAAGAGTCTAGAGGGCTGCCACCTAGAAGGGATCATGACCATCCTATTGAGCATGACCTCCCTCACGGATTAGAGATGGATTCTACAGAATTGTCTACACCAGAAGCAGTTCTGGCTTCCCGCATGTCTAAGTCTAAGGGCAGCAACATCCTACAGTGGCTTGCTCGTTGGAAAAACAAACCAGCAGAGGAAGCAACTTGGGAGCATGCAAATTTTTCCTTCTATTCACCTTGAGGACAAGGTGCCTATTGAGAAGGGGGGAATTGTTAGCATTCCTCCTAATGATAGTGTTCAGCACATAGTGAAGAAGCCTAAGCCTATTCAAACATATATGCGTAGGGGTAAGATGGGGAATGAGACAATTGCCAGAGATTGTAGAGGACAACATATAGATGACTATAGGAGAGAGGGAAACATTATGGAGAGCATACTAAATTGTATAGGCCTGGGAACTCTTCCCAAGAGGTGATCTACTGCTGTATTCTATACGTAAATAATACAATCTCTACATTCTCCCCTATCAAACTTTCTTTAGTTTCGTGGGTTTCTTAACATAATGAGAAGTTGCCTCTGCAAAATTCTCTTGAATTAGGATAATTGGTCAAAATTGCTATGCTAATTGGAAATCCATTTGAACTAGTAATGCTGAAATTCAATTGAGGGTTTCGATATGCTTTTTTTTCTAATCTTGATTTCCTTTTCCCAAGTTACATGATTCTTCATTCTGTCGCTTTATTCCTGTGTCCAAGTGACTTGATGCTTCTTGCTCAAAGTTGAACAATTTTCCAAGGAGAGAATACATATTTATTAGGGTATTTGGTGATAATTGTTTGTATTATAAACAAAAAGATATAAAAGATAGTGAAAATTAATCATTTGTCTGCTGGAAACCTATTTGAATTGCAGGACGCACAGAACAAGGTTGCAGCATTTGCCCTTATTGAACTATTCCCCGATCTTCCGATCCATTTAGTTATTACTGAACCATATGCTTCTCTTGTCCTCCAATGGAAACAAGGTATTTCCCTTATTTCTGAGTTCTATTGAGTGATGGATGCAAGTTCATACATTGCTTGGTTTGCCTATTGTGGCAATTATTAAAGATCCCTCAATTCAGTTTGTTAATTTACCTGCCCAATTGAATTTGTGGTTAGAATTGATGTTGGAGCAAGTTCTTTTATTTTCCCTTTTCTCCTTTTGCACCAATTTTTTGTTATAATTGTTGTTCTTCGCTTTTCTAATATCTAAAATTTCTTATAGGGGAATCATCAAGCAAAGTGGACAATAGTTTAGAGAGTCAAAGAGCTGGCTTCGTGGATTGGTTGTTGAATGCAGGAAGTTCTACTCCAGTAATTGATGTTGAAGCCTTAAATGGTTCCTCAAAAACATCAAGAAGCTCTCATGTTGAAGAAGTTAGTAATTCGATTGTTATTGATGGTGATCCAATTACTGAAAGTATGTAGTTCCACACCTATTGATTGTGTTGTCTTTGAACTTATGGCTCATCTACTTACTCATTGTTTACATGTGGTAATGGAGTTCTATGGAAAAAAGTGACTTTCATATTTTTTTCCTCTTCTGTTTAGGTTACATATAAATAGGAGTACAATAGTATCTATACTAGGAACGAATTCTACACAAATCAAATATCTTAATTATCACCTCATTTATTTACTTTGACTGGTGTTGATTCTATTTGATATGATTGTAGATTTACCTTATTATAATCCCTTAAATCTAGGGATTATAATTTCCTCAAATTGTATATAAATATTGTATAATCCTCTTGATAAAATACAGAAAAACATATTTTCAAGACTTAATTTGGTATCAGAGCCATTTAAGGTTCTTGTTACGGTAGTTTAGGGTTTCAGCCATTGATGTGAGCACTGACCCTTGCTCCGGTCTTTTGGTTTCTAAAACAACACCACCATTAGGTTCAGAGAGTGTCGATCGGCCAGCCACCAAAGCGCCTCCGTCAGATGCCTCCTGATGCGTCGCTTCCAGGCTGTCACCGTTGTGTTCCTCGGCACCTCCTCTCTCTATTTTTACCTTTTTGATTCTAGGACTCATTGTTGTGACGTCGCCCCTTGAGTTATTTCTCCATTGAGTATTGTTCACGTGTTTTCTTCCAACTTCACTGCTGTTTTTCTTGTTTCTCTGTCTTCTCCATGGATGAATCTGCCAAAGGTAAGTTTCCAAAGAGGAATTTGGTCTCCTTTGTCTTTTCCGGATGTCCTACCATTACCTCGAAGAAGTTGAACGGAAATAATTATTTAGATTGACGTAATGTTGTAGAAATTTGGTTTTGGGACAAGGATTATTCGATCACCTCTCTAAGAAGGTTTTTGACATTGCTGCATCAGAGAATGAAGAGTGGAAAAGGGCTGACTACCAGCTTGTATCCTTGTTATGGCACTCCATTGAGACTAGATTGATGGTGCACTTCCGCCCTTACAAAACATGTTATGATATTTGGAAGAAGGCAGAAACTATCTATGCTAATGATATACAAAGGCTTTATGAGATGGCTCGTAGTTTATTGTTACTTCAGATGACAGACACTGACCTGCCTGCTTATTTGAACAAGGAGAAGTCTCTTTGTGATGAAATCAAACTAATGATGATGAATGACGATGCACAAAAGATGTCAACAAAGCTAGATAATATGCTTACGATATTTATTCTCCACAGTCTTCATACAGACTATGAATCCGTTCGGAATTGTTACAAAATATAGCAATTACGTAATCAGAGGAATTATGTAGTTAATGTAAATATCATAGTTATAGGGATTTAGCATGATTATAGGGATTATTTTCCCAGTTTAAACCTATGTATTCATGTATAAATACCTGTAGTATTATTCTAAGCAATATGCAGAAAACTTCTTCTCATTCTACAGGAATCAAACCCTGACGAATCCTAATATTCCTATAGTGGAGGAACTCATTGATCGTTTACTTCGAGTTCCCTCGCCAGAAACTGATTCTCAAGCGGCTTCTGAGTCTTCTGTTTTGGTCTCTAATTCATCTAGCTGAGGAAGTCAAGGTGGTGGTCTTAGAGGTGGTGGTCGTGGCAGAGGTGGTAGATGCAACTTCCATTGTTCCTATTGTGACTAAGATGGACACACTCAGGACCGTTGTTACTCCTTACATGGATTTCCAAACAAAATAGCCAATGTTGCTCAGTCTCCGGTAAATGTTGAACAAAAGATTGAGTCTGAGGTAGATCATCGTCTTTTTGCCAATGAATATAAGGAATTCCTTTAGTTTAAGGAAACTTAACAGGCCTCTTCTTTGGCCACTGTATCACATACGGGTAATTCTACCATTTGCCTCTCCCATTCTGCTGGATCATGGATTTTAGACTCTGTGCTTTTGATCACTTGACTGGTAATCCCTCTCTTTTCACTAAACTGTCACTACCTACAACACCCCACAGTGTTACTCTTGCTGATGGATCTAAGAAACAAGCCACTGGCATTGGACAAGCTTCACCTATTACAACTTTACCTTTAAATTCTGTTTTATTTGTACCTGGCTGTCCTTTTAATTTAATATCTATCAATCAACGTACTCGCACTCTAAATTGTTCCATGACCTTCAATTCTGATTCCTTTCTTATACAAGATCGGAGTACAGGACAGACGATTGGAGTTGGATCTGACTCACGAGGTCTCTACTACCTACAACCGCATTCATCTACCATATGTCTTGTTTCAAAGTCTCCTGATCTTCTTCATCGTCGTCTAGGTCATCCAAGTCTAGAAAAATTAAAGCAAATGATTCTGAAGCTTTCTTGTTTGAAGTCCTTGAAGTGTGAGTCATGTCAACTTGGAAAACATGTCAGGGTTTCCTTTCCAAGTAGTGTCAGTAGTCAAACTTTGTCTCCTTTTGATCTCGTTCATTATGATGTTTGGGGTCCTAGTCGTGTTATGTCTGTTTTAGGATATAGGTATTGTGTTACATTCATTGATGACTTTTCAAGATGTACGTGGCTATTTTTAATTTGAGATCATTCTGAATTATTTGATGCCTTCAAGACTTTTTGTTTAAAAACCAATTTGGAAAGAGAATTCTGGTTTTGCACATTGATAATGCCAAAGAATATTTTTCTGCTTCATTCACGTCATTTTTGGCATCTCATGGCATCATACATCAGTCCAGTTGTCCTCATATACCCCAACAAAATAGAGTGGCTGAACGTAAACATCGTCATCTTATTGATACTGCTCTAATCTATTAATAAATGCTAAAGTTCCTTTAAAATTTTGAAGTGATGTGGTACTTACCGCATGTTACTTAATCAATCGCAGGCCATTTACTATTCTGGGTAGTAAGGTTCCTCGTACTATCTTGTTTCCTAGGGATCCTCTTTATGTTGTGCCCCCACGTGTGTTTGGTTCTACCTGCTTTGTTCATAATCTGTCTCCTAGATGTGACAAGTTGTTTGCTCGTGCTATTAAGCTTATCTTTCTTTGGTATTCTCGGGTTCAGAAAGGGTATCAGTGTTATTCCCCCACTACAATCCGTTTTTGTATGACTGCAGATTTTACCTTTTTTGAGGATACACCATTCTTCGCATCATCAATTACATCTGACACGACTTCACAGGTATTGCCTATGCCTCTTCTTGACTCATCTTCAGATCCGCAATTACAGGCCGATCCTTCCTCATATCGATTTGGTATTACTTATGAGCGATGACGACTAGACACATTAGAGCTTCCTTTTTCAGTTGATACTCGTGCTTCAGTTCTAGCCCCAATCTCTTCTCCTGTTGTGGTCCCGCCTAATACTTCTGATGACGAATTGCACTTCATAAAGGTACACGCTCTACTCGTAATCCTCATCCCATTTATCACTTTATGAGTTACCATTGATTATCTCCTTCACACTATGCCTTTGTTTCTACTTTATCATCTATTACCTTTCCTAAGACTGTTCAGGAAGCACTATCCCATCCTAAATTGAGTCAGGCTATGATTAATGAGATGACAGCCTTGGTGTCCAATCATACATGGACACTTGTTTCACTTCCACCTGGCAGATCTACAATCAAATGCCAATAGGTTTTTACTGTTAAAGTTGGTCCTAATGGATAAGTCGACCGATTGAAAGCCTGCCTAGTCGCAAAAGGATACACTCAGATCTATGATTTGGATTACGGTGATACCTTCTATCCTGTTGCTAAGATGGCATCTGTTCGTTTGTTCTTATCTATGGCTGCCATCAAACATTGGCCCTTGTATCAACTTGATATTAAGAATGCCTTCTTACATGGTGATTTGGAGGAGGAGATTTATATGAAGCAACCACCAGGGTTTGTTGCTCAGGGGGAGGTAGGCTGGGTCTGCAAGTTAAAGAAATCCTTATATGGTTTAAAACAGTCACCTCGAGTGGGTTTGGGAAGTTTAGAAAAGTCATCCAACAATTTGGCATGACTTGTTGTGAGGGAGATCATTCTGTATTTTTTAAACGCTCATCATCGGGTACCTTTATTTATGTTGTGGTGTATGTGGATGTATTGTCATTACACGTGATGATCAACAAGGCATTAAGGAATTGAAGCGATATTTGTTCAAGCATTTTCAAACTAAAGACCTTGGTCAGTTACGATACTTTCTTGGGATTGAAGTGGCCCAATCAAAGATAGGTATTGCTGTCTCTCAAAGGAATTATGCTCTTGATATTTTGGAAGAAGTTGGAATGCTTGATTGTAAACCTATTGACACACCTATGGACCCAAATTTGAAGCTGCTATCTAATCAAGGGGAGCCCTATTCTGATCCAGACAAGTATAAAAGGTTAGTGGGAAAGTTGAACTGTCTCATTATGACTAGACCTGACATTTCTTAACTCACCATATGAGAATCATTGGAATACAGTCATTCCGATCCTAAGGTACCTTAAAGGATCATCTGGTAAGGGCTTCTTTATGTGGATAGGGGTCATATAAAATCATTGAATATGCTGATGCAGATTGGGCAGGTGATGTTAGTGACAGGAGGTCCACTTTTGGTTATTATGTTCTTATTGGAGGAAACCTAATATCGTGGAAGAGCAAGAAGCAAATTGTTGTTGCAAGGTCTAGCACGAAAGCAGAGTATCGTGCTATGGCTAATGCTACTTGTAAACTTTTGTGGTTAAAGTACTTGCTCCAGGAGTTGCAGTTTTGTGAGATTGGTCCTATGGAACTTGCTTGTGATAATCAGTTAGCTATGTATCTCTCATCAAATCCAATCTTTCACGATAGGACCAAGCATATAGAAGTTGATTGTCACTTCATTAGAGAGAAAATCCTCTCAGGCATTATTAAGACTTCTTATGTGAACTCTAGGGATCAACTAGTAGACATGTTGACTAAGTCCTTAAGGGGTCCTAGGATAATATATATATATATGTAACAAGCTGGATGCATCTGATATATATGCTCCAGCTTGAGGGGGAGTGTTGATTCTATTTGATATGAATGTAGATTTACCATATTATAATCCCTTAAATCTAGGGATTATAGTTTCCTCAAATTGTACAATCCTCTTGATAAAATACTGAAAAACATATTTTCACGACTTAATTACTAGATCTCCCCTAATTTCTCTCCCAATCTGTTAGGAACAGATTTCCTACTAATTAGCAGCCCCTTGATTTTGCAGCCGCTGATTTCTCCTTCTCAAAAAGTTCTTTTGAATTTTTTTTTTTCATATTTTACTTATTCATACTAAAATAATATAAGCAAGTATGATTTCTTTGTTTTGATTCTCTCTTGTAGGACTTCCTTTAACTTGTTGTAGTTCACTTTGATGACATTTATTAAGTCACTTACTAATGACTTGATGCTTACCCACTTGAATATACTCTCAATTTTTGTGACTCCAACGAATGTTTGATTTTTTTTAAAGCTATGGAAGTTTAAATTTGAAATTCTAGTTACTAATTTCCTTTTGATTATTGTTTGATATGACAGGAGTAAACTACACAAGGAATTTGGAAAGTACTTATTTGAGACACGAGCAAGAGAAAAAACATAAAATTCCAAAGTACAAGGTTGGTGGCAAATGAAAATTCATATGGTAGTGATTTCTTTTCATTTTCACTATAGGAGCTTAAGGGAAGTTTAAAAAAGGAAGGTTCATATGATTTACTGTTTCGAGAGTCCATTGGTATTATCCTAGTAGTTTGAGCCTTTGGAGGAAATAGTTAATTAGGAGAAAAATATTATTCCTGGAGTTATGAGATTTGCTTTTTTTTCTCTATTATTTCTACAAATATGAGGTTACTTTATCCATTTTCTTGTCGTTTTTGTATAAATTAATGTAATGAAGTACACTGGTCTAAAGTGTTGTCTATCGTTATTATGGTTGTTATACTAGGGTAGTTGCACTTACATTCCACTTATGCATTAGTTATGTGCATTTCTTCAGGAAATTCTTACAAGTAGGACTTCTCTACCAATTTCTGGACTAAAAGATGACATATTGAAAACACTCAGAGAGAATGACGTTGTTATTGTTTGTGGAGAAACAGGTTCTGGAAAGACCACTCAGGTCTGTATTTCTGCCCTTTTACTAGTCTTACATTTCAATTGTATGCTTCTAGGATTCTACAGGGAAAGTAAACTCCGCTTGTTCTGTTGTGCTTCTCTTTATTTGATTATTTGCCTTTTCGTTGCAAGTTTCTTGTCTTGTCCTTCCAACTGACATAGCCATGCAGCCTGTTTTTAAACTGAAATTTCTTGCAGGTACCACAATTTATATTGGATGACATGATTGAATCTGGAAACGGTGGATTTTGCAATATCATATGCACTCAACCTAGGAGAATAGCGGTGAGTACTGCTTCGGTCCAGGTTCAACGTTTTGTACTTTTTATCCACACTAAAAGGAGCTAGTCTAGATAGACTTCGTTACCTGATTTATTAGGCTATATTGATGTCATTTTAGGTTGGATTTAGGCCTTTTAAGGGAGTTATATTTATGTCATGTTAGGTTGTATTTAGGCCTTTTAAGGGAGTTAGAAAGTTTGAGAAGTTTAATTTCAAACTTATTTTCTGATGTATATGAAATTCTAGTTGCGTGAGGGGTTTTATGATCTTAATGTTCTTAGACTTCAAATTCTCGTATCCCAATTATCACTTGGTCATTGTCAACCTGATTTATTCCTTTTCATGAAAGAACTCCAAAATGTTACCTAAATCATTCGAAGCATGGGTTAGAGGGAGCATGGGTGATGGAAAGCAGCTTAAAGTTTATGAAAGGAGCAAGAAAGGATAGATAACTGAACCCCAAGCCTTAATTTGGTGGAATGTAAAAGATTGAGACTTGCGAGCACCACTATTTATGTTACTGTTCACATGAACAGTGATAAAGGGGCTAATAAGTAATTTGCTGAATTTTTTGTGCTGGTTTCCTTATTATAAAGGGGTTTGAGAAAAGTTATTTCCTGTTTTTATACTTTGCTTAGAACTCAAGTTTATAAGGGAGTAAAGAATCCCAATTAGAGTAGAATTCAATTTCCATTTGAGAAATTTAGATGGGATTCTTATTCTTTTATGATTAGGGTTCTAGGATCTTTACTAACTAGATATGTTTTAACATTTCAATTAATAATAGAGTGATTTTGTTTGCAAGTTAGCAAACAACAAATAGTCCATTGGACAAAGGGAAATGTGTTCGGATAGTCCCTTTTGACCAACTCTACAAGAGATTCACTCATGGGAAAAAGAGGAAGATAGAAAAGTAGATAAATTTATTTTTGAATTTGAATAAATAAAAATTGTTTTTATTTCTTTTTAAACTCAATATTTTATAGCCTCAATCAAGAAGTTGATGGGAAGTGTTCGGGCTACCAAGAGGAGTCTATTTAAGCTTTTCAAAGCTGGAAATATAAGAAGCAAAATTTTACACTCATAATTCCTTTCTTTAAGAGATCGAAGGGCTCCTCTAATGAGCCCATTCTTCCTAACCTACCAAAGTAGGTCATAAAGGAAGAAAAATGATTTAAAACAACCAATCTGATATTGTTTTGTAGGGTCCTATAACCACAAATCAATTTAGGGACTATAACTGTTTGGTATCAGAGCCACTGGTTACAGGAGAACAATGTACCTTACAACAGTAGTTAGAAGCCTTTATGGCTATGTACTAGGAGGATCGAGCCAAGACATAGTAGAAAGAGAATAGGAAAAGGTGGTTAGCGAGGCTAGGCAAAATGCTGTGACGACTTAATTGGAAGAACTTTCTCACAACCTAGCTGCAAATCTTGGGAAAGGCAAAATCATCACAATCACTAAGGTGCATGACCTTGAATGGTAAATCAAGAAGGGGAAATTTGGTTCCTAAGTTTTCAAAACTTGATTCCCCCCTTTTGATGGCTCTACTGATCCCTTAGGATGGCTAAGTCGGTGTGAACACAAGGAAGAAAATGTACAGCTAGCTTTCTTCCACCTTGAAAACGATGCCCAATTGTGGTTTATCAAGCTAGAGATGGACCAACCTCTCATGTCATGGTAGAATTTTGAAACCAATTGTAATTTGTGATTTGGCCTCCCATTCCCATCAACAAGCTATTTCTAAACATTGACAAACTAGTACTGATGATAAATACAAAAGGCAACTTGAGCAACTGGCAGCTCAAGTTAGTACTTTCTCTCAAGAATAGGATGTCGAAATTTTCATTAGTAGGTTAAAGGAAGCCATTGCTATAGAAGTAGAGTGGTAGAATCCTCAAGACCTTACTAGTGCAATGAGTTTGGCCAGACTATATGAAAAGCGGGGTAATCCCTGGAGCGCTGAATCTGTACGAAAGGTTGCTATAAGGGGGAAATCAGCGAACTCCTTCTATCGAAAGGTTGAACCGGGCAAAGATGGAAGATGTGCATGCCAAGGGATTGTGTTTCAATTGTGATGAGCAGTATAAATTGGGACATTAATGCAAAAAATTGTTTTGGTTGGAAGGTATTGATGAAGAAGAGGAGATGGCATAAGAAGTTAAGAACCAACAATATCATTTCATGCTATAATAGGAATGAACAAATTTAGACCATGCAAGTGGAGAATTTTTCAGTAGTAAGCCTTTGCTTATTTTAATTGACTATGGGAGCACTCACAGCTTTGTGGATGCTGCATTGGTGGAACAATTGAAAATTCGCATGGAACCTAAGGCTGAATTGCGGGTTATGGTGGCCAATGGAGAAAAGTTATGTTGTCATGGAATATCCTATTTACTGCCCACAAGGTTAGGGACTCAACTTTTTCTATTCAAATTTATATATGTTGCCTCTTTGTGAATATGGTGAAGTGTTGGGAGTTAATTGGCTTAGAATGCTCGACCATATTTTTTGGGATTTTGTTGATATGGAAATGAGATTTAATCGTAAAATCAAGAAGTAATGGCAGTAAGGACTCCTCCACCAACACAATTGCTTCCTTGTCCACTTCTTCCTTAGAATCGGGTAAAGAGATAGAACTCCAAAGAGTCCTTAATGAGTGCTACTTCATATTTAATATGCCACAGGGCTTGCCCCCATATAAAGGTTGTGACTATCGTATAACTCTAAATCTAGGATTGGGTCCATTGATATGTGCCCCTAATGTTACCCACATATCCATAAAAATAAAGTAGAAAAGCAATGCAATGAGATGCTCAACCAAGGAATTCTTTGACCTAGTCAGTCCCTTTTCTCTTCTCTTATTTTCTTGGTGAAGAAGGCTGATAATTCATGGAGATTTTGTATTGACTACCAAGCACTAAATTTCCATATGATGAAGGACAACATACTAGTGAGTGATGAATTATTGGAAGAATTACATGGGGGTTGTTACTTCTCAAAGTTGGACTTGGGTATCATCAAGTCAGAATGAGAGAGATAGATGTGCCGAAGATACCTTTTCGCACCATCATGGCCACTTCGAATTTTCGGTCATGCCCTTTGGTCTCTCTAATGTCCATCCACTTTTCAAGGCCTCATGAATTATATATTCAGGTAGTACCTGAGGAAGATTGTATTGGTTTTCTTTGATAACATTTTAATTTGTAGTTGTATGTGAGCAAAACATATTCAACACTTGCGTCTAGTCTTCACATTGCTAAAACAACACTGTTTATATCTAAAACAGTGTAACCGCTCATATGGGCGGATCCAAATTTTCTATTTGGGCCATTTAATTTCCTCCCAAGAAGTTGCAATTGACCCACAAAAATTTACAGCCATGATTCAATGGTCGAACTAGGTATTGTTCATGCTTTACAAGGATTTTTGGGTCTTGTGGGCTATTATAAGAAATTTGTTAGCAGTTACAGAACCTTTGCATCTCCTTTGATGACCATGTTAAGAAAAAATTCTTTTCCCTAAAATATGGAGTCCTCGAAAGCTTTTGAAGCTTTAAAACTTGTAGTTAGATCAAGACTAGTATTGGCTCTTCCTGACTTCAACAAGGTTTTTATAGGCGAATGTGATGCCTCTGACTCGGGCGTCATGTTTGTTCTCCAACAAGAAAGTCGGACCCTTGGAGGTCATATATATTGGGTTCAATTTCATTTGCTAACTTGACTCTTTTTCATAAGTGAGCAAATGTTTATGTTGCTAACAACATTGAATTAATAAGCTGATACGGTTTGATTTCTTTAGTGGAATACGGAGCGGGTCGGTAGAATGTTGTAGCAGATGCTATCTCACGCCAGCAACGAGATGTGGGTACATTGTCTAAAATTTCTATGCCACAGTTAACTTTCCATGTTGCTGTGCATGAATATTTCCAGCTCATCAGATTTACAGCAGCCCATTGATCACATTGTTGCTAAGAAAGGGGGGCATAATTGGACTAAAAAAATTGGACTTATTTTCTTTAAAAATAGACTTTTTAATTCAGGCTCTTCTCATCCTCAAGCTATTATTTTTTCTATTCATTCTCAATACCATAAAGGGTATCAAAAAGCTCTTCATCACTTATCTGTTGATTTATATTAGTCTAGCATGAAATGCCAAGTCCAATATACGGTCAGAATTCATGAGAATTGTTAGAAAATAAGCCAGAGCACCTACAGTCGGTAGGTCTCTTACAAACTCTTCCAGTTCCTATCCAAATTTGGTAAGATATCTCCATAGACATCATTGATGGCCTCCCATTTCACATGCAAATCAGTGTTACTAGCGGTGGTGGATTGTTTTTCCAAATATGCTCACTTCCTTCCACTATCTTATCCATATGCAATAATTTCTACGGCTCGTATCTTTTCTGATTAGGTTTTCAAATTACACGGTATGCCGGAATTCATTGTTAGTAATTGGGATGTGACTTTCACTAGCTCATTGTAGATAGAATTATTTCGATTGAGCGGCTCTTCTCTTTCAGTTCAGCTTGTCATCCCTAAAAAGACGGTCAAATAGAGCTTTTAACCGCGTCCCAAAGATGTATCTTCGATGTTTCACTGGCAACCAACTGACTCTAGCTTAATTGGGTTGTATGGGTTGAATGCTCCTATAATACTAGCTTCCACACATCTTTAAAAGCCACACTTTTTTGAGAGAGTTTATGGTTGTCCTTCACCAAAATTGTTATCTTACTGCCTCAGTCTTTCCAAAGTTACAACAGTTGATGCTGAATTGTAAACCAGACAGCAACTATTGGCAGATTTGAGGGACCACTTATTGTAAACCCAACATGTGATGAAATCAAATTATGACTCCCATCACCGGGACATTTTAAATTTGAAGTTGGTGTTGTGGTGCTTCTCGAGTTGACCAAGTCTATGAGACATTCACTCCTAGGAAGAGGAGGAAGATAAACTATTAAATAAGTTGATTTTCTAATTTGAAATTGAATTAATAACAGCTGTTTTTATTTCTATTTTTCAGTTAAGATTTTATAGCCTTAATCAGGAAGTTGTTAGGAAGTGTCAAGGCTGTCAGGAGGAGTCTATTTAAGCCTTTCAAAGCTGGAAATAAAGGAAGCAGAATTTTACTTTTATATTCCTTACTTTAAGAGATTGAAGGTTATAAAGGAAGAGAAACCCTTAAAAACAGCTCACCTGAGTATTATTTTGCAGGGTCCCATAACCAGAAATCGGTCTAGTGACTATAACATATTTACTTTGTGATTTTTGAATTTTAAGATTCGAAGGTATGATGCTTTTTCCTAAGAGTGATTCTTAAGTTCTAGGAGTAATTCCGAGTTTAACAACTGTAGGAGTGATTCCTAAACCTATTCCTTTGTTCAAATTGCTTTTCTGTAAAACCCAATCTGAATTCAAACATCCTACTCTGAAATTTCAGCGCTGAATTCCTGGTCCCAGCAAACTTAAAACAGTTGTACATCCCAGATTGTAAATTTATATTAGCTCTATCAAATAATTGGCTTACTCTTCTATCCATCATGCGAATCAAAATATATGGAAACAAGTATTCGTAAGTATATTGTGAATAGTATTGGAATAATATCAGAAAAGATGTTAAAAATCAATTTATTTATCATGTGTTTTATCTTTTCATAGTAGGAGGGCTGTCATAAGAGTTTTCCTAGTCTTATTTTGACTACAATGTCTAATTATTGCATGAAACTATAGGCTATTTCTGTGGCTGAAAGAGTTTCTGATGAGCGTTGTGAATCTGCACCTGGTTCAGATGGCTCTCTGGTTGGTTATCAAGTTCGCCTTGATAGTGCAAGGTGTTAATCTTTCATCTCTTCTGCTTCTTTTTATCTCTAGTTTTACTCATTCCTTGTGTTCAGAAATTCACATGCAAAACATCCTCTTACCACTTGTTTGCTTATAGTTGTTTTAGGCAAGATGTAGCTGTTTTTTTTATTTTATTGTTTTCCTGAGGTATATTTTAGCCTCATTATTTTCTCTCCTTAAAATGAAAAGGAGAAACTGCAATAGATTTTTGTCAGTTTCCTATACCCATAAAATAAAATGAAGGTGGTCAATCTATTGATGATTAAAGGTTGTTTTAAGTCAGTAGTGCTCACAGATGAAAGGTGGATAGTATCAATTTAATATGTTTTTCCCTGCAGCGGTGTTACACTCGAAAGGTTATTATGCATACAATGATTGCCATCTTTGTTGATTTTTAAGCGTTAAAGTTTTTTCCTTCCCCTTTTCTATCTATAACTCATGTTTGCTGTCGAGAGTAGAAATGAAGGACATTTTCTGCCATGTGTTTATTGATATTTTTTGCCTATTTTTTTTAATCATATGTGTTTGAGAATTAATCTTTCGTTGTATATGTCACAGGAATGAGAAAACAAAGCTTCTCTTCTGTACAACAGGGATTCTTCTGAGGAAGCTTGCTGTATGAAAATTTACTTATCAAAGATTCTTGTAGTATGATCTTAATATTTGGCAGCTTTGTTTGCATTAGTTCCTACGTCAAATGAAAGCCTCAGGGATTAGTGTTATTTTGAAGATTAATAGGCATTTTTTCGTTTGAAGACATTAGAAATTTGAACGTATGTTCTCAGCTTATGTCCCATTTACAATACCCATAAATTTTTTCTTTTTCATTGTCAAACAATTTGCAGCGGGATAGGAACTTGACTGATGTTACTCATGTGATAGTTGATGAAGTGCATGAGCGTTCTCTTTTGGTAAGTACAGTTTAATGCTATTTTAAAAAGGGTCTTGTTTTATACTCAAAGCATTTGGAATTCAGTTCAGTTTCTTTCTATCTGATGCCACCTGCAACAATGTAGGGTAACTTGGGAATTAGATTTCTTGATCTAATGGTTGATGTCATTGTTGCATGTACTTTGTGCCTAATATATCTCTATTAGCCAGTCAGTATGATTTAAGAACCTGTTGTAGGGTTTTATGAATGGTTTGTAATCATCCTTTTATTTACTTTGAAAATCTTTTCTTATTTTTTGACTTTTAACTCTCTTCAAAAGGAAAAATGTCCTGCTTTGATATATCAGATCGGAAGTTAGTTGAACAATATTAATTATATTCTTTACTGTTACAGGGTGACTTCCTACTAATTATTTTGAAGAACCTGATTGAGAAGAAATCTTCTAATGGAACATCAAATCTGAAAGTTATCCTGATGTATATTTTCCACTTATAATATCTTATTTCTATTTTTTTTGCGTTTGTGATATAACTTTGGTGCTCTGTGTGCGTATTGATCTTTTTATTTTGTTTCAACTCAGGTCTGCAACTGTTGATTCTAGCTTATTTGCCAGCTACTTTGGAAATTGCCCTGTGCTTACTGCGATAGGTCGAGCACATCCTGTGACAACTTACTTCTTGGAGGATGTATATGAAAGCATCAGCTATGTTTTAGATTCAGATTCTCCAGCTTCCTTAAGATACCAAAAATCCACAATTGACAAGGTGCTTTAGTATTTTGATTATGGAAAATGAATAATGTCTTGCTTTTGCTCTTCTATTTTCTTTAATTTTGGTAAACTTATACTATTCAATCATTTTAGTTTGATTTTTTTCCTACATATATTTCAATGGCACTTCGTTTGTTGCTTGTATGGCTTGTAAAAAGTTGTTGCATTGATTGTGAGTTGATACGTGTTGGGAAATATCTGGGTAGATATTTCCTAGGTGTTAATGACTTCTAAAAGTTACCTAAATTAGATCAATTAGAATATTATGTACAGCTGTTAGTTTCCTAAAATAGATCCTTGTATTCCTATATATACTTGTACCTATGTATTGACTGTTAAGGGAATAATAATATACATCTGTTCAGCTTATATTACTGCAGTACGCTTTGCATTGTCCACTAATAAGAGCATTTTTAATTGGGTTGATGTACCATACAAATTATGCATTAATGAGACGTCACTTAAGAAACTATAAACACATTGAACCTATTGGAAAAATCTGAAATAGCATGTAAGTAAAGACGTTTTCAAAAAAATATCTAGTTGAGGCTTCTTCGGTCATTAAAAATTGCTCGTCTAACTTGCATGTTTTAACTTCCTATTTCTTTATATAAAAAGTGACTCTGCATTACTGGGGTAGTCATAAGTTTTGGTTACTTATTCCTGGTCATGTAGCATGTGAATTCACCATAATGTTAAATGCTTATAAGGTTTTCTGTGTATTGCAAGCTCCAATGTGTTTTATGATAGTGAATATTTTTCTTGTTTTATGAAACTCTTAACTAATGAGTATTGTAGCTATAGAGTGGCCCTGTGAATAATCGAAGGGGTAAGAAGAATCTTGTCTTGTCTGGATGGGGTGATGATTCTCTGCTTTCTGAGGATTGTGTTAACCCTTATTACGTTTCAAGCAATTTTGAATCATACACTGAACAAACAAGGAAGAACTTAGTAAGTGTCATAAACATGAATCTGGTATAGTTTTCCTTTATTAACAACTTGATTTTGGAGCTGTCTGATCTTTCATTTTCTTCAGAAAAGATTGAACGAAGAATTCATTGATTATGATCTCCTTGAAGATTTGATATGTCATGTTGATGAAACTTGTGAGGAGGGGGCAATACTTGTGTTTTTGCCAGTAAGTTCATCTGACAAAGAATTCATATGAGCTTATTGTGGAGTCATGTTCTCTTTTAGTATTATATCCTATGTTACTGATTATCTTTATTGTTCTATTGTAGGGAGCTTCAGAAATTTACACGTTAGTTGATAGGCTTATTGCATCTTATAGATTTGGTGGGCCATCTTATGATTGGGTTCTACCCTTACACTCATCTATAGCATCAATAGATCAAAAAAAGGTGTTTATGCAACCTCCTAAAGGCATACGCAAGGTAACAAGTGGTAGTCAATTATGTTTCTTTTATTGTTTTACTTACAAGAAGTTAAGCTAGTTTCTTCTTTGTTTAAGTATGCTTCCTTTCCCATATAATCAATATATCTTATATAACACTACAATTTTTGTCTTTCAGCTTATATTTTCTTTCATCACTTTTCAATTTAAAGATAAAAGCTAAAACTAAAGTTTCTTGCTTTTGACCAATGATGCTTTGGAACTTCAAGGAAAAGTAGGCTGAACTAATAGGTTAGAAAGAATGGCGTAAAGTTAATATGTGGACATATTGAAAAGGAGAAGTTGGCTCTTTTGAACTTTACACTAGATAAGAATCACTTTTTGATATTGTCATCGCAAATTTATTTCTCCTACCTTGAGTTTTCTTGCTATAGATAAAAGAGCTTTCTTTGAGAAATGGAAAGTGGTTTAAGCATCAATTTGTTAAGTGGAATGTAGCTAAACAACCTTTTACGGAAGTATATTAAATTCTTCTCTTTATGTTACCATCCTTCTTTAGAAAAGGTTGATGATAAAGGCACCATAAATGTAGATTAGCCATTGTGGGAAATTAGTTGTTTGACTGGCAACCACTTTTGGTTGTTTGTTCCTCCATATAACTAAATTTCCACCAAGGAAAGTACAGTACCTAGAGGTGGATCTTCTATCAATCATTGACCTAGTATACTCTGCATTGGTGTATGCTTCGAGTACAACTCCAACATTCCTTTTGAACAAAATGCCTTTTCTTGGAGTCCTTTTAAGATAGTTCAACACCTTGTATGATGCTTGCAAATGAACTTCTTTATGAATTGACTGATTACACTTATGACATAGGCAATGGCAGCTTAGTATGGGATCTCTATGCAAGAAGGCATTCTTCATATCAGATTGTTATAAGTGCCAATCATAGTGAGCAACTATGGATAACAATACTATGTTCATCTTAGCAATAGGAGAAAGTTTCTTCATAATCTGTCCCATATGTTTGAGTATAACCCTTGGCCACCAGTATTGCTTAGCTCTCAAGTGTGCATTTGCTTTATACTTCATAGAAAAACCCATTTACATCTTATTGGCCTTTTTCCTTTTGGTAAGTCCACTACTTCCCAATTTTGTTTTTTCTCCAAAGCCTTCATTTTAATATTCATAACATTTTTTCCAATTTTTAAATGATAAAGCCTCAGATAATGTGATGGGAATGGATATAGTGTTTAAGCTCATAAAGAAGCCCCTATGAGAAGGTGAACATTTTTCAAAAGACACAAAAATGTGAGTGGATATAATGGGTGTTTAGTGCATGTCCTAGTTCCTAGTTTAATAACAAGAAGCAAATCAATGTCAGAAATAGTCTTAGTTGGAATTAAAGGGATTAAAATATGTTACCTCATTTCTAGAGTTCAAGTTTGCTGCTTGGACTTGCTTTGGTCTAGGCATAAGTTTCTTCTTTCTTGAGTACACTTGAGATAACCCAACATTAATGAGACCACTGACCCTAAACATGTGTCTTAACCAACCATTTATGCTTTGGAAGCTCACATTCATCAACAATAAAGGGACTAAATAGCTAACAATTTGAATAATGAAAGGAATATCAACTTAAGGACATCCTAAGGTAGGTGACCTAAATGACAATGATACCAAATTCTATTAATATTGGACGTGACATACTCATAAAAAGATGGAGGTAAGAATTTCTCAACCTTAATTCTTCCACTTCTATAAGTAGTAACGGCCATCACTCTCCTTTTTAGGTTGCCCAATCATTTTCTTTGTGTCTTGTTCCTGAAACACAATGTGAAGGGAAGGGAAGAATGTTGCTTGACGATTGGTATCTTTAGTGAGTTTTTGGATGAAAATAAGGTTTGCGAACAGTTTAGGAACGTGAAAAACATTTTCTAGTATAGGAGAATTGCTCAAGTAAATGTCCTCATAACTTGGAGTTGAAAGAAAGATTTTTATTTCTAAAACAAAATATCTTACTCTTTACATTCTATGTTCTCTCTTATATAACACTC
>JANQBM010000005.1:17488714-17515301 GCA_025594535.1 Erythroxylum domingense | reverse complement strand
CTCTATACATATTCTAAGTAAGGCAACTAACTAATATTAGGAAATATACAACTAATGCTGATTCTAAGGAGCTAATTATAGGGATTCTAACCATTATTCCTGATTTATGTTCACATGTAATAGACATTTACAACACTTGGTATAGTGGTAATGGGGGGCCCATCAATTATGACTATCTTCGCATAAATAGAATCAAGAGTATGAGAAGAAAAGTATTTGGAGGAACATGTCATATGATCGGTGACTTTGAAATCAATGCACCACATTCTTGGAGAATTCTTTGCAAGACATTAGTAGCATGGAAATACTTGAAAATGTTGGTGAACATGTACCTGCTGAGGATGGTTTTTCGAGAGTCCCTAAAAAAATCTTCAATTTCTCATCGTCTTCCTTGTTGAATTTAGAGAGAACTTTGTGAACTCCTTCATTGCTAAGAGATGTGTTGGCAATGTATGTTGTACTTTCACTTATACTCAAGTTGTTTTGTTGAGGGAATGTCATCGAGTTTCCAACATTGCTCCCTCATATGGTGATGCTTTTTGTAGTACCTGCAAAACACAATCCTTGTTGAAGGGCTTGAACAAATCTATCTATTTAAGGCTGTAAATCACTAAATTCACTCACCTTTGTTGTATTGGTCATAAGAGTTGAAACATCTCCTGTTTGGCTTTTTAAGCATGACTCTTCTTCATCCCTCTTCATCCCAAATCGTTGACATTGTCTCATTTAAAGAGGGCAGGTCCTCTTTTCACAAAATTGCTCTAATAGCATCAAACTCAATGGTAAGACTAGTTGAGAAATCATGAATACAATCATTTTCTATGAACCATTTTAGAATTGCATCATCTTAATGGTGTGCATTTGGATGCATTGGTAATGATTCATTTCTTACCATAGACCTTGCAAGAGAATCTAATTTTCTTTTACAAATCGATTCCCATGTTTGGTTGTTGAAAATTTTGTTTTGATTGTAGAGGTTTAGACAATGCCATGAACTTTAGAATAAATTTATCCACTAACTTCCCAAATCTTCTTATCAGTACTAAGGAACACACATACATCATTTATTTATGGAAGCATCAAATTCAACAGCCATGACATCATCATGGGATCTTAGTTGGGATCTGTTTTGATAGGACTCATGCTCAATAGATGGGTCAATTTCCCTTTACCCTTCAAGAATATGCGAACCAACAATGATACCATTCAATCAAGATGCTAGATGAATATTTTGTGAATCCTCAATTGTAGAAGCAACAGTATCCTTAATCACAGGAGCATCTAAGACAAGATCTATTTTGATGGGCTCTAACACGATTGTTTGGAAAGATAGAGAAGGAAGAGTGAATATAATATTGAAACAAGATAAGGAAAAACATGGAATAAAAGAATTTAGCCAAAGGAAGGATACAAAAAATCATAATTTCATGAAAGAGTTCATAACTCCAATACCGTGTTAATTTTTTTTTTAATATCCATTTTGGAGGAAGATTAGTGGTTCATATATGAGAGATGCTTATATCTTTACCCAGAACTTTAAGAGATTATCTCTTTAATTATTTTTTTTAGCATTTGAGCTAAAGATTATCTTTTTAATTGTTACTATTAGTTGATGTGTGAATTTGACTAATTTACCCCCTAATGCTAAGAAATGGACATTTGGTGTGTGAAGTTTGCAAGGCTTAACATTTGCGTGTGTCAACAGGACTAGACATCTATAGGAAAGCCCATCACCAAACTAGGTGGCTTTGATACCATGTAACAAATTGTGATTTCTAGAAATGACTTTTAATACAAACAAATAGTCTACATATATGAGAATATATACAACTAAAACAATAAAGCATAATGTAGCTGATCTTAAAGCAATTCAGTTAAGTTGGGCAGCTTTGGTGTACTATATCTGGAAGGAGCGGAATTGCAGAATTTTTAGACAACAAAATTGGAGCATAGAAATGGTTTTTCAGGACATTTTCCTCCATTGCAGATTGGCCATGTTAGCAAGAGGAATACCAGCAAATCTGTGAAGTAGAATGAAGAGAAGATGGGGATTGGAGTAATACTGGTTTTTGTGGTCTCATAAATACCCTTAGATATTAAGAAGTAGACGTTTACTAGGAACCGCAACTCTTTGTACATTTGGATTATCCTTGACCTTTTTGTATTCTAGATGTGATTACTTTTAATCAAGGAAAACTTTAACTAAAAAAAAAAAACAAAAAATAATAGTTGAAAATCTCACGCAGATAATACAGCTATCTAATTGGTATATACAACCCACTAGAATCTCTGAAATTATGGAATTCATCAAATCTTTTAGATTTCATGGTTTCCTCAATTAATTCTCATTATTTGACCATTTGATATTGGTTGAATGAAATGAAATTGTAGTGATTTTCCTCAATCAATTCTCATTATTTGACCATTTGATATAGGTTGAATGAAATGAAATCATAGTGACATAAATTTCTGTTTTAGCATATGCACTCGATTGAGCTAAAGGAATTGGAAAAAAAGGTGGGGGTTTGTGGGTTGTTTTATACAAATCCAACTTAAATGAAATGAAAGTATTTATGATATATCAAGCATAGTTGTAGGATGAAAAAGTTGGTATTCTTAGAAACCATATAATCTACACAAGTTTCCATACCTTTTGCATTATTGTGACTTTGTGCTCCAATAAGTCTTAAATCTTGTCTCTTCTTCGTGTTTATGTTCTTGATCCAGGTTATAATTGCCACAAACATAGCTGAGACCAGTATAACAATAGATGATGTGTTGTATGTGATTGATTGTGGAAAACATAAGGAGAATCGATATGATCCTCGAAAGGTTTGTGCTCCTTTTCTTTCCCCTTAAAAACAAATTTGATAGTATAAAATGAGTTTATGAGCAAATTGCATATTAATTTTTCTGCATTTGTTTTCTTCCTTTCTTCATGTCAAAAATAGAAAGAATAATGGCATATTTTTTTCATATTGAAAAGGTATACTTGATACAAAAATATATAACTTGCTGTAGGAAAAATAAGAATCGAGCAAGGAAACTACTTAAACCTACAGTCCTGTGATATTTGGGATCCGATTCAGCCCTAACTTGATATATACAAATTGATGGAATAATTATAATAAAGTAGATATCACGACACTTCATTTAGATTTGGTTGGTTGTTATCGGCAGAACGTGTGAAAGATGTGATTTTATGAAGTTTGGAGACAAGCTAATTAATGTATCTTAGTTTTCATGTACCTGAAAGTAAGATAAATTTGTATCTTTGTAGAATTAATTAGCATAGTTGATTGCATGTATTATGTGTTTTTCCTCCCCCTCACCATCCTCACCTGTTTTTTAGAAGATCTTTAATCAAACATGTTGTCCCAAATTACTGAAATGAAAAGGTGACTTTGGAAGTGGAGCCTTTTGTAGTTTCTGCTCACTCTATGCTATTACTTATTTGCTGGCATATGTTTGAGCTATTGGAAGTGAGAATGACAGTTTTTTTGTCTGCTTGGTACTGCAATTCATAAAGGAAGTGAGAGTAGGATCCTATGAGCTGTCAGAAGTCTAGACATTGGAGAACTTTAAACTAATGCATTGTTGAATTTTCATTTCACTAATATGTACAAGGAAACAGGATTGCAAAGCCTTTTCACTTCAAAGTTCTAGGTTTTCCATATTTCCTTTTCCAGATTGCATACATGGATTGATTTTTGCATGTGATGGCTTATATTTTGACACCTTCTGGCTAGATGAACAATAACGAGGTCAAAGTTAGCAAAATGAAACTTCTACAGATGCATACTTTCTTGCATTAGCCTCTCTTTCATATATTAATTACAAATACAATCTAGTTATTTTTGTATGATAGGGTTAATTCTATAGTTATTTCCTTGGTTACTTTCATCCATGGGGACTTAGTTTTGTTGGTGGCTTTAGAAATTATCATGCATGGTTGAAGATTGGATATCACAAGCTAATGCAAGACAGCGTCGAGGAAGAGCTGGACGTGTAAAACCTGGAACATGCTTTTGCTTGTACACGCGTCACAGATTTGAGAAACTCATGCGTCCTTACCAGGTATGTCCATGTTCGACTTAAGGACATGTAATGTAGTATTTTAGTTAGCTTTTGTAATGTAGTATTTCCTTTGTTGTGAAGCTTTATTGATCTTTCAACTAATATTATCTCGTCAATGATACTAAGGTTCCTGAGATGCTTCGGATGCCCTTAGTAGAGTTATGTTTGCAAATTAAGTTACTGTCGCTGGGTCACATAAAGCCTTTTTTATCCAAGGTAACTAATGCTTTTCTTGATCTCTATGGTGCACGTCTTTATTGACAGAAATATTCTAACCAATTTTATTATTCAATTATTTTCAGGCTTTAGAACCTCCCAAGGAGGAGAGTATAACTTCTGCAGTTTCATTGTTGTATGAGGTAGTTTTGTGTTCCTAAAATTTTCATTTTATGGATTTCATAGCAACTACTAAAACTTTTCTGAGGAAAAACTGAACCAATTAAACCAAATTCAAATCAGTTGGAACCAACTTTTAAATAGTTGAAAAATGAGAACAATCTAAAGGTAGAGAAAAAGAACTGTACTCTTTTAAGTTCAGTGAATTCAAGAGGACTACAAGACACATCAATGTGGTTGCCTATATGTGTTATAGATCTAAAGTGCTTGTGTTTGCCTATAAAATATAACTTTCTTCAAGGTGGAGAACATGCATTATCAATTTAATATCCGAACTTAACCTGACAAGTTGATATCCAAACTTAAACTAATGGTTCATGAAATACAACAATTGAAGCAATTTGCTTTGGTGTTTGATTATCATAAACTCTAAATGCCCCGATTGAGGTAAAACAAGCTTAGTTAGTATGCCCTTTTAACTATAGCAATTATTAAGGGTACATTGAATTGATATTAAAATATTAAAACGTTGACAATTAGTTAGAGATGCTGAGTAAAATACCTTACAGAGAAGACAGGCACAATGTTATGACAGTGATGGAACTCTACATGGTATTTATGATGTTTATACTCAGACATTTCATCATTTATTTTATTGTTACACTGTAGTTTGGAAGTACTTTCACCATTGGGCTATTTTCAGGTTGGAGCAATAGAAGGAGATGAAGATTTAACACCTCTTGGTCATCATTTGGCAAAACTTCCTGTTGATGTATTAATTGGAAAGGTGTACAATCTTTTGTTGCTTCTATTCCTTTAATAATTGATTTGTGAATTGCATTGTCAAAGAAATGGTTATGTTTGGACTTTGCAATTAAAAGACGCATTGTCTAGTTAATGCTTTTCTTAATAGATTTGTAAGTCATCCTTGAAGAGGTTAGAGAATGTCATTGTTAACCTTTTCTTAAAAAAAAAAAAAAAAGAGGAGCTAAGAGGCTACTTAGTTTTGATCTATTCTTTTCAAAAGGTTCTTATTTTCATTTTTGTTGGTTTTGTTACTTTTCAATGGAACATTAGATATGTCTAGATCTATTTGCTTCTGATAGTTGAAATATTATGCAAATGCTTGTCATTCATAAAAGGCTCCTTATTTTTAGTCCAGCATTTTCAAAATGGTATGTATTGTATTATGTTGGTTGTATTAACTTCCAGTTGAATTTTAGTTACATCTACATCACTTATGTTTCTGATATTGAGATACTACTTAACGCCTTCCCATTAATTTGTTCAATTTCTCAAATTATTTCTCTAACTTTGGTTTCCATCGACACATGTCCTTTTTATATTTGTTTCTTTTATGTTTTTCTCGTATTTGTTTATGTAGATATTCCTAAACAGTTAAGCATTGTAGTGAATGTTCCAAACTTAAGGTCTTTGGCTCTGTTTTCTGCACCATTAATGTCTGTTTGGAATGTACTTCTCCTCATTCAGATTAGTCCTAATCTTTTTGCTTGAAAATGCTGATAATGATTTGATTTCGTGTTGACTGTTGAATGTATCTATTGTACTATACTAGTTCTTGGACATATAGAAGTGTGCCTAATACTAACATCGGTTTTATTTAGAGTTCATTTCATTTTTTGTATTGTCTAAGCATGTTGCTCTGGTTCTGCAGATGATACTTTATGGAGCAATATTTGGCTGCTTATCACCTATTCTATCAATTTCTGCATTCTTGAGCCATAAATCACCTTTTGTTTACCCAAAAGATGAGGTCCATATTCTTATATTTACAGTTTTACTAAAACATAAATGTCATTATGTTTTTCATTTTCCTTCTCTTCTTCCAATAGAGGCAAACTGTTGAAAGGGCCAAGTTTGCATTGTTGACTGATAAGCTGGATGACTCAAATGATTCAAGTGACGGTGAAAAACAATCTGACCATATCTTGATGATGGTTGCCTATGCAAAATGGCAGAAGGTTTTGTATGAGGTGCGTGGATCTGCTTTACTTTTGTAGTTTGATACATACATTATGTAGAAACATTAAATATATAATTGTCATCTAATCTATGGATCTCATTTCTTTTAGAAATGTCTTTACTAAAGTCCCAACTTTGCATTCAATATTTAGTTATGTTATAGTATCCTATATTGACGTGAAAATGTTAAAAGGCTTATAAGTAGTAAGGGCTAACTATCTAAGTGACTAATTCTAGTCATTTTGACAATGGTTGACCCAGGCCCAATTCTTGTTATGGGCTCTACACTCTACCTATATTAAAGATTCTAATATGGTATCAGAGCATATTTGGTCTGGGTTGTTAATTTCCCGGTTGTCCTTCTGGATGTCCCATCCCGGTTACTGTTGTGTTTATTTCAAGTGGCAATTGGATGTCCAGTCCCAATTGTACTTGAGGGAGAGTCTTAGAGTATTCCGTATTGACTAAACGTTGAAAATTTAAAGGGTTTATAAGTAGTAAGGGCCAATTATTCAAGTGACGAGTTCTAGTTATTTTGACAATGGTTGACCCAAGCCTAATTATTGTTAATAGGCTCTACACTCTACCCATATTAGAAATTCTAATAAGTTATAATCTCCTATATCAGGTTATCCTCATGCGTAATAATGTTTTCCTATGTTTAATGACAATGTCAAACCACTTGATTATGTTCCAATCTTCAGCAATGAACAATAGCACCATAACTTATGCTATCCTAAGCAAAGTCTTTACCTTTTTCTGTTTTTCGTTATGGTGATTATGGTTTGAGTCCACTCACATATCTTTTTGGTTTTAGATAATTTGTTACTTTAACAGATGATTATTCTCATTATAAATGGCTATTTTTGTTATGAAGTTGAATGAAAGTGGGTAATAATATTCTAATATATTGAATAGAAATTACACAGCCATATATAGGCCATTACGAGTAGGAATTTAAATATGGAAAGTTATCTAAAGCTATCTAACGTAATTCCTTAGTTTAAGGGATTTCAAACTTATTCTATCTTAATTATTTATAGCCTATCTATATCTCGATATAATCTATTTACAGTTGTTTAGTATCTTGACAGGAATATTAGTCATAATATTCCACCGACACTCCCCCTCAAGCTGGTGAATAGATATTGATCATTCCCAGTTTGCAGCTAAGTTCTTCAAATCTGACTCTTGCAAGTGCCTTGGTAAAATCATCTGTGGCTTGATTGCTGGTGGGCATATAGGCAAGATCAATTAATCCATATTCCACTTTCTCTTTGATGAAATGACGATCTATCACCATATGCTTGGTTCTATCGTGATGTATAGGATTCTTTGCAATCCCTATTGTGGCCACGTTATCACACCACATTTTTGTTGGAGGCTCTATTGTGATTTGTAGCTCTTCTAGGAGCCTCTTGATCCATATTCCTTCACATATTCCAAGTGCCAAGGCTCTATACTCTGCTTCGGCACTGCTTCTTGCAACCACTGGTTGCTTCTTGCTTCCCCAAGTAACTAAGTTGCCCCACACAAAGGTGCAATAGCCTATTGTGGACCTTCTATCAGTTACAAATCCGGCCCAATCGGCATCTGTGAAAACTTCAATGTTCCTTGCTCCCCCTTTCTTAAAGAATAACCCCTTTCTAGGTGTCATTTTTAAGTACTTCAGGATTCTAAACATTGCCTCCATGTGTTCCTCTTGAGGATTGCTCATAAATTGACTAACCACACTGACAGGAAAACTGATATCTGACCGAGTATGATATGAATAAATCAGTTTTTTAACCAATCTCTGATATCCCCCTGTGTCCACTGGTGTACCACCCTCTGCAAGACTTAACTTATATGTTGGTTCCATAGGAGTTTCTGCTGGCTTTGCTCCTAACATCCCAGTTTCTTGTAAAAGATCAAGAGTATACTTCCTTTGGGACACGGAGATACCTTTACTAGATCTGGCCACCTCCATTCCAAGGAAATATCTCAAGTTACCCATATCTTTGATTTCAAATTCTTGAGCCAAAGAATTCTTCAGCTCCTGTATATCTTCCCAATCATCACCTATAATGACAATGTCATCAACATAGACTATAAGGATAGTTATCCTACCACTAGTCAAACGTCTAATAAACAGGGTGTTATCAGTCTGGCATTGATAGTAATCAAGATTCTTCATTGCTTTTGCAAATCTCCCAAACCATGTTCGAGATGACTGCTTCAGGCCGTACAGAGACTTTTTAAGTTTGCATACTCTCTGAGGGTGGTTGTTTCCTACTAATCCCGATGGCAACTCCATATACACCTCCACTTCAAGATCATCATTCAAGAAGGCATTTTTGGCATCAAGTTGATGTAGGGGCCAGTCTAGATTGGCAGCTAGTGACAAGAGAATCTTAATTGTATTGAGTTTGGCTACTGGTGCAAATGTTTCTTGGTAGTCAATCCCACGTGTTTGTGTAAACCCCATAGCCACAAGTCTTGCCTTATGCCTATTAATACTTCCATCAGGATTGTATTTGATGGTAAACACTCATTTGCATCCCACCACAGTTTTTCCTTGTGGTAAGTCTATTACCACCCAAGTTTGACTCTTCTTGAGTGCACTTAGTTCATCATTTATTGCCTCCCTCCATTTGGGGTCCTTGACAGCCTCCTGAAAATTATGAGGTAATTTTTCAGTAGATAACTGAGTAGCAAATGTCTGAAAATGTGGAGTTAACCTATTATAAGAGACAAACTTGCTAATTGGGTGCCTTGTACATGATCTTGCTGAGTCATTGGTCACCATATCAGCAATCACATCGCCGTCTTTACAAACTCGAAGCAAATGGGCATATACTTCTGTAAAGGAAGGAAGCGTCTCACTAGTTAACAACTGTGTGCGTGCCACATTATATTCAGAACTAAACCATGCTAAGAAACACTGTACTACAATCTGATCCTCTTGTTCTTGCCTTTACTTTATGTCAGCAACAATTAGAAACATGGCTTGCTTTTCTTTAAGGGCTTGTTTTACTTTAGTATAGTACTGAAACAAGGAGCGACCTCTTTGTTCCTCTCGGTAAATCTTTAACAATAATTCATGAACACGAGATAGATCTTGTTTGCAAGCATACAGAAATTCCAGATATTCCCATAGTTCTTTGACACTATCACAATGATTCACATCATCATCAACAGTTGAGTCTAGAGTATTTTGAATTTGATTAAACAATTTATAATCCTCCATTAACCATTTCTTTCGAGCAACAACATCAATCTTAGGAGGCGGATTACTAGTTAAATGATCTTCCAAATCTATACTAGTCACAAATCTGCAAATAGTCCTTTTCTATTGTGCATAATTTTTCCTTCCAATCAATTTTCTATCAGTAATTTTAGATGAACCCAACGTAATTTCAGTAGTAGTCTTCTTATCCCCACCCATATTGCTACTCTCAGCCATTTTTCAATTGACTATTAAGCAGATAAAGGAGAAATGGAACGACAGAAATAGAAATACCTCAAACTGTTCAGAAACAAAAACATTCAGGGAGCTACGTAATCAACAACATAACAGAAATATCGCAGCAGCCACACCAACACAACAAAAGAAAGCTACGCAAATTAGAAAAAAAAAATCACACTTGGGAGCTACGGATCGTTGGACTATCTACCACACCAACACAGATCAACAATACCCGAAAACTAACCGAATATTCAGACAGGGACAGAGGAGGCGATGTTGGAGCAAGAAACTGGTTCGGCAGACCAAGGCTCACGAGCCCTCACTTGTCGGTACGTGGAAACGACGTCTTTGAATGGGTGGCACGTGTGGGTCACGTGGTGGAATCCAAAGACCGAATTTGAAGGGATGGTTGATTGGCATCAGTAGAGTCTTGTGAAGGAGGAGGTGAGAAAAAATTTCTCCAAAAAGTGTGTCACCCGCACAATCGGTACACTGCCTCACAATGGGGCAGAAAACTAAAGAAGAGACGCAGAAACTCGACTAGGCTTTGATATCATGAGAAGAATGAGAAGAATAAGTTTTTTATATCTTTATTAGAATGATATTACAGGTATTTATATAGGAATTTATATAGGAATATATAGGTTAAATTAGGAAAGTAATCCTTATAATCATGCTAAAATCCCTATGACTATGTTATTTACATTAACTATATAATCCCTATGATTATGTTAACATCAACTATATTTCTGTAACATCTTTCATTTTACTTCATCAAAGATATCCCTTAAATGTTGTGCAAAACCTATAGATTCAACACTAACTTGTGTTGTTTTTCGTAAAGGAACAAAATCAGTAGGTTATCTAAATTACTAAAATTATTTCAAAAGAACTTTTACTAGTTGACTTATTTATGAATTGCTGTATGCAAATTCTGTCATTGGAAGAATTAGGTCCTAATTATTCACATTGTCCTTGACCAAGCATCTTAACAAGTCCTCCAAGCTTCTATTCACCACCTTTATTTGTCCATTATTTTGGGGATAGAAAGAATTTGAAAACTAAAGCTCAATATTCGATATTTTCCATAGGGTTTTCCAAAAATAATTGATGAATTTCACATCGTGATGAAAAGACAATGCTTAAATGTAATCTATGGAGACGTACCGCTTTGAAGAAGAGTTTAGCCATGTGGACAACATCATAAGTCTTGGAATATGAATTAAATGACTCAATTTTGAAAACATATCTACCATTACAAGAATAGAATCATAAGCTCTTATAGATTTAGGGATTCCCAAGACAAAATCCATATTTGTTCTGCCATGGTTCATAAGGCATGACAGCTTTGTGTATAATCCAAAATTTCCCTTCTTTCCTTTGGCTAATTGACATGCTCGACATTACAATATGACTTTAGACACGCCCCGCTTTAAAGAGCCCAACAAAAACAATCTTCAACCATTGCTATGGTTTTATATCTTCCAAGTGACCTACTGCCCCTCCTCCATGCAATTCCTAAATCACATACTCCCTTATAAAAGTACTGGGTAAGCAAGGTTGATTTCCTTTGGAAAAGTAGTCATCATGGATCACCAAAAGAAGTAGTTGTCCTTTGTCCAGCTGCAATTTTCACATAAATTATCTCGAAATCTCAATAAGATATTCTCTTTTTAGCTTTTCAAACCCCATAACTTTTACTGTCAAAGTATTAAACAAATGGCTCTTTCTACTACTTCTACTTTATCACCCATTACAATAAGATCTACATCTACCTTAACTCGGTTAGTTGTTTTCTCAACTCCAAGGACACCACCAAGTCTTGAATCCAAAAGCCCTGGCACCCTTAGTAGTTGTGAGCTAATCTTTTAGCTCCCTATTTTATTATTTCAGCCTGTTGTCTTGTTGATTCAACCTGATATTTTTGCTTCTTGTTGAAGTGCTTCAACTTGTTGTACAATTGTTCTAGTTTTAGGGTTTGCCAAAAAAATCCACTTCCTTCTGCTTTTCTTATACTTTAATGCTTTGATCATCTTCCATTCTCAAACTCTCTATGTCATCTAATCTTGAGCACCTTCTACATGTAAGCTCAAATATTCTAATTGGTCAGTTGATAGAAAGGTGTCAATAGTCTCACCACCCAAAACAAACACTTTCTCCTAGGCAATGCTTTTTAAATTTGAGAAATCAAAATCAGAATATGATTTTTTTAGCAAAGATTTTTCAATGTGCTACATGTGTTGAGCAATATCAGCCCCTTAATCTTGCTTATTAGCACCTTCCCCCTGTTTAGGATCAATTGTGTTGTTGGTATAGGAAAAGTAGAAGATATATCAAACTAGTGGCTAAAAACTTATAGAACTTTATAAAATCTAGCTACTGGAATTTGAGTTTTAGGTTTGGATTTCTGCGTAGGTTGTTGGAGTTTCAAGTTCAGTATAACTGAAAATTTAGGGTTAGGTTACTGGAAATATAGGCTAGAGTTTTGTGGTTTTGATTGTTGGAAATTCAAGCTAGAATTGCTGAAATTTTAGTAACATAAACAAGTAATGAGGGATAGGAAACTAAGAATTAAGTCTAAGAATCACTTTTAGAAAAAAACATTGCACCTAAAAAAGTATTTAGGATGTTATTATTGGAAGAGTGAGTACACACATATATAGAAAAGTTCTTGGAACCCTTATTCTAGCAGTAAAGGGATTCCTAACTAAAATACCCAAAATAGGATTGAATCTTATTCTAACAAGGATTGTTTATTCTTAAGTAAGTTAAAGTCCTAAACAAACTGGGACAATATATCTAACTTGTTATTAATTTGCATCTAATAAAGAAACCTAGCATAAAGTAAATTTCGGTCTTGTCGTTTTTGCTATCATCGCAACTCCCACTCTTCATCCCACGAAATCACAGATTGTGATTGAGTGATTTGTTCTCTTTTGTTTCTTTTATAAATTCTAAGTTCTTTTGCATCATTTAGCCAATAAAGAATGTTACTTGTTTATGGATATTATTGTACTTCTTTGAGATTATATATATGCTTGTTGATGTATGATTGTACCTGTCTCCAATTTAATATAATTTATTTTTAATTTTTGGCATTTGAATCTTGCAGAAGGGAGTTAAAGCTGCACAACAATTTTGCAGTTCTTATTTTTTGAACAGTTCAGTTATGTATATGATAAGGTTTGTTCTCCTGCTTAAAAAGAGCTTTCGTTGATATATTACTTTTTCATTTTCTAACTTATTTATCCTTTGAGAGAGATCATTAAAGATTAGGAACAATTGTTTCCTTTTGTCTTGTCTTTTGAAATAGCCATGTGAAATGATATAACTTAAAAGAAGGTGTTCGGCTAATATATTTCTTAGGTGAAATTAACATGATTAACTAGAATTTAGTCATTGACTTCCAGGTTGTTCAATCGGCTCAAGGCACGAGCTTAATGTGTAGGAGAAGAATTTGGAACATAGTTTTGTTGGTCTATGGTGACAGATCTAAACAGAGGCACTCTAATTTTTTACCTTCTTTTGAAAACTTATAGCTATTGGAAAGGAAAACAATTTGGAGGATATTTAGAATTAAATATACCAAAGGTCAATATTTATAATGTAAATATAGGATATTGAGTCAAGCCATAATAAACGGAATTAGATAGAGTGATTGATTTTGTATAGTTGTACTTTCCTAATTTAGCATCCTTGTATCTCTATTTAAATGTAAAGACTATATAATCATTAAATACGACAATATAATACTTGTTCTTTGCATCTCAAGTTTCTCACACGGTATTATAGCCTTCCTAATACCTTTTTATACCAAAGAAAAAAAAATAGCTAGCTTTAGTCATCACCTATCATGTCTAATATCATGTTCAAATCAAGCTTCCACATAAACTAGCCAAATCCTTCCGAAACTCTAGACCTTCCCATCAGTTTGAATACTTCCCATGTGCCCTACTTTACATTCCCATTAGGTCTAGATTACTACTCTATGGTTGAATGGGGAAAATATTTTTCGTTGGTCCGAATCAATGTGCATCTATATTTGTGCAAGAGGAAAAGTTATATACTTGATGGGAGAAAATGAGCCTACTCGAGGGGAGTCAACCAACACTATTTGGGATGTAGAGAATTCGATGATGTGAACTAGTTGGTGAACTCTATGGAGGGGTATATTAGCTCTAACTATGTGTTATAACTTTGCTAAGGAGTTTCAAAACAATGTTAACCAGATGTATTTAGATATGGGAATAGTCCCAAGTGTATGTGATGATGCTGAAACTTGGAGAAATCTTTCAAGGTGAGTACAACATTGCAAAATACTTTAATTCTTTGAAATGTTTATGGTAGGATTTAGATTTATTCAACGATTATGAGCGGAAGCCCTCATACGATTACGAGCATTACTAGAAAGAAAATCATGTTTCTAAGTTTATTTTTGGCCTTAATATTAGGTTTAATGAGGTTAGGGGCAGGATAATTATTAGATAACCTCTTCCCTCTATTGGAGAGGTTTATTCTGAAGTTTTTCATGAGGAGAGCCGTTGACTTGTAATGCTTAGTAAAAACAAAACTCTGGAAATGCAATAGAAAGTTTGCATTTATTGCCAAAGCCTATGCTAGTTGTACCAATTGAAGAAAGTCTCAAGAGAAGGCTTATATGTGGTTTGATCATTATAACAAGCCATGGCACTGTGAGATCTACTAGAAAATCCACAATAAACCAACATATTGGAAGGAGGAACATGAAGGCAATTTTAATTAGTCTCCTACTACACACACGGCTGAAGTTATTCCATTTAGCAAAGAGAAAGTGGATCACATTCTAAAGCTGCTGAAATCTAACTCTGGTTTATTGATACTCCTAATGCTTCTCTTACACAAGGAGGTAGTGATTAAAATGCTTTGGTTTGTCATTCTTTTTAATATTATGTTCCTTAGATTAAGGATTCAGGAGCCTTTAATCGCACGACAAGGGTTTCTCATTAATTTCACACCTATAATGCTGGTTCTAGTCATGAAAAGGTTCGTATAGCATATGATTCCTAAACAAAAGTATGTAATCTTTTATCTATTAGGAAATTGTATAAAGAGTCTAATTGTCATGTCACCTTTAAATCTCATTGTGTATTTCAAGAGAGTTCAGGCAGGATGATTGATAATGCTAAGATGATAGGTGGTCTTTAACAACTTGAAGCTAAAACACCAAAGATAAAGAGTTCAAAATTTAATAGGATAATTTCTATCCGTGTTAAGGATAAAATAATGCTTTGGCATTAAGATTAGGACATCCTAACTAATTGTTTCCTACTTTATTTTGATGATTGGACTGTTCCAAGTTTCATTGTGGAAAAATGTGTTTTATCAGAAGGTCATAAACTATCTATCCTTCAAGACCTTATCGACCTTCTAAACTCTTTCAAGGATATCCCTATTACTAGCTGGAATCAAAGAATTAGTAGATCTGTACCGTTCAAAATGGGTATGGGCTAGGGTTTTGAACTTGTAATCTATAATCTGATAATCGTGTTGATTCCACAATTATAAGTTCATTCCATACCCGTCCAGGCCAGGATAGGCTTATATACGTTCTCATATATAATGGAATGGAGCTTAGATACTTTGTTCACATATGGATCCTTCTGTCGTTCCATTCCATTTAGGATTTGGAATTGGCATAATCGGACCTATTTTTTACATATATATCTCCTTGTTTGACACCCTATTTTGTTAACCTCTTTGGGCTTCTATTAAATCGAGAAATGGGTTTGATTGTCCATTTTTTGATATAATGTTTGTGGTCCCTCCAAGATTAGGGGTTTTTCAAGAAAAAGTTGTTTGCAACTTTTATTGATGATCATGTTCATTTGTGTTTTGTGTACTTGATGAGGGGAAATTTGAAGTTGAGAACTTGTTCAAAATCTTTTATACTATGGTTAAAAATCAGTTTCAACAGAAAATTGGAATTCTTCACATTGATAATGGTAATGCGTATTTTAATAAAGTTATTGCTAGTTTTTCTTTTTCTAAGGGCATTCAGCGTCAATCTACTCGTTTTGATATTACCCAAATAAAGTTCTTGGTAGTTCTTTTTAAAAGGGCATTCACCGTCAAACTACTTGTTTGATATCTCTCAACAAAATGGTATAATTGAACCAAAAAACAAACGCTTATTGAGAGAATCTCTTGCCATTATGTTTTTAATGAATCCCTAAATTTCTACAAAGAGAAGTAGTTTTAACAACATACTACTTAATTAGTAGGACGCCTATCCATGTTCTTAACTATATTAACCCTCTTGGGTGTCCTCAAAAGTTTTTCCTGAGTATCCAAGGGCCAAAAAAATGTGTTTTCATTGGATATGCCCTAAACAAATAGAGTTACAAATGTTTTAATCCAAAAATTAAAAAAAAAAACCTAGCAATTGTGGATTTTTTGTTTCTTCAACATAAGCACTAATTTCAGGAAAACTTCCTCTATCAAAGTGAAGAAATTTTTTGGAAAATTATTTCCACTCCTATACGTAGACCTGTGGATTCAATACTACTATCTCCTATCCTATAAAAACTGAATTTTTATGATGCAAATTCTATGATCCCTAATATTATTTTGCTCGACATTGTTGATTATAATAGTCCTAACAGATATGAATCCAAGCGTAAAATTTATACAAATAGGAAGACTTATTAAGAGAGTGGAGAGCTTACTATTTCCTTGATATAAAGACAACTAGATACCTCGAATAATAAACTTGTAAACACTTCAAGTGTCTTAGACCTCTATGGCTATTCCTACTTCCCTAGTATTGTTTCACATGAATCCACTGAAAGATACTATGATCTTGATGTTCCTATAGCAATTAGGAAAGGGACTTTTTCTTGCACTAGTCACCCAATTGCAAAATACTTACCCTATGATAAACTCTCTCAAAGCCTTAAGGCATTTACATAAAAAATCTACCGGTTTGTTCTAAGAAATATTTAGGAAGAACTTGATCATCCAAAGTGGAAATCAACTGTGATGGAAGAAATGAAAGGAAAAATGAAACATGGGAGATTTTGGAAGTACCTAGAGAAAAAAAAATTGTTGGACGTAAATCAATGTTTACATTAAATTGCAAGGTTGATTCAAGGACAGAGAAATACAAAGCAAGACTTGTGGCTAAAGGGTTTACCCAAATTTATGGTATTAAAACCAAGAAACTTTTACCGTAGTAGTCAAGATTGACTCTATTTATGTCTTATTATTTACAACAACAACAAGAACACCTATTAGGAATCCCGTTGTTATGCAGGATTTCAGAAGGTTCAGTAGTACGTAGCTTTACCCGTAACTAGTGGAGAGGTGGTTTCCAAATGACCCTCATGAAAAGGGAGAAAGAGAAAGAGAGAGAGTTTAGGTGTCCACCATTAGGATTTGACAAGTCTTTTGGTCAAGATAAAATGTTTAGACTCAAGAATTCCTTATATGGTCTTAAATAGTCTCCAAGAGTGTGGTTTGAATGTTTTGGAAAGGTTTTGAAGAGCTATGACCATTATTGAAGCCAAGTAGACCATTATATGTTTTATAAACATTCTAGGGAAAGTCTTAATGGTTTATGTAGTTGATGATTTGGAAGAGATAGCTAAGATTAAGAAGAGACTAGTAGGATATTTTTAGAGTAAAGAATTGGGGAAATTGAAATATTTCCTTCTCATTGAATTTGTAAGAAAGAAAGAGGCATATTTATAAAACAAAGGAAATACATTTTTAATTTACTCGGTGATATAGGACTACTGGGATATAAAGCTACTGAGACTTCAGTTGAAGTGAATATGAAGTTTAATCTTGCTAAGGATGAAACTAATCGAAAGGGAGAAGTTTCATTGATTGGTTGAGAGATTAAGTATGGTAAGACAATTTGTGCATTTACTAGGATGAGAATGATTCTATCTATAGGATACTAGAAGAGGTTTGATGTTGAGAAAGCAAGATAATATACAAGTTGAAATCTATACAAATGCTAATTGAGTAGCCAGTCGATTAACATCAAGATATTAGACATTTGTTGGAGGAAATCTAGTCACCTAATGAAGTAAAAGACAAAGTTGTCGCAAGGAGTAGCGCGGAGGTTGAGTTTAGGTCCCTTGCATATGGGATTTGTGAGATGTGGATTAAGAGTTTCTTAGGTCTGGTTTCACTTCACATGAAATTCTACTGAAACAAACGTGTTGCCTCAGTTCTTCACGATAGAACTAAGCATATCAAAGTTGATAGACACGTCATTAAGAAGAAACTTCATAATGGTCTAATATGTGTTCCTTATGTACCAATTGCTCACAAACAAATGACATACTTGCCAAGGGACTATAAAAAGAGGCAATTTGATTTCCTAGTGAACAAGCTAGGAAAGCAATCATCTAGAAGCCAACTTGATTGGAAAGGAAAAAATTTAGAGAGTATCTAGTATTAATTATACTAAATATAAGTATTGATATTGTGTAAATACAGCATATTCTGTTAAGGCCTAATCAAGGGAATTAATTAGGGTGATTGATTTTGTACAATTGAACTTTCCTAATTTAGCACCCTTGTATCTCTATTTAAATGTAAAGATTGTAATAGAAAATATGGCAATACAATACATGTTCTCAAAGATTGTAGTAGAAAATATGGCAATACAATTCATGTTCTCTGCATCTTAAATTTTCTCACAATTTTATGATTTTTGTCATAATTTTTTTATGTCATTTCATTTTCTTTAGTTTACCAAGGAAATAACTATTGTTTATGTGATATGCATGCCAAATTGTTAGGGACATGAGGATTCAGTTTGGAGCATTGCTAGCAGATTTAGGGTTTATGAAGCTTCCTGATAATCGTCAGGTACGAGTACTATGCCAGATGATTCTTAATATCTTTTTTTTGTTCCCTCATTTGCATGCAGAATTATGATGATCTTTGTTAATATATAAGGGTGTCTATGTAAATAACCTTGTACACATGTGGGTATATATGATATATGATGGTGAATTAGACTATTTTTACCCTAATTCACATGGTATTAGGCGAGGAGTCGTAAAGCCCACCCATTTTGTTTCTCTTGCTGGCGTGTCAATTTCCCCAGCCATATTCTCTAATTCTGGCATGTTTTGTCCTGGATTCTTTTTCTTTCTCAGTCAGCAACTCCAGCCACTGCTTTCTTTGCTGTGTTTGTACTGAGTTTTCTAGCAGTCTTTATCGTAGCTTTTCTTCTTCTATTGTGTTTGTTAACTCTTCAAGGTCATTCTCCTGCTGTCTTTAGCTGCTGTGTGTGTCACTCTCCTACTGAGTTTCAGCCACTGTGTCTTTGGGCAGCGTCATTCTCCTGCATGATCCAAGCAGGGAATTTACCTCTCATAGAAAATGTGCCTTAGATTTGTGAAAAGAAACTTGATTGTTGGGGTCTAAACTTGTGAATATACCTACTTGTCCAAAAATTAAACTTATATCCAATGAGGGGGAGCCATACTCTGACCCAGCTAGCTATATAAAAGATTAGTTGAAGAACTCCCATACCTCACTATCACTAGACCCGACATTGCTTTCCTTGTCAGTATAGTGAGTCAGTCTATGTCCTTTCCTTCTGTCGAGGATTGAAAGGCAACGCTGCACATTGTACTACAACAAAAGTTGCTCTTGGATAGGGACCTTATACCATATTTATGGTCATATAGATCTATTGGGATGTGCACATTCAGATTATAACAGTTCCTAATTTATATGCGTTCTAATTTAGAGTATTGTTTTTGTGGCTGGAAATCTGGTATCATGGAAAATTAAAGAATAAAATGTGGTAGTTTCCTCTAGTGCAGAGGCTGATTTTGGAGTTATGTCAGTTGTGACATGCGAGCTTTTGTCGTATCTCCTTCATTTAGAGTAATTCTGGATTTATTCACCTAATCTTACACCAAGACACATAAGATTAATATGTGATAATCTAGCCGTATTTTATATTCCTGCTAATCCAATTTACCATGAAAGGACAAAAAATATAGAGGCAGATCGTCTGTTTATTGGAGAGAGGATTATATCTAGAGAGTTGATCTACAATTTCTGCTGTTCAATTAGCCTATCTTTTCACCAAGTCATTGGGAGGTAGACTTCCATATCTCTATAACAAACTGAACATTTATGCCATATATGTTCTAGCTTGAGGGGGAGTGTTAGTCTATGTAAATGACCTTTTACATGTGGACATGTGTAGTATGTGATACTAAGTTTGCTAAATCTAATTCACTAATTTTACCCTAATTCACAATCTACTGTATCATTTAATTGCTTCGCAAAGTGTATGGAAATGTACTTTCTACTAAAACTCTTTGTATCTCGAAGTTCCTTGTTTCTTCATCCTGTCTTTCATATTATAGAGGTTGTTTCTTGGGTGCAGATTGTGGGAAAAAATAAGGAAGGTCTTGACAGATGGCTATCTGAAAAATCACAATCATTCAACATATATTCACGTCATTCCTCAGTTGTTAAGGTAGCACTAAAGTTCTTGTATTTTTTTTTGCTATAAATTTTTTTTCTTCTTTCTTTTGGGATTATCACTTAAATCTAAGTTGCTTGTTTTGATTTTTAATCGTATGGTAACCATATTACGGATCAAAGCTACCTAAATTGTTTGCGCTATGACTATAAAACAACCGTAGAATATTCTGTGAATCACTTATCTGAGAGCAAAGGAAAGATTCTGATAACCTATCAAAAACTTGTAATTATTTTATTAACATATATTTAACTGGACTATGCGGCTTCCACCTTCTTTATAAAACACAATTTTGGTCCCCCACCAATCCAAAATCATCTGAAGTATCTGCTTTATTATTATAAATGTCTATACTTAATAAATAACACACTTTCTACGTTCGTGGATTTGGTCCCTACAGTTCAACCACATAATTCTTGTGACTCTCTCTCTCTCTATTCTTTCTCCTTTCCTTCATTTGGTATTTGAACGAGTCTAACCTAAACAATGCCTGCTGCTGGAATCTACCACCAACAAACTAAAATCTTAACTTGCTTTTTAACCCGAAAAACTCCCATTGCTACTAGTACTACCATTGGTGTCAGATATGTTCTGCATGCCAGACCTCACTGCCAGTTAAGTGGCAACAGGTATTCACTTGCCAGTTAAATATATTGAGATTGACAGTCACTTTAAACTTGACCTTTACAAGATATGTCAAAACTGGAGAATAACTCAAAAGACATTGTTACGAAAGCTTTAAATGGTACTTGAGTCAATTATATTTGTAACAAGCTTAGCATAACTAATATCTACCCTCTAACTTGAGGGAGTATCACAAATTGTAGAGTCATGTATTGATAGAATACAGACAATAGGCTTGATCATAGGGATTAAGTTCCTTGATTGTAGGGATTGCATTCTCTAATTAGTGTTGATCTACGTGTATATATATGTAACTCTATTCTGCACAGAAAAGCTGAGAAATATAATACTTTTTCTTCTCAGTTTACTTATGCCAAGTATGATTCTTGTGAAGAGCTTGAAGTTCTTCTTGTATAGCTTCTATCCAACATGCATTTTTAGTTGCTTGTGAATAAGAGGTAGGAACCGTAGTATCAGCAAAAATAAAAATGAAAACAGACTAGAAAACTTCCAAGGACAGAAGTGAAACTCTGATACCTTAACAATTTTGAGTAAATGGTTGAATGCTCTTCTCATGAGGATCCTTTCTATTGAAGAGGAATTGATGTATAATCTATTTTTGGTAAGAATATATTCCCTCTAATCACTGATATTCTATAATAGGTAAGAATATTATATATATATTTAAGATAGGATGAATCTTGTAGTCTCAGCCATAATTTCTGTCATAATCTTTTCAATTATTTCCTCCCATAATCTTTGCAATTATTTTCTTCCATAATCTATGCGATTGAGGTCCATAATTTCCGCCATTTATATTAATGACTTTCTCACTGCTTTTTGAGATCTTGCAGGCTGTATTATGTGCAGGATTATACCCCAATGTGGCTGCCTGTGAGCAAGGAATTGCAGAAGCAGCTCTCAACAGTATTAAGCAGCCTAATGGCGGTGAAGTAAGAAGTCATCCAGTATGGTATGATGGGAAAAGAGAGGTTCATATACACCCTTCATCTATCAACAATAACTTAAGAACATTTCGACAACCTTTCCTTGTCTACCTTGAAAAGGTAAGCAAACTTCTGGCCTTCAGTTCTTATGTTCCATTTTCTGCTTAAGTTTACTCTTCAATGGTAGTTTTATCGGCTGCTTTCGTATCAGTTGGCCGGTTACTTGACCTTATCTCGACTTCTCATCAACTAACTTTTTTCTTGTTCTTTCTTGGTATGCACGCCTGGAACCCTGTCTGATTGGCACCAATCACCTATATCTATGTTGAAAAACTGTATGTGGGATATATTGCTATTCATATGACTATGCAGGCTGAATTAGAATGTCCTGTTTAATGCAAATGATTGTATGACAGAAGAATTCAGTTCGTAATAGAGAGAAGAACCAAAATTTGAAGTTTGCTGAAATTTGGAACTCATTGCTGAATATAGGTCTAGAAATCACTCTTTATATTTGTAATAACAACTAGGAATCACTCCTAGGGTTTGGTTAGTATCACACAAATAGGTTCCTAGAGAAGTCACTTCTTGAGTTGAAGAATCACTTAGAAGTATAAGAAGGTATGTTGGTTGACTTGTTTGTCTAAATCGAAAGACATCTGGAAGAGCATATAAGATGAATTATTCTTTTTTCTGAATTGGTACATGAGGACTTTTTATCCTTTTTTTTACATTTTCATTGCTTTCTCTGTATTTGATTGCTAGTTATGAGATTATAATTAAGTTTACTTAGTTGATGACGGCTAGGATTTGTTTGGTAATATTCCCTGCTTTTGAAACTGAAGTTAGCTATAACTGAGTGCATTTGATAAGGATGCTTTTGTGGGTAGAACTTATCAAAGGAGAGGGAAGAAGTTGGGTAACGGCTGATAAGCTAGATAAGGCCGGAGAATTTATTTAGATAGGAGCAATAATAAAAGATTAGATTAGGATAGTATTTGGATAAGGATAGTTAGCTTTTGAAAGATCCTTTCTGTTTTTGTTTCTTAATAGAGTTCTACTATAATAGGAGTCTTAGTTAGATGGATTGTTATTTTCCTATTCTGCCTATATATACAGCAGAATTACCAATGAATAAAGTATGGAATTTATCACAGAAAAATAGTAGTTATTCTTAGCTGTAATTTATTCTGCTAGCTCTGTCAAGAGCTAGCTACCCTTCATTCAAAATCGGTTCTTCCTCCAAAGGGAAGAATAACAACAAAGGAAAGAAGATAGATTTCTCTCTTAATCGTCCCGTGACAAGATCACATAGTAGGGCCCTTACCAGCATTTAAGTTGCATGATTATTCATTCAATGATGGATAACTTGGTATGAAATTGATGTTCTAAGCTGTTTGGTTTTAGGAATACTCGAATCTGGGAATCAGTTCCCAGAAATCCTACTACCTTACAAAGATACAATACCAAAATCCTGATATGAGTTCAAAATCTTATCATGCATGGTAATGTTTTGAATGCAGGTTGAGACCAATAAAGTTTTTCTGCGAGATACCACTGTCATATCCCCCTTCTCGATCTTATTGTTTGGTGGCTCCATAAATATTCAACATCAGGTTAGTATCTGTTCCTTCCTAGAATATACCCACGGGCGGGCATTGGTAAAACTACAAATATTGTTAACCAAGGAATTGAGTTTGGTGTAGTTCTTGGTCTGTGAAGATATTACTGATTGTTTTCTCTGCATACCTTGGTTCTCTAACAACTTATCTTTTCTATCTTCTAGAAATTTGCACATTATTTCCTCAGCACAATGAAATGTTCAAGCCATCAAAGTTTCTCATTCAAACATTCAGTTTTGCTAGATACATATTTGCTGTGCCTGCACAAAGCGAAGAAACTTTTATTGTACTTGTACTCACCAGAAGAAATGCTGGAAATGCTTAGAATAATCAAAAAAAAATTGTTCTCTTCCTTCTAAGTGAATATGTTCTTTTTGTTTGTAGACTGGGTTGGTCACCGTTGATGGATGGCTAAAGCTGACAGCTCCAGCACGTTCAGCTGTCTTGTTCAAGGAATTGAGGGGAGCACTTCATTCTTTATTGAAGGAGCTTATTCAAAAACCAGAGGTAATTTTTGTTCCCTATCATCCAGTCATCTCAATTACCACTCCTGCAAATTTTTGTTCAGTTCTTATGCGTGCTTTTACCATGCAGTATGGTTTCATAATGTGCTAAGTTTGATATCATCATCACATGCACAATTTGTTTGACATTTCTTGTGATGACTAACTTGCACTTTTAACTCCTTACCTATTGGCTGGTTTATCACTTTTGTCTTGGTGGAGCTACTCTCTACAAAATCAACCCAGTAGGTAATAACTTTCTAATCATGTTCACCCCGGTGTTTTATTGGAAAATGTTAAGAGTCCATGAAATCTGCATTATTATCTGTATGTCAATAAGTACATTAAAACCATGTGGTAGATGTACTTCCAAAATGAACAGTATTAGTCCGCAATATTACTTGACAGCTCCTATTGTTTTTATCTAAATATATAATACTAGTTGGTATCCATGATTCATGTTATATTTCTAGTCAAAATCATGTGGAAAGATCTATTTTAGCATAATTTTGGGAGAAAAGACAACGAAATTGATGTTCTATGTATCCATTGTTAATTTGGTGGAGTATCTTGCTAATTTTCAATTCTTCTGTTTTCTACAGTTCATGGGATTTTTTATTAAAATTTTGAATCTTGAGTTTTCTTATATTTTCGTTTTTTTTTTTTAATATGGATAATAACTACATAAACTTATGGCTGGGATATAAGGTTGCTAAAGTAATAATATTCTTCTGCTCTGGAAATTCTGTTTACATTGTTTTTTGCCATTTTTTTCCCTTCTGTTTTATCTTCTGGGTTTTATAATTAGGTACCAGTGATTATGTCACCAGTACAAATAAGTAGCATATTTGTAAATTTATAGATTTTAGTTTTGTTGTTTCTAAAAGCCTATGCTTGTAGTTCTATCAACAATATTCATATTAGAGAAAGTTGTATTAAATATTATTTCTCTAATCATGATATCCTAATCGAATAGGACTAATTTAACAATAAATACAAGTAATTAGCATTTCTACCATAAGGATGTGCTCTCTTTCCGGCTTCAACATGAGTAATAGTAGGTAATTATTGCTTTGAAGAGAAGAAATAAAACTTATTCAGAATACTTTTATGGTGCCAAATATTTGTGCTTAGGGATAAAAGGGACTATAATGACCAGAGATGTAGTCTATAGCTCACAAAGCACTTACTTTTTTATTCTTTTGCTTTCCTTTTGTCATGCATACATCTTAGCTTGTTTAATCCTCGGTTAGCCTATTCTGTTTTTCTGTTTTCCTATGAATTACCGGGTCATTTTTTTCTTCAAGTGTGTATCATTACCAATGCAAATGAAAGCATACTGATTTGACTGATGATAATCCTTTCCCAGCATGAACTTGCAATGATGCCTAATTTATTTTTCCTGACAGACTGCCATGATAGTCAACAATGAGGTTGTCAGATCAATGGTCCAGTTGTTGCTGGATGAGGACAAGCTTAAGTAACAGTATCATGGTATGTGTAGGAAACAGAATTTGGAAAATTTAGGTTTAATTTATTATGATTCATGCTCTCCAATTTGTAATAATAGAGTACTACATATTACACCAATATTCCATGAAAGGTCTCGATATAAGATTCCCTTTTGCAGGAAATATAGCTCATCTGATTTTGTATGCACGAGTAAATACGTAGAATATTATTTCCACCAGTATGCTGTTATCTTTTGTTATGATTTACAGCCACTGTTGTCCATTTAAGAAGAGGTTCAAATTATTTACTTATAGCAACCTCTAATTAAGATAAAAGATGTCACTTTCCTATTCTCTTGAATTTACGTACATCATGCACAAAAACTTAGTCCTTTTTTTCTCTTCTTATCATCCTCGTCATCTTTTTTAACTGCTGCGTTATTGACTGATAAGTTTGATCCATTTGAATTTGAACATACAGGAAATAATGTTGGTCTACAGCTTGTTTTGTGGCAATTACGCGACAGATGAACGAGGACCATAAATACAGAGTCCTTATAATGGACTAGTAACATTTTAGAGATGTAGAGGAACGAACTTCATTTTAGCGATGTAGAGGAACGAACTTGATCTGCATTTCACTTGCAAGGAAGCGTCTCAACGGTGCTAGTCTTCACGTCAAGTGATCATTTTCAGCCCTTGGTCAAGTTGACTTTCCTATGCTTTACTCGAAAATATAAACATGGATCTTTACTTGAAAAGAAGGTGCTTCAAAATTTCGATCCTTGTATGCATCAACTCAATGATATGGCAAGAGAATAAGACATGATTAAAATGCTACTCCATTTCATAAGTTCATGCTCGGAGAAGAAAACGGAAAAATTCTAGGTGTCCAATTCATTGTCAGGTGTTGAATGGAAGACCTAATATCTGACATGGCAAAGCCTATCGATAATATTTACTTTGTAGCAATGTTTTAAAAATCGGACCGGACATTAAACCGGTCGAAGGAAAAGTTTAAGGTTTAGAGGTTCAACCGGTAGTGAACCGCTATAAAACCGGAATATAATAAATAAGATGAAAATTTTATAA
>JANQBM010000005.1:17452532-17470252 GCA_025594535.1 Erythroxylum domingense | reverse complement strand
AGGGAGGGAGATTTTAAAATTTTTTGAAAATTTTGCAAAAAAGTCCCCCAATTTTTTAAAATTTTCGGTACCGGCCGGTATTTGACCGGTATTTTGAATACGGCCGGTACTGGCCGGTACCGACCAGTATTTACATCTGGTACCATAATTTGAATTTCGGTACCGAATTTGGTCCGGAACGTACCGGTATTTATAACAATGGTTAAGATTAATCATGATATTAATTAATTTCTTTTAATATGTGTAATAAAAATATAAAGTTTTACATTGATTATTTAATAATAGATATAATATGAAAAGACAATAATATTTATACAACTATACAAGTAAAAAAAATAAACAATAACTAAAAGTACAACAACTACATCAATTAAGAGTTTTGTACATAATTTATAAAAGTATTGAAAATTTAAAAATATTGTATTATAAACTTAATAAACTTATTTTTTAAAATTCATATTAAAAAGAAATATAATAATTTATTAAATACGTAACAATAATATTTGAAATAAATTCATTGCACTTAGATAATAAATTTTTTACATTTACATTATAATTAATTGTTATAATAAAATTACAAAATTAAAAGTAAATTCTCTTGTTTGTAGGGAATAATTATGGCAATATTATCATTGCTACATATTTTTAATAAATATATGTTGGTTCGTATTTTATATCTTTTATTTTAAATAAATATTTTTGTATAATTTATAGATATTTTCATCTTATACTTTACTATAAATGATTATGCTATAATTTATGAATTTTAAAAAATACAATTACAACTTTTTCAAATTCTCTTAAAATAAGTATATAAAAAATTTAAAAATATATTAAACGATCAGGTCAACTGAGGCCCGATTGGCTGTCCGTGGCTTAGATTGCCCTAAAATTTTTTTGGACTGGTCGGGCTCCCTAAACTTATATCGTAGAAAAAAATAGACACAAATCACCTTTACTATTTCTTTTAGGCATTATGATTTGTATGTAAAGTCATTTAACTTAAATAATGTTTCTTGAGAACTTGAAAGAATGACGAATGAAATATTAAATCCTTATTACAATTTTACTATTTCTGTATAAAGATGATATATAAATCTATTTAAATCACATTGACCAATGTTGAGAACATCTTAGTTTATTTTTTTATTGTTGTTAAAAATACAAGTGGTAATGAGAATAAAAAAGATAAAATTATGTACGCCAAGAGTTAGATTTTAAGAAATATAATATATCAAGGAACTATCAACCTAATAGATAGATGCAAGTACTTATGTTGACAAATTTTTATACAAAATCAAGCAACAAAAAATTTCAAATATTTTTCAATTGATGGATATTGAACATTTTATAAATGATGCTAAACCTTTATTTAATACGATAAAAGTTACAAAACCATAATGGAGTGAAGAGTACATATATTTTGTAAAAGATATAAAAAGAATTCGTTGTATAAATATAATTTGTTAAACCAAGTGAATTTAGACCTATGATTTTGACAATGGCTATATGTTGTAAGTACTAGTGAAATTGTTGAAGTGTTGATGTGTGACATTCGATAGTGATGATTTAAGATAAAGCTTGTGGAAAGCTTTTAAGCTAATGCTTAAAACATGAGTTTGATGAACAACTCTCAAAAGAAATGATTCAATAGTTAAAGCATATGTTTAGAGACGTCATAAAGATGGTTCAAGCATTGGATAAGTTACCTGATGTGTTTCAAGTATTGATTGAAGCTTTTAAAGAAAGTTAAGAAGGATGCTCAAAGGGAGCATTGTAGGATCGAAAAATGCTCCCTGGACAGCATTATATAACTACGTCACTTGACTTGTTAGTCGCCATGAACAATGATCTAGTAAGCTAAATTAGGTTAGCCAACCTAAACAAGCTTCGTATTTTAGGATACAAATAGTCATATTATGTTCTATACGAAAAGATGCAATCCTAGCAAGGACTAAGAGGTAGGATTACACAATTAGAAGGGTTCTTCAAGCTAAAGAAATCACGTGAAACAATAGCAAAAAAGAGGAGTTAACTCCTGTAAGAAATAAAGCTTTAAGTTTCAATTGTGTTATTGTATTATAATGAGAGAAAGATTTATGTAATGAAAGAGTTTATTTATGAAAATTATGAGGTTTTAGATTATTTTTGAGAGATTTTTCTTTATCATTGAAAGAGTGTTATAAGGTTTGTCTTGAGCCTTTGAAATAGACAAGTAGTGGTTTTAGTGATAGTATTCTTAAGAAGGGCTTGAAAAGTGGACACTGGTGAAGGAGGACACTATCATTGTAAATCGTTAGTATAATCTCTTAACCCTACTTTTTTAATTAATTGATTATTTACACTTACTTGGTTGGTTGTATTTATATATAATTGTCTATCCATTTTTTGTGATTGTGCATAATTGTTGTGCATAGTACTTTATTGTTCATATTATTCTACATACAATAGAAGTATACAAAGTATGCAAAGGCAATTAGCTTACTTTAGTATTACTTACGTCATTGTCACTAATTTAATAATATCACATTCCTCAAAGAGTACCTTTTGCTATATTTTTAAGTTCATATAACTGAACTCACCATCTTTAAAAGTTGTTCATTGTCTTAAATTCCAGGTGATTGATAAAAGTTGTTCACCCCATTCTTTTGGGTGTCCCTTAGGCCAATATACTTACTATGGAAGTTCCTAAAAGAATATACACATAAGCTAGTGATTTAGGATATAGAATAATATTTTAAAAATTTGCAAAGAATAATTAATAATTGTTTATAAAAAATATTGACTATAGTTTTAAGTGTAACAATATTTAAAGATGATACGTTAATTGAAGCAGCTTATAGTATAATAGATGCACCTCTATCATTCCTACTAAAATCTCCCAACCCAACATTGGCTGACTAGTTTCTATGATTTTCCATCTTTTCTTTTGCCCCATTCCATATGTTTCTTTCTTTAGAGGGAGATGGGATGGCAGGCACACCAAAAACCCAGTCCAAAACATTCAGATATTTGGACCTGAACACTTGCCGCTCCTGAGCGTAGCAATGCATAATTATGGCTGTTGAAATGCTGAAAATCGCTACGTCTGCTCTCTTAAATTTCTTGGACCGCGGCAAATATCCACTATCAGCCATGCACGTCAAGAAACTCTCTATGGCCCGTGCAAGGCAATACAGTGATATCTCCATTCGCCTGCTCTTCTTCTCTATAGCCAAGGCTAGCCCAGTTGGAAACTGTAAAGATCCAAGGTGTCCTTGTTTCAAAACAACAGAAACCTACATTTTTCTCTACCTAAATGAATGCCTCAACTCAAGGAGATGTCCTACCGTCCCCATCGCCACCATAGGAATATTGCACCTTTTCAAAAGTCTGAAGAGCACACATGTCCACAACCTGATAAGCAATTTTAAAATTCTTCAGTTAGAAGGGTGGGTCTGATTCTTGAAAACCAATGACAAACAAAAAAAAAAAATATATATATATATATATATACACATCAAAGTGACAAGCATTCTACATGTCAAGCATACAGAATAGGATGGAGGATTAAACTAACCAAGCAGACGAGCAATATACAGATAGAAACAAACTTGATCTTGCAGTACCAAGAATACCCTTTCCCAGTATTGAGCAAGGCCTGCAAAAAGGACAACAAAAACACCATAGTCAATGATGGAGCAAGGAACATCACTAGGGTGTAATATAGATAAAAACTTTATCAACAATTTTAGTATCCCATTGATGGATCAACTAATTTGTTAAATCAGTTAACTGACCTAAAACTACATTAAATGACTGCCTATTATTACTAGAAACCAATAGCACCAACATATTTCTCTTGATGAATCATACATAATGCAAAATGTATACCATCAAAGGTGCCATGCTTTCATGCTGTGAAACAGAAATGTGTGTACTTGTAAATGCGGACTTTTTACCTTTTCAAGAGGCCCCAACGATGAACTATCAAAGCAGGGATCAAATATACAGGGAGATATACTGGTAATGCTCTCTTATATCCTTGAACAAAAAAGGATAGCACATGGGTGCTGCATGACTGTTTCCCATGTATGATCTGCACAAACAGTAGAAAACATACAAAAAGTTGTTGAAATTACAAAATACTATTGAAGCAATATCTGTATGAGCTATAGAGCTATAGAGCTATATAGGATGTCACATATCACAAAAACTGAGGCAAAGATAAATTTGTAACTTCATCTATATTTGCAATACTACGAATCCTAATGAATAAAAGTCCTTGCAATTAGGGATGGCAAATGGGCCCATAATCAACAGGTCAGACCTGGGTTAAGCAGGCTTCAGGCCAGGCTCAACCTGGGAGCCAGCTTGAGGCCTGAACGATCTGAACAGCTGAATTCCCACCTCAAAACAACGTTGTTTGCAAACCCTGACCAGGCTTCTGACTGGGCTTGAGCCAGTCAGAACTGGTACTTACAGTATCATGAAATGGTAATTATTAAAGAGTACTTGGAAAGACATTCCACCTTCTACGGAGTTTTGTTAAGTTTGACCAATTGAACACATGGAGCAAAGAAAATATAAATTCAGAAGAAAAGTTCAAAAAGCTTCTCCTTATAACAAGCATTTTTTATATAGCACAGGCATAAAGCTATTTTCCATTTACTTTTACAAGAAATATTAGATTAAAACTACCGGAAGACAAATGTATCCATTAATCTCATCAATGTTCAACCAATGCAAAGAGTAGAAACAGCTTACCAATTATATAGTATGAATCAAAGTCAGAAAAGCTTAAGAATTTCCTTTTAGTACAGAACATTGCGACCAATATAGCTGAATTTTTCACATGGCTTTCTTATTGCAAATCCATATTTTTCTTCTTCTTACTTGAATTTTCCCAATCCAAAGCAACAATAAAACTTGTATAAACTTGGAAAAACAAATGAAAAGAACTTTCCACAAAGCGGATTCTAGGTCTAAGTCGAGTTACTTGTTCTTTCTAATAGCCGTATACAAGTTGTTGACACTAAAAATCAGAATTCAGAAACTGAGGTTGATATGAGTAAATTTGTAGCTTCAAATCTAAATCTTTTTTACAGCTGTATACAAGTTATTAATGTTAAGAATCAAAGTCCAGAAACTAAGGATGATATTTGGAACTTGGAATAATTTGCCATTCAGCTCTCATTAAAGGCTCATCCACTCATGAAGAGTCATAATTCCATCACTGTTATGTCATAGTTACACAATTCACTGGAATGATTAGCAAAAATTAATTGGAGCACCCAGCATCTTTCCAGAACACCAGTTATAAATTAAAAATTGCGAATTTGAAAGATGCACAGCATACCCCTCACCATAAAATAACCAGCCTTAAACAATTTTCATCCTCCAAACAGTACAGTCAAAACAATTTCAGTGTCCAAAAAGTATGGGAAAAAAGTTCAATTCCCAAGTTTAAAAAAACATAGGACATCTCTGCTTGAAGATGAAAAAGAAAAAAGATTGGAAAAGAACCAAACGTTTAATAGGCATTAAAATGTTATCAACCTTGGTGAAATCTAGAAGGGAAATAAATCATACCGGGCAGGGAATTTTCATTTCTGGATCGAGTTTAATATCAACACCTGTTGATTTGTAATATTCCTCTATCACCTCTAAGTTTGTAAAAGGCAAGCCACTTGCTATGTCTTTCAAACCTTGAAGGATGGAAAGATCCTTTCCACCATGTTTGTTCAGAAAGGACTTGTACGATGGAGGCAAACTCTCTTGTCTCAATATATAAGCAGACCTGAGAAATGCATGCTTCTATTTTATCAATAGTATCAAATCTATAAAGCAAAATTAAACCACAGAGTAAATCTAACACAAATATCAGCCATGGATCAATCCATTACGTCCTTAATTTAAAAAATAATTCTAGACATGACAGTATTGATCAATCATAATGTGAAAAGATGAAGTCAACCCTACTTTAAAAAATTTTCATGCAAGTCCAGACAGAATATTTCGCTTTTGAGCTTTATAATCCGTTAAGAAATAATAACTGCGAGTGCTGAAGAAATTCTGACCCAAAAACGAAAAATGAGATGCTCTCACAACTTTAGATAAGTTTACCGGAGCCGTGTCTCGTTGTCACAAGTTTAGCAAAGTTCAGCACAACTGTGCCTATCTTACCGTTGTTAGAGAACGAGAATGAGTCACCACTTCAGACCCCAGCATCAGTACAATAATAGACAGTTGAAATACGAATTGGTTAGCCAGAATGACGTAGAAACTTACAATATTTGGGAAGAGGAAAGACACATAAGAAAAATGTCCCCATGATTCCAAGTAAGAGGCTTGCAAATGTAACCAAATCGGTTGCTCTTGATTCCGCATCTGGAGGCCAAAACAGCAGCTCGTAAGAGTATATAAATGGCCAAGCTTGTGTGCTGCGCGTTGGGGCCAGTAAGAAGCATAGAAGGACCAGCGATCAATCCTGCCACTAGAGCTCTCCATCTACCAGTCCTAAAACAACGCAACACGAACTCCAAATCATTTCTACACAATTGAACAAGGATACATAACTCATTAAAAAGTTGATTATATTTACCTATGCTGACCTCCTAAGGAAGCAATAAGTTCGTCAATAGAAGCGAATGTGCCAGCGAAAGTCCCAAGGAAGAGCCCGTATCTCAGAGCCTCTTTCACGGTTAAAGCTATGCCTTCGCTGCTCGTAAAGACTTGGACCTTAGGTGAGGATCTGGTGCGACGCAGCCTAGTGAGAACTGAGAACAGCGCCAGCCCACCTTTGAGACCAGCCCCGATTGAGAACCCTTTCATCGACGCAGTAACAACTCTCCGAAACTTCTCCGAGTGGAGTGAAACCAACAAAGAAGGAGGAGAAGAAGAAGATGGGCAGGAGGATGAATCAGAGTTACATGAGCAATGCGCGCCACAAGAGGGTTCGCTGCAGGATTTCTTATTGGGGCCGGCATTCTCGCCGACTAACGGCGGCGACATGAGGCTAAGTGTATGAAGTTACTGAGAGGTGGTGGGACGGAGGCGAGAACTTATTGGCAATATCACGATTACCCAACACGAGCTTTATTTCTAGTTAATACAGGATATAGTTTAGAATATGAATATCGTATTATCGATATCATTTTGAATAATATTTTAAATTCATAAAATAGTTCTTAAATTTTTTAAAAATTATAAAATAGTTGCTAAATTTTTAAAAATTTCTTCAAAAAAGAAATTTTTTTATAACTTATTTCAAAATATTTTGTTTCAATTTAGATGATAAGGCTTATATATTTATATTGGATTTTGATTTTTTATAAATAAATTAAGTGAATTTATATATGTACCAAAAAATTTGAGAAAAAAAGTTTTAATTTAGATGTTTGTGAACTAAAAAAATTATATCATTTGTATGATAATATAAAAAATAATATTTGATAAGTGAATTATTTAATAAATTACTAATTAGAAACAAATATAAAAAATTTAGTAGAATTTGGGGTCCTTTAATCAAAGGAACGAATACCGTTTCATAACGACCAGTATGTATCGTACCGGTTGGAAAAAGAAACGGAATTTATTATTTTGGTACCGACTAGAGATATCAGACAGTACTGCTAGATTTCGTTCGATACAGACCAATACTGTAAATTTGAAAAGCAGTAAGGACTTATTTGCAAATTTTAAAATTTTAAACCTAAAAATACCCCCTTTTCTGTTGTGTGCCTCACCCTCCCACACTCGAAGTTTCTTCTCATTTTTTCACTCTCTCACCGACTCTCACTTTCACTCACCGTCGTTCTCTCTCTCTCTCTCATACTCCTCTCTATCTCCGACAACGCTGCTCCCTCTCTGGCGGTGCTACTCCTTCTCCGACGACTACCATCTTCCTCCCCGATCCATGCCAGCATTAGATATCCTTGACTCCTCCACGTGAAGTTCCGAACACGCCACCGTCTTCAACCCTCCTCCACAAGGACCACCGCACCACGTCATCGCCACCATTGAATGTCTGAAGGAGGAGAGAACAATGCTGCTCGTCCTAGATCTACACTCGAGTCCCGACTTATCACCCAACCTGACACCCAACCCAAAAACCCGAAGTTGTGAATTGATTTTTGGGTGTGTTTTTTGATTTTTCATTTTTTTTTGCTTAATGACATTTTTTATTGTGAATCGGTTGGAACTTGGATGTTGAAAGTTGGAACTAAATTTTATGGTTTGATTGGAGCTTGGATTTGTGAATCGGTTGGAACTTGGTTTTGTGATTTGCGTGTATCTGAGTTGGATATTGGAGTTGAATGATTCACGGTTTTGTGATTTTGAATATTGGAGTTGAATGATTCACGGTGTTGTTTTGGTTTCGTGATTTGCGTGGGTTAGATTGGATATTAGAGTTGAATGATTCATAGTTTTGTTTGGTTGATTTCTAGTTTGGTTTTGTGGATTTGTTTAACCAATTAAGAGAAATTTATGTTAAGCTTTTTGATGAATGAAATGCAAGGCTTGATGTGAATATGTGATGATGTTAATGAATTGAATTGATTCAATTGAAAGTTTGTAAGTTGAAATAAATTAAATTAAAATTTTAAACCGAGAATATTAAAGTTGCAACTTGCAAAGACTTAAATAATTAATTGACACATTCTTAAAATTTGTGAAATGGTATTTCATTTTTAATATTTGGGTATTGGCTTTCGGTAAATAAGTAATTGAGTATAAAATTATGCTATTGTAATTAATAATAATTCATTTGTAGTTAATGATAGTATTTGGGTATTAGCTTTGGGTAAATAATTAATTTAGTATAAAATGTGTTGAATTATTTGGTAATATATATATATATATATATGGGCTATCATAAATATTTATAATCGATAATGTATGAAAGTAGTAATGTAAATATATCTAAATGGAACTTTTTTTTCAAATTATGAACGTGTTGTAGGCTGCAACCATTTATACTTAAACTTATTAATGTCAATTAAAAATCGTAAAGCAACTTATTTAAGAACCAAATATAGAATGGTGTATATAATATTATGGTTTATGAGAAATGAAAAGAAGATTTAAAGCTCTAAATATGAGAAAAAAAAAACATTTCCAAAGAAGTCATATCCTTGGACTTGATCCTCATGTTATAAATATATCCTTCAACTTGATTATCATGTTATGAATAAATGTGTATGAACAATTGTATAAGATATGTCATTCTTTATTTGGCGATCATGTAAATCATACCCTTCAACTTGACCATCATGTTTGAAACTTTAAACTAAAATTATTCGAAATTGTTGGAAATAGAAATTGCTTATGTATGTTTTATGGTTGTTGGAAATGGAAATTGTTTATGCATGTTTTGTGATTGTTGGAAATGAAATTTGTTTATGTATATTTTGTGTAATTATATATGTTAAATAATTAAATTGTTAATTTTTTACTTATAGTGAATTGTGTCCGATGAAATGAATTGTGTATGATGTAATAATACAAGATGAGTTATATTATATAAGATATACATGCATATTGTGTAATGAAATTATGTGTTATTTATTTTGATATATGTATGTTTTATGATTGTTGGGAATGAAAATTATTTTAGGAATTTTTTATGATTATTGGAAATAGAAATTGTTGAAAATTGTTGGAAGTAGAAATTGTTTATGTATGTTTTGTGATTGTTGGAAATAGAAATTATTTTATAAATGTTTTGTGATTATTGGAAATGGAAATAGTTAAAATTTGTTGGAAATGAAAATTGTTTATGTATGTTTTGTGATTGTTAGAAATGAAAATTGTTTTATGAATGTTTTGTGATTATTGGAAATGGAAATTATTGAAAATGAAAATTATTTGTATGTTTTGTGATTGTTGAAAATGGAAATTATTTTTTTGAATGTTTTGTGATTATTGGAAATGGAAATTGTTTATGTATGTTTTGTGATTGTTGAAAATAGAAATTGTTTTATGAATGTTTTGTGATTATTGAAAATGGAAATTGTTGAAAATTGTTCAAAATGGAAATTATTTTATGCATGTTTTGTGATTATTGGAAATGGAAATTGTAGAAAATTGTTGGAAATAGAAATTATTTATATATGTTTTATGATTTTTGGAAATGAAAATTGTTTATGTATGTTTTGTGATTGTTGGAAATGAATTGTGTTCGATGAAATTGAATTGTGTATAATGTAATCATACAAAATGAGTTATATTATATAAGATAGCGCATGCATATTGCGTAATGAAATTATATGTTATTTATTTTGATATATGCATTCATTTATTTTTACAGATAAATGGAAGAAAGTTTAAGTACTCCTGACTAACCTACTTCAGGAAGATATAATGATTCAACTTGGGCTTATATTGCATTGGTTTCCGGTATGAGGAACCATACTATTTGCTTGTTTTGTAAAAAGCATTTGAAAGGTGAAGTAATCATCTGATTAAAGAAACATTTAGCTGGAGTTAAAGGAGGTGCGGAACCCTGTAAAAAAGTAAGTCATGATGTGAAGTGGCAAATGAAAACATTGCTTGAAAAATATCAACATGAGAGAGACAGAAAGGAAAGGTTGAATTTTGAACTTGGTAGTGAAAGTTCATTTTATAATTTTCCGTGGTGATTGTAGAAATGCTGAAGATGGTAGTGATATTAGTGGTAGTAGTACTAGTAGTGCTCCATCTCAGGCCCAAGAAGAAGTACCTGAACTTGATGTGAGGAAGAGAAGAAGGTAGGTGACTAGTTTTTTTGCACTACGAACAACTCCTAGAGCCCAACCTTCAATTCGTAGCAACAATCAATAAATGCGACTCACAATGTCAATATGGTAATAGCTACATGGAGGTATAATACAGGTTCATCATTCAATGCTTCTCAGTCTTATTATTATCAACCTATGATGGCTGCAATATCCTCTTATTGTCTAGGATACAAAGGTCCTTCGATTGATGATTTAAGAGGTAAATTTTTAAGTTATTCTATTTCTAAAATTAGAAGTTATTTGGAAGAAACAAAAGTTAATTGGGTTACTTATGGATGTTCAATCATATGTGATGGTTGGACAAACAAGAGACAAGAGCTTATTATTAATTTTTTGGTTTATTCTACAAATGACTCTATGTTTTTTAAATCTATTGATGCATCTGGCCTTATTAGGAATATTGAGACTTTGTTTGCAATATTTGATAGAGTTGTAAATGAAGTAGGGCTAGAAAATATTATTCAGTGTATTACTAACAATGATTTCGCTTATAAAGCGGCAAGGAAAAAGGTTGCAAAATAAGTATAATTCTTTTTTTAGCTCCTTGTGTTGCATATTACATTAACCTAATGTTAGAGAATATAGGTATCCTCGACATTTTCCTGCTATTGATGAAACTATGCAGAAAGTTAACAAGTGACCAAGTTCATCTATGATCGTGCATAGGTATTGAATTTAATGAGAAAGAAATTTACCAATAGTAGGATTTTGTGTCGTCCTGTTGTGACAAGATTTGCAACAAATTTCTTATTACTTCACTCTTTTGTTATGATAAAGAAAGAGTTAAAACAAATGTTTACAAGTGATAAGTAGATTGTATCTCAACACGGTACGTCTAATGCTGGAGTGGAGGTTTGTAAAATTATATTGGAAGATAGAGAATTTTGGTCTCAATGCCAATTGGTTATCTGAGTTTGTGAGCCGTTGGTGAGGGTGTTTCGCTTGGCTGATAGTGAAGAAAAGCCAACAATGGATTTTTTTTTAATGTTATAGAGAGAGTGACGGAAGCAAGCAAGGTCAATCTAAAACATATGCCTTCTTTGTATATACCATATCTTTCAATCATTAATGAGGGAAGGAAAAGACAACTTTCTTCTTCGTTGTTTGTAGCTTGGGTGTTTTTGAATCCTAGTGTCTATTTTAGATTAGATCTTACTAAGTAAGTTGAAGTTAATAGAGGAATCCTTTTAACTATTACAATAATTGTTAGCATTGACGCGATGCAAGATCTCTTAAACACACAAATGGAGTTTTATAAATCGTCTTATGAGGATTTTGGAATGTCGATTACTATTTAACAAAGAGGAAAACTTTCTCCAGGTATTAGTTGTTTCCTTTTTCTTATTTTTTTTAAATTAATTATTCCTTTATTTTGTTTATAACGCTACTTTTGTTATCTTATGACTTACAGTTTCTTGGTGGGATCAATTCGAAAATGGTATTTTATAATTGAAAAGGTTTGCAATTTGAATTTTAAGTCCATGTGTGAGTGCAACAGGTTGTGAACAAAACTGGTGCACATTTGAATTTATCCACTACAAGAAAAGGAATAGATTGGAGCATAAGAGGTTAACTAACTTAGTTTTTGTTCGTTACAATTTAAAGCTTCGAGAAAGATGTGTTATTATTATTATTATCATTATTAATTTCTATATAATTTCTTATAATTTTCTAATAATTAAATTTTACTGTTATTAAGAGTCTTAATTGCACAAGTAGTTCAACCGATCCAATTTCCATTAATAATACTGATCTTTTGACAGACTGGATTTGTGAAGAACCGAATTTGGTAGATGTTAATGACTTGGAAGATAATCTTAGATGGGAAAGCATTGACATGTCATTTGGTGCATTAAATTTGAATGATAATGATGATGAAGCTCCTCTAATTGATGAGGATTTTATACCAAATAATAATTGAGGTTAGTGCAGTTGTAGTGAGTATCCTACCATAGATGATTGAATTTCGTTTCAGTTTTTTGTTTTTTCTCTTCTTTTAACTTTACTTATATTTGATATACTTGTTAAATTCTATATATGTAATGTAATTGTAAATGTTTTTGTTTTAAGTTTACCTTCTACTTGATTGTTTCCTTATCACGAACTCTTGTTGTAAATTGTAATAGTTTGAGAGTTAAGTATATTTACTGTTCTTTTATTGAATATTTTGATGTAATTATTATTTATTATATGATGACAAAATTTCACAAAACAAACTCTTTCTCTTGCCATATTCAACCCTTAAATGTTTCCAAACTTATTATCTACTCCATGGCAATTCAAAATCATCATTGATCTTACATGAATCTATCCCATTCAAAAGTCCCAAAACTAGAAATTTAGGTTAGGAAAAATTACCACTTTCTTTCATTCTCTTAGACAATTGAAAAACATTTAGTCTTGATCAAGCTCTCTTCAAATCATGCTCCAAAACCCATCCAAAATCAGTTGCACTCTCCATCTTCTCTCCTTAGCTGAAACTTTACTCTTTCTTCTCTTCTTTTCCTTCTTTTGTCTCAATCTCGCTTTTATCTTGAAAGAAGGAAGCAATTGATCTTACTTTACTCCTTTAATACCCTTGAGCGCATTACACATGGCATCTTCTAATTGGTCATTTTTTAATGACTCGTCACCACTAAATTAATGATGCTTAACTGTTAAGAAAGCCTCTGATTGGTCATCATGTGTGACTCACTAATCCACTTACATCATTTTATACAAAAAGACCAAATTTTCCTTAATGAATTTTATTCACCAACTAACCAAATTAAATCTTGAAAATATTCTACAACCCTCTTATCATCAAATCAACCATGAAATACTCTAATTAGGGTCAATACTTATTGATTGGATACTTTAAAATTTTTCAAATAGGTTTAAAATCATTAATATCCATTATTTTTCCAAAAGGGGCATTTTAACCCTAAACTTTCGAAATTCCTGAAATTCATCCGTTTGGACTTATTTTCGATCCGTTTTAGTATCAATGGACTCTAATAATTATTCAGAATAATTTTCAATATTTTGGAGTTGGGTCACCCATAAATCACTAATTCACCTGAATTTACTATTCATCTAAAATACTATTCACATAACATAAAAATTTATATTCAATGAAAGGAAAGGTTCGGGGTTTTATAGAAACCACATTTTTTTATTAATTTGTGTATAAAGATGATAAGAGCATTTAGGATAACCATTTTTGTCCTAATATGCCTAGCTTACTTTTTATCCCTAGAAAACAACTTGAGTCGTACTCCTTTTTTCTTGCAAAATAACCTCATCAAAAGTCAAATTTACCTTTTTTGTTATTGATATCGTTAATGATTTTGAACCCTTAAATTGGAGGAATTGTTTAAAGCTTATTTACATAGGATTTTGACTATTTTTATGAAAAGTAAATTAGTGGATCCAAGTTGCATTATTTTCATTTTTCATTTTTTTAAGATTTGGGGAGAAGTAAAAAAAGATCTACTATTTGATATTTTTGTTTAAAAAAGAAAAGACAAAAAAAATAAAAAATTATTGAAAGGGATTCTATTTGAATCAAATAACTTTGGATTGATCTAAGTTGAAACTTATATGGATAAGTTTGAATGATTTCTTTCAATTTATTTATCCAAAAAGCTTATTTTTTCATACTTTACCTAAGCCAAGTTACAACCTTTATAAATTCCCTTTGATTTATGCATTAAGATCACTTTTGTTTAGTAGAGGAGATATGATTATTAAGCAGGCATGTTTTGATTTGAGAGCTTAATAAACCTTAAACACTTTAAGCGTATAGAGTGAAATCCTTGAGAAGGTGTTAAGTCTTGTTTCATTTGATTTTCATGGAACTAATGAGATGTTATATTTTAATAATGTGTCGTATAAGTGCTTATTCTGCCAATCGTTATTTTATCTTATTCTGCCAATCGTTATTTTATCTTAAACCTTTAATATGAAATAGTTTTTGGATATTCCTGGATAACATGAAAGGAGATGAAAGGTTGTTATGAAGTTAATTGATGTACTAAATTGATGTATGTTTGAGGACAAGAAAGATTCTGGTGCGGGGGAATTCGATAAGATGTTATCTTGATATATTAATTGATATTATCTCTTTTGTTTGGATTTTTTTGGTACTTAGGAAAATTAATTATTTTGATTTAAGAGTTAAAAAGTGGAGATTGCATCAAAATGAGACATTATTGGTGATAATCAGATTGCATCAAATTGAGACATTATTAGTGATAATCAAGAATTTTGGATGAAGTGAAAAGATAGCTATATAGATAAGAGAAGATAAAGCCTATTGTCAAATTTACTTGAAGAGTTGAAGTTTAAGTAGGAGACTTCTTTCTATCCTTATCATGAGGGGATTGAGATTTGTTTTAGATAAGCATCTTTGTAAGATAGAATAGGCTTAGGTTTAGAGTAGGAAACCACTATAAAAAGGACATTCCACACCTCTCAAAATGATGAATTGTTCTATTCTTACTTTTCTCTCTATATTTCATCTTTCTTTTATTTTTAATGTTGAAACTTAAGCTATTGTGGCTAAGCTCAATTATTATGATTGAAAGGGATTTGAGACTCTAGTTGTAACCTTGTGAGATTTTGTTCTTAACTTTTATTACTGTTTTAATTCAAGTGTTTCGTATTTTGAGTTCTTATATTTGATGAATGATTAATATTGATTAATATGACAAATTAACTTAATGTTGATTATTCTATTATTATCCATGAAGTCAATTATTTGTAATTATCATGAAGGATTGGTATAAGTAGCAAAATAGGTTATTTATGAAATTGCATATATAACTCATGATACATAAGAAAACTAAGCTGAATAGTTGCTATTATCTTGATTATTTAATTTAAAGTTTAGTCTTTTTCACTGAACTTATTGCCATCAATTTAATTGATATGTAATGCTATCACACTTAGTCAATTAATGGTAAGTTTTGGTTGGATGTTAGATTTAAACCAATTAATTTAGGAAAATTTGAGACTTATTATAGCTATTTTAATAAATATGAATCTTCGCAAAAGTAGGCTCTCAAATCATTAAAGAATTTCTTCTTTTGCTAATAAGAAAGACATTTGGTAAGATCTTAGCCACCAAATAATTTAAAATATCTACAAACCAAAGGTTTTTGACCTCACTTACCTCATCCAAACTATAAAGGCACTCTTTTGGGAATGAATCATCAATGCATTCTTTATTTGACTCCTTGAAATTTGGGTTTTCAAGGCGAGATAGAATGTCTGCTACCAAGTTTTTAACTCCTTTCTTGTCCTTAATATCTAAATCAAATTCCTGCATTAATAAAATCTATCTAACCAATCTAGGCTTAGCTTATTTAGCAAGTATGTCAATGCAAAATGGTTACTATAAACAACAACTTTAGACTAGACTAGATAAGATCTAAATTTATAAAACGCATAAACCACTGCTAGCAATTTTCTCTATCGTAGTATAATTATCTTAGGCATTCGTCAAAGTCTTGCTAGCATAGTAAATTGGTTTTAAATGCTTTTTCCTTTCGTTATCCAAATAATGCACCTATTGCAAAATCACTTACATCACACTTTAGCTCAAATGGTAAATTCCAATCTAGTACAACAATAATCAGGGAATTTGAAAATTTTTCTTTAAAAATGTTAAAAGCATCTAAACTTTCTTAAGTAAATGTAAAAGGCATATCTTTGTATAATAACTTAGTTAAAGGTCTAGCAATTTTAGAAAAATCCTTAATAAATCTTTTTTAAAGGCCCACAATACCTAAAAAACTTCTTATAGCCTTAACTAAGGAAAGGCATATAATTTCTGTATAACATCATTTTTTTTTTATCTACCTCAATACCCCTATGAGAAATTTTGTAGCCTAAATCTATGCCTTCTTGTACTATAAAATAACATTTTCCCAATTTAGCACTATATTTGTTTTCTCATATCTCTCTAACACTTTTTCTAAATTATGGAGACATAAATAAAGAAATCATCAAAAGCAAAATCATCTATAAATACCTCTATTATATCCTTGACTAGATCATCAAAGATAGTAATCATACACTTCTGAAACATAGCTAGTGCATTGTACAATCCAAAAGGCATCCTCCTATAAGTGAATATACCATAATGACACATGAATGTTGTTTTCTCTTGATCTTTTAAGGCAATTGGAATTTGAAGGTAGCTTGAAAGTCCATCCAAGAAATAATAGTACTTGTGCCCAGCTAGACGTTCCAACATTTGGTCTATGAAAGGAAAAGGGAAGTGTTTGACTGATTTTAAGTTTGTCAATATTGAATTAACCACAAGTGCATGGCATAACTGTAGCTAGCATAAGTAAATATAGGTTGATCCTACAAAAATAATGATTATGAGTAATTAATGTTATTCTATTATCTAGTGTACGAATTAAGGGTTGATTTTTAAATAAAAATATTAATTAAACAGATAAATAAAGTAGGAAACAATAATGAACAAGGAACAAAGGAATTTGCTTAGAAAAAATCAATATCAAGAATTAGTGCCTAGGTGATGAACCCCCCTAAAACCTTTAGATAATTAACCTTTTATCATAAAATTATTTTATTGACTATTAGACCATGGAAATTCCTACCTTATCTTAATAACTCTCTCAAGACTAATAACCATTAATCCTAGGTTTATTAACCAAAATTCTTCAGGTCAAAGTTTCTAGGATTGTTTTACCGAATTGTGAATTCTATTATGAGGTTTGACCCTAATCTAGAGGATGTATATTGACCTATCTTTAGGTTTGCAATCTTCTCCTTTCAATTTAATATAGAGGATTTCTTAATATCTATGTTATGAAATCAAATCATATACTAATATTCCAATTCTGTTAGAGCATATATAAAACACATAATTTGTAACATCCCGTTTCCAGAGAACGGGTCGGACCAGAGAAACGGGTCCAGGTGTGGTAAATTACCACACCTCAT
>JANQBM010000005.1:17436293-17452432 GCA_025594535.1 Erythroxylum domingense | reverse complement strand
GCATGAGATGTGGTAATTTACCACATCTGGATCCGTTTCTCTGGTCCGACCCGTTCTCTGGAAACGGGATGTTACAACCGATCCAGACAACGTTTGGGTCACGACTTAAGACGAGATGAGCGGCTGGTGGGATGGAGAGATAAAGGACGATTGACTCTCAGAGTGACGACGAGAGCTGGAGGAGGAGGGAGACGTCGAGAGCTGGAGGTGGGAGTGGAGAGGGAAGGTCGGAAGGGACTCAATGGAGGGGACGAAGAGTGACGAAGGGTGGGAGGGGTACTGGGTCTAGGTGGTTTACTGGTTTTGTTTTGTCAGACGTAAAACTACGTCGTTTTATGCTTAAGCAAAACGTCATCGTTTTCTCTCTGGGAGAAAATTACTCTGGTCCATTATACGACGTCATTTTATCATGGGCCACGGGATTAGCCCGCGATTCGGCCCATCCATCCATTGCATGGGCAGTGGGCCGTCCGCGGCCTGTCTCCTCCTAGCCCGTGACCCATGCTCCACGGACTATGGCCTGGCCCGTCTATTCACGGGCCAATTTTTCTTGACCCATGACCTGGCTCATGGATCGATTTGACCGGGCCAAACTCGTTGACTTCGAGTTGGGCAGGGCCGGGCTAGGCCAATATTGCCATTCTTAGTCCTTAAGCACATTTATCAATTTTTATTTTTGTTCCACTTGTAGAGTTGATGGAATAATTATGGGCAATTTTGAATCCTTCTCAAGAAATGCATATTCGAAACGATCGAGTAATTTCTTCAGCTCTAACTCTAATGGTTCTTTGAAAGATCGTCAAGCATTCCTCACTTAGTCTCACAGTATCTAACTCTTCCAGCTTCCTATTTTCAGATAGTAACTACTTCAAGAATTTTGCATACTTAGGCATCTACGAAAGAGCTTCAACAAAAGGTAAGATAATATGAATTTACTTAAACAATTCAAGGAATTTACCAAATTGCTCATCCATGCGATCTTTCTTCAACTTTGCTAGATATGGGATGGTAGGCCAAAATTCTTTAATTTTTAAAGGATGCATTATATCTCTAGCTTTCTCTTGACTTTTTTTATATTCTCCTCCTCAATTTGGATCTTACTATCAGATTTCACTTCCTTTCTGCTCCTAAGGGTGACTGCCTTCACATGTTCTTTAGGATTTATCTCGGTGGTACTAGGCAAACTTCTTTGCGGTCTTTCAAATAATATTTTTGCAAAATGTCTAACCTGAATTTCCAATCTATGTATAGAAACCTCTATTCTTTAATGTTTTGTGTCTAATTCTTAAACAAATTTGGCTATTATATATTCTAAAGTTGGCTTTCTGGCTTAAGGTGATTGTTATTAAAATCCCAATAGAGGGTTGTTCTTTGCTTGCCCTTGATTACTCCAAGAGAAATTGGGGTGATTCATCCATCCTGGAGTGTACATGTTATTATACGGATTGTTGGGTCTAGGAGCATTCCCTATGTAATCCACATGTTTGGGTTGTAGTGTTTGACAGTCTTGTCCTGAATGTCTTAGCCCGCATACCTCACACTGCATAACTTGAAACTGAGGAATTATATTCAATCCATCAATTTTTTTTGTAAAATGTCTTAAGCTGGTTTGCCAATTGTTCTACTGCATCTACTACATATACCTTCGTTGGTTTGTTAAGTCTTGCTCGAGAAGAGCACCACTGATAATTGTTCATCTCCATGTCTTTAATGAGTTCATAAGTTGCTTCTAGTGTTTTATTATTCAAAATACCTTTAGTCGTTACATCTATTGTTTGCCTTGTAGTCTAATTTAGCCTATTATAGAAGGTATGAATTTGCATCCTTAGTGGCAAACCATCACGTGGGCATTTCCTCAACATCTCCTATAACCTCTCCCATATGTCATATAATGCCTCCTAATCAACTTAGGAATAAGAGATGTCATTCCTTAGCTTAGAAATCTTTGCTGGTGGAAAGTACTTCAAATGAAATTTCTATGCCAATTGATCCTATGTAGTAAATGATGATCTAGGTAGAGAGTTCAACCATTGCTTTGCCTTACATCTCAATGAAAATGGGAATAATCTCTATTTGATTGTATTGTCATTAGCATCATTAATCTTGAAAGTATCACAAATGTCCAGATATTTTGAGATATATGTGTTAAGGTCTTCATCTTGTAGCCTATTGAATTGAACAGAATGTTGCACCATTTGAATGATACTTAACTTAATTTTGAAATTGTTGACATTAATAGTTAGTCGGACAATAACTTAATTTTGAAATTGTTGGCATTAATAGTTAGTCGGACAATGTTGGACTCCGCTCCTGTCAAGTTAGGTCTAGCATAATCAAACATTGTTCTTAGTTGGTCTACCATGGTTCCTGATTCTTTAGTATTAATATGACCTTTTATGTCCTCTACTTGTCATTCTAACTCAAACTCTCTATGTTGTGTTATGTAGAGATTTCTACGAGTTGTTCTCTTAATCTCTGGATCTTCATCTACTAAGTTCAATGGATTACTTCATATCATTAAATGACCTTAGGATATGTGAAAGACAAAAAAATTAAGAATCAACAAAATAAACAGATAAACTAGACTATAAAATAAAATAATAATGCTAAATTAATAAAAACTAGTCTTTCCTAATATTATAGTCCTCGTCAATGGTGCCAAAAATGTTAATTGAACTTATTTTATATATAAATATTTATAAGTTTTAACCACAAGTGCATATTGTAGCGGTATCTAGCACTGACAAGTATGGGTCAATCACATGAGGACTGTAAGTACTAATATTAACCATTTTTCTATTATCTAACCACTGAATCAGGATGTGAATTTACTTGAAAATTAAATAAAACAAACCACACTAAAGTTGACATAATAATGAACTCAGATTAAGAAAATACTACTATTAGTCAATATTAAATAATTAATACTTAGATGATGAATCTCCATAAGATATCCTAAACACTAACCCTTTATCATGCAATTAAATTATTGATTATTGGACTGTAAAAATTCCTATCTTATGTTAATATCTTTCTTAAGACCATTAACAACTAACCTTCAGTTGATTAAATGAAATCTCTTTCTAGTTAAAACCCCTAAGATTGCATTATTGTTTTGTGAATTTCACTATTAGGTTTAACCATAATCTAGAGGATTTATGTCGACCTATCTCTAGGTTTATATGCAACTCCTTCCAATTATAATAGATCTATTCACTCGAAAAGATTTCTCAATATCAATCATATGAAATCAAATATTGAACTAACATTCTGAGTATATTAGTTCAAAAATATAAACATAATTGAATAGCAATAAATCAATCAATAAAATTGCATTACATAAAAGATTATATCATATTATTATTACAACTTAGGTTTCATCACACCTAAGCACTAAACAATTTAGTTCCTATACACAAAAAACAAATCCAATAGCAAATATTTAAAAAAACAAATAAAAATAAAAGAATTTATATTCTAAATCCCCCCTTTATCTCTAATGAATCTTCTTGCAATTTAAATTGAAGGATGCTCTCTATCGAATCTTGCGAAGTAATCTTTGTGTTTTCCTCATCCTTTATTCAGAACTATCCCTTCTTTGTGTTTCTTATGACTCAGGAATAATTTTAATCTGCCTCCCTTATAATATGCCTTAAATAATATCCTTCTATAGTAAAAACTAGGATTTTTGGGATATACACGATTATTTACACATCTATATAGATGACTGTGTATCTCTAAAAACACCTCAAATTATGACTTTACATGGTTATAGAGACTTGCAAAGGCAACATACATGGGCGTGTAACTCCACACATGCAAGAATTGGGTTATTAAAGTTCCACACGTCTACAATGACTTACATAGTTGCTATAAACGGCCGTGTAAGTCCACAATTGCTCCAATTCTTCCATTCCATGATATAATTTCAATCGAATACATTTGCTCTTGGTCTATGAAGGCAATTATGACCTAAAAACACACTTAAAGTGAGATAAGTACCAAAATACTATAACGTCATTAAATAACAAGCAAAACACACTAAATATGAATATAATTAGTCGTTTATCTATAGACATATTATATTCAAAGTTAATAATCCAAGAATAATTATGACCAGTTACTAATGATGTGAAAAATTTGGAATAAGTTGTATGAAATAATAGGAACAAAAAAACTTCTGAACAATCATATGATATAGACATATAACTGAACTTCTTTAACTTATATAAATAATTCCTTAAAGAAAATTGAGGCTTAAGCATATTCTATTGAAGAAACTCTCATGTTTCTTAACCTAAACATTATAAAGGTATATACATTAATTATGATGTTTCTTAACCCAAACATAAAAAAAAATCATTTATTGCTACACTTTCACAATTATAAACTATTTTATATGAATACATAATTTAACCATAAAATCAAAACTATAACTTATTTTTGTGTGATTACATAATTCAACCATAAACTCACAATTATAACCCTTTTGTACAATGACGTAATTAAACCATAAAGTTACAACTATAACCTATTTTGTATGATTATATAATTCAAACACAAACTCACAACTATAACTTATTTTATGTGATTACATAATTCAATCATAAACTCATAAATATAACTCATTTTTTATAATTATATAATTCAACTATAAACTTACAACTATAATCCATTTTGTGTTGTTACAATATTTAACTATAAATTCACAACTATAATGCATTTTGTGTGAGTACGTAATTCAACCACAAACTCACAAATGTAATTCAACCACTAACTCACATCTATAATGCATTTTATATAATGACATAATTCAACTATAAACTATACCATATTATATGATTACGTAATTTAATTTATAATATATAACCCATTTTATGACAACTATTAACCCATTTTTCACAAAATAAACAATCCAAAACATTCAAATAACCAAGCATTATTATCATTATTTTGCCCTTCTTCATTATTATCTTATCACTCTTTATTTCTAGCTCGTTCTTTCTCTCTATATTTTGCAATCTTTCTTTCACCAATTTTAATCAACATTGTTGAACAAACAATATTCACAATAGTCAACACAAGTGAATATTACTTAAATCCTAGAAAATATGGAGATGTTCTTTTAAATACATAGTTGGAGACCTTGAGGCTTGATCTACTTTATTGGGATTAGGGAGGACAATGGAAAATGATAAAAGGAAAAGGATGACAACAAGTTAAAAACTACAACAGTGGAAGACGAAGGTGGGTTGCAAAGTGCAAGTTGCGATTGGTTCCAGATTATGGGTTAAGGACTGCGGCAGTAGGAGGAGATGATAGCTAACAAGCAATAACAATGACTGTGTTTGTGATAAAAAGAGGAGAGTGGGTGCGAGATGCCGATAAGAAAGAAAAGAGGACTAGAAAGGGGGTATCGGGAGATTAGGGTTAAAATTTTATAATTTTCAATTTAGTCCCTTAAATATAGTACTATTATTATGGTATTGGCTGGTATAGGGGGTACCATCTGATACTGTAAATCAATACAAAACAAGTAAATGGTATGGTATTCGAATTGTTGATTGAAACTCAAATGGTCATATAAGTCTGTCTACTCTAAATATTTACTCCTCCTAAAAGATATTTAGATGGTTGCTTTATTCCAGATAATACATATTGAAGTAAGGATTGTTCATGATAATCTTCCATAAGTAGTCATATAATTAGAATATTCATAGTAATATAGGATAAGACCCATGTTCATATATGTGTGGGAAGGATGCTTGATTGACTTATTCTAACTGTGTCAATTATGAATTATCCACAAGTACACGACATAGTTATAGCTAATAGTGATAAATACGAGTCGATCCCACGAAGATGATGAATACTAGTAGTTAACGTTATCCTATTATCTAGGCTACAAATTTGATTTAATTTTTAATTAAAAATAAAACTTAAGCAAAAAAATAAAATAGGCAATAATATTGATCAAGACACAAAAAAATCACTTTAAAACTTATCAATATTAGAAACCAGTGTCTAGGTTTTAAATCCTCCTATAACTAGTTGAACTTTTATTAACCAATTGTTTTATTGACTATTGGATTGTGAAAATTCCTATGGTATGCTAATAGCTCTCTCAAGTATAATCAAAAGTAATCCTAAGGTTATCAACTAAATTACTTAGGTTAAATTTCATAAGATTGCTTTACCAAATTGTGAATTCTATTATTAGATTTGACACTAATTCGGAGGATTTATGTCATATCCTATCTCTAGGGTTGCAATCAACTCCTTTCAATTATTGTAGATCTATTCATGCAAGGATTTCTCAATCTCTATGTTATGAAATCAAATTATAAACTAATTTTTTGGATTTATTAGAAAATATTTTAAAGATGTAATTGAAATAGAATAGATCTGTGAAAACAATTGCATTAAATAAAAGAATCAAAACATGTAATAGCTTAAACATAGGGTTCATCTTACCTAGACACTAAAAAAAATTAGTTACATATGATAGGAAACGAAATCACATAAACAGAAAGAAAAATGAATAGAAAATAAAGGTTTCATAATTCTAAATCTCCTTTTTAGCTCCTATTGAATATTCTTTACAAAGTAGAAGTTTGCTATCATATTTTTTTTAGATCTTTTAATGATTTCTTCCTGTTTTCCACTTCTCTTGATCAAAATCACCCTTTGAGTCACCTCTCAAAGTCTCTGAACGTTTGCTCTTCTACTTTACCTCCAGACATGTATTTTTATACTAACTTTTAGGGTTCTAGGTGAAACACGGTCTAATAAACATGGCCATTTATAACCCAAAATACCTAGAATTTGTGATTTTACACGACTTAAAAGAAGTACATAGGCTAATGCACAGTCGTGTATCCCTTCTTTATTTCAAATATTTGTTTTATATCGAGTTTTCATCTAAATTAAGAACCAAATATATAATAAAAGTATAAAATATTAATCAAAAATAAATCAAATATGGGATATAAATATTCTCAAATATGCATATATCAAAGATCCTCACGCTTAAGCTTTTTCTTGTCCTCAAGCAAACCATAATCAAAATTATAAATCTTACAACATCTACCCTTCATTAATTTTGATCTATCTATTTATACTATATGATATTGATTCGAATTAACATAGAATTAAAATCAAATTATCTTAAAATTAAATTCCTAAACAATATTAATAGTAATCACCTAACCACATTGAAATCAAAATCATAAACCTTTGTACCCTTACCAAGTTTTCACTCAATGCACTAAAGTATTTAGGGTGAAAAGTATCAAAATTGTCAATCAATCCATGGTAAAACTCTTACTATAGGCTTGCAATATTATCACATCTTCACCAGTTATGTATAAACTAGAAACAAAAATCTAAAGGTCTTTATAAGGGTTGCATTGAGGCTTATATACAGTATGATTGGGATAATAAAGAGGGCTAAATTGAAGGAAATTTACTAAAAAAATTTTCAAGAAACTTGTTTACAAATACTCAAACCCTTTTATTGCAATTATATTGGTACCTTATACTTATTTACAATTTTTTTCTGCTCATTTTTTATAACAATTTCGAGCATTTAGTACCAAATTAAAGAAATTATGGAACTTTCAAAAATTTTCCAAATTTCAAACAAACATGTAATGTACGTAACCTTCAAGGTACAAAACAATAAAAAGGCTTCAAAGAAAAATAGGATAATAGTTAATATGTAGATATAATCAATGAAAAAGGCTAAGACTTAACTTAGTTATTCCTAAAGGATAAAATTATGGATATGGCAATTTTCAAAGAAATAGGTCTAAACAAATTGTTGAATCTAGGTGTCTTCATCATGTCAATGCTTTTAATTTAACAAATATGATCTCAATATTTACTAAGATCTCAATATGTATAATAAAAGTAAGTTCTAGAATCAATCTACAATGTATGATAACACACATAAAAGAATAAAAGAGTTTAAAAAGTTTGAAATTCAATCTTAGGCTCAAAAGCTCATAAAAAAATGAATATATATGTGTATAAATAGTATGCAATTTTCATTCAATTTGATTATTTCAATGAATAATAAAAATTATGACCTATAAAAGCAATTTTATTCTAACTCTCATCCTTTTGCATACTAATTCAAATCAATATTCAATAATGAAATACAATATTCATGCACAAATTTCAACCAATTCAGAATATTAGTTAATAAAATTTAATGATGAAGATTATAATAAGCTTAAAGAAATCATTAAAAATCATTAAGCCCTTCCCCATACTTAAATTTGTACATTGTCCTCAATGTACACAATATAAGCATTTAAAAATAAGTGAGAGGGTTAAATTGGTAATTTCCTGAATAAGACGTTTTTTTAATTTCTGATCCATCCAATAGTAGACTGCATCCTTGCAAAATATAAAGAAAAAGGGATAAAAAGATAAAAGAAAATAAAAATAACAAAAATGAAAACGAAAACATAAAATAACATAAAATAAAATATATTCTAATTCATGAGTTGCCTCCGATGCAGTAGTTGTTTATCGTCGATAGCTCAATATATTGTGGACTTTTACCCCCATCATGGGTTTATGATCAGTGGCTTGCTTTTACTCATTTCTCTACATAAGTGTTTTGTAGCCTGTAAGTAAGCCACTTGTTGTAAGATAGTAATAAGGGCATAATTTATCAAATTAATAAATCCAATCACATGCATTAATGCCCTTTTCAATGACAAGCTATTAATAAAATAAGGGATAATAAAACTCCTTGAATATTTAGTTGACACAAGCAGTTTATCTTGGAGGAAGTGGGAACCCTTAAGGTAACTACCAATGTCTTTTTAGTAGTTTCTTTATTTGGTTCCTCTGCCAGTTCTTCCTCAACCACCTTTGTCCAAGCTTTTTATACTTTTTCATGGACAAAGGTTTCTAGCTCATCTTCTTTAATTACCTCCTACCACTTCTCTACTTCCTCTTCTTGGATGGAGGTTTCTTTGTCTTCTTCTTTCAGAAGCTCTTCTTAAAATGACACTCCATTCATGAAGCCAACCCTTATCTTTTCTTCATTATCAAATTCTCATCAGTTAGCTTTCATTTTTGTAAGGAGTTCCATTAATTTGTCTGGAATACTCTTTTCCTTTTTCTTCTTCTTCTGGGAGCTCATTTTCACTACTAAGGGTAATTGCCATTCCACATTCTATAGGATGTTTCAATAGAAATAGGCAAACTCTTTTACATCTCGTCAGCTATTATCCATACCAGTTGGTCGATTTGATTCATCATATTTTGTATACAAGCCTCTATTTCTTAATATCTTATGATTGATTCTTGAATAAATTGATCATTATATCTTCCAGAGTTGGCTCCTTAACTTGAGGTGCTTAGTATTGCAAATATTCATCGAGAGCATAATCATTTCATCCATAAGTGTAAAAGTTGCTCCATTATGAATTATAGTTGTTCTCGTATGGTGCGCCTTGAGATTGATTGTACATGCCCAATTACTCTCGCATATCGGTTGGTGTTCGACATTTTTAATTATAATAAGTACTCCCACAAATGTCGCAACACAACATAGACATTGGTTGAGCCTCCGAAAACATATGAAGAAACCTCCCTCTCCTATATGGTGATGTTACAACTTGCGAAGACATATTCTAGCTCCAATAAAATTACTGTCTACTCCATCCATTCATTGTGAGTTGTGGCTATAAAGTTAAATCTCAATTCCTAAAAGAAACCACTAACACACTATAAATGTAGAGAAGTTTAAAGATAATTAAATGAACAAGCCAGAAATATAATAAGATACAATAACATATAATAAAAATAAAATAAAACAAAATAAAAATAAATACAAAAAATAATGACTAGAGTAATAACATTCAGGTGTTTCTAACATCAAAGTTCCCAATAACGGTGCTAAAAACTTGATTGACTTATTTTAAGCGTGTCAATTATGAATTATCCACAAGAGCACGATGTAACTATAGCTACTAAATAAAGTACAGGTTGATCCTATGAAGACTATTAATACTAGTAGTTACTATTATCCTATTATCTAGTCTACGAGTTTGATTTGATTTTTAATTAAAGAAAATAAAAATTAAGGAAATAAAATAAAATAGGCATCAATATTGAACAGAGAAATAGGAAATCACTTAGAAACTTATCGATATCAAAAATTAGTGAACAGGTTACAAATCCCCCTAAAATCCTTAACTAGTTGATCTTATATTATGTAATTATTTTATTGACTATTGGACTATGAAAATTCCTATAGTATGCCAATGTCTCTCTCGAGGCTAATAACAACTAATCTTAAGGTTATCAACTGAATTACTTAGGTTAAATTTTACAGGATTGCTTTACCAAATTATGAATTCTGCTATTAGGTTTGACCATAATCTGGAGGATTTATATTATCCTATCTCTAGAGTTGCAATCAACTCCTTCTAATTATGATAGATCTATTCATTCAAAGATTTCTCAATCCCTTTGTCATGAAATCAGATTATGCACTAATATTTAGGATCTATTAGAACATATTTTAAACACACAATTGAATCACAATAGATCAGTCAAACTTAAATTAAATAAAAGAATCAAAACATGTTATAGCATAAAATAGGGTTCATCTTACCTAGACAGTAAAGAAATTTTGTTACACATAATAGGAAACAAAATCAAACATAAGCAGAAAGAAAAACAAATAGAAAATAAATGGTTCATAATTCTAGATCTCCCTTTTATCTCCTATCGAATATTCTTTGCAAGGTAGAGGTTTGATCTTGTATTCTCTTGGATCTTCAATGATTTCTTCATGTTTTCCACTTCTCTGGATCAAAATAGCCCCTTAAGTTGCCTTTAAAGTCTCTAAATGTCTGCTTTTCTATTTTGCCTTCGAACACTTCTTTTTTATAGTAATTTTTAGGGTTCTGGGTGATACACGATCTAAATACGGTCATGTATAGCCTGAGAGAAGTACACAAGTTGATGCACAACTATGTATCCCTTCTTTGTTTCAAATCTTTGTTTTATACGGTGTTTTCATTTGAATTCTTCTTCGTTTAATTGGTGAGGGAAATTATAATTTATAAACACACTTGAAGCAAATTAAGTACCAAATATATAATAAAAGTATAAAACATCAAGCAAAAAATACATCAAATATGGGTTATAAATATGGTTAAATATGCATCTATCAATACTCATACAAGCCACAACAATAGCATGCCTCCTTATAACCCATATAACTCTTCATTAACATTTTAATCTAGTTTAAAAGTTCATCAATTTGTGTTTCGAGATCTAAAAGTGGATCATTGTAATGTCAACCCTAAAGATGCGACATGAAAGAGAACTAAATTATACACAAACAGAAGAAACTAAAAATAAAACTAGAATTAGTAAAACAAAAATTGAACAATTCTCCAAAAATGGTGCCAAAAACTTAATTAATTAAATCTACAAGTGTACAAAGTCAATTATATCAAGTTATTAAAACCAAAGTAAATCCAATCCTACAAAAGCTATCTTACTATTTATATTAATCCTAGCTAAATGAAAAAACTAAAATAAACAAGATTTAAGAATATAAATAAATTGATAAACCAATGCAAACAAGATAACTAAACTAGTGTAACAAAATGAAGAAGACAAACATTAGGGCTTCGAGATTCACTTATGTAGAATTTCAGTTATCAAACATTGAAATAACAATAAGCCTAAAATATCTATTCCTATAATCGAGGCACACAAGTATATTAGGCAACTAACACCTATTGATGGTACAATTCAACCGAATCAAATTCCTAAAGTATAGTTAATGTACTTGATTACCAATTAAAACTTAGGACACTAACGTTCTCTAGTGCTAAAGTTTTTATTCTTCTAGTGCATAAATACTTCACCTATTGATCCTTCATTCAATCCCTATGATTGAATCTATAGTAATTAAGTATAAACCCAAGATTAAGAACAAAGAGAATAAATTCAGTCAAATAGATATCAAATAATTTATTAACAATCAATCCATCACAAAATATATCTCTAACCCTAGCTAGAGATTCAATTATTAAACATAAAAAATAAAATTAAAACAAAACAATCTTAACATAAAATAAAGATGAGAAAGAAAGAACTAGAAAATTTGTCATTGACTCTTCCATATTTTTCTCTAAATTTCTCCTTGATGCAACTAATCCTTAAAACTGCAAGATTATATTGATAAAGGAGGTTATCACAAGCTTCTAAAGTCCCCTACAAAGACCCATATTGACAGTGATTTATAGGCTAAGATTATATAAAAGAATTTAAGGTAATTAAACTTATAATTTCATATATCCTTTAAGTATTTGTTATAAGAACTGGTGTGTATTACACTTCAAGACCAATGGGTCTTACTCTAGAAGTTTGTGAGTGCAGTTCATGATGATTCCAATGCAAATTTGCTTCATGTCTGAGCTGGTTTTGTTCTAAGTCTTGTATAAAATTGTGTCTCTGAGTTAGATTACAATGCCTCTAGAATCACTTTAATCAGATAACTAAAATTATGCTCAAATATGTGATTACTCCTTAAAATCATTAATTGCACAACAATGAACCAACAATAAGAGAATATCATATCATTAAATATAAAAAATACTATAAAAGTGCTAAATGATAACAATCTTAGCACCTACAAACATGTAAAAAATGGACATATTAGTTTCTCTACTAAATTCATTAACTAGATTGATCAATATGTCATAACCACAATGTTTAGTATTTTAATGAATAGAGAACCAACAAAATATTTTAAAGGTGTAAAAGGGTTGAGACAAGGGGATCTCATATCCTTTAATCTCTCCAAACTCTGATAGAACCCTTAATCAAGCTTATCGTAAAAAAATTCGACAAAGTGGACACTTTATTTATCACTTGGAATGCAAGAGGCCTAAAATATTTAACTTTTATTTTGAAGATGAATTTTTTCTGTTTTGTAATGCAAGCGCAACCTTAATTAAGCTCCTTGTGGATTCTCTTCACATTTTCAGCAACATCTCGGGCTTACCATCAATAACCAAAAAAAAGTGATATCTTTGTTTCCATTGGTACTATTGAATTAGCAAAACAAATAGCTCAAATTGTAGAAGTAAAGCTTCAACAACCACCTCTAAGGTATCTTAGAATCCATATTACAGCTACTAGAATCACTTATAAAGATTGGAAACCTTTACTAGATGTTCTGCATAAAAGATAGGGAAATTGGAACAACAACTATCTTAGTTTTGCAGGCATACTATAAATAATTGTTTCAGTTCTAAGTAGCTATATAATGATTGAGAGACTAGCTACTTAAAAAATTTCCTATAGATTGTAAACAGAAATAACTCATCAAAAGCCAATATTGAATTGATCGAATTATGCTTGCCAAAGGAAAATGGAAGATTGGGAATCAACTCACTTATAACCATGAATAAGTTATTTCTCATGAAGATATAGAAGCTATTCACAAAAAGGATTTAATAGATACGCATTGAATTCCTGATGAAAAGGAAAAGTTCCAGGAAGCACACGAAAGTGGCAGCAATCATTAGAGAGAATACCTGAATCCCTCTCAGTTCCAGAGGGCTCACGTCAATAATACGTAACTTGTCAAGTTATGTCCTTAATTCAAAAGTTAAGGTTGACTTATATATCTTAAACATAGGTCTGGCGCTTTCACGAACAAAACCTGTTTAGAACCAACATCTCAGTTATTCCGTAGTAGAAGCTAATATGTGTTTCCTTCTGATCATTCCAAGGTATCATTAGTACTATGGGTTAGCAATAAAGCATAAATTAAGATCCAAGCACATAACCGCTTTTTACCTCACAATCAACCCCATTTGTGCATTGTACAGTCTCCCAAGTATAGCATCTGTTGCAGGATCACTGTAACTCTCGTTGCAATGAAACATTTTAGACAAATATAATAAATGGGCACAAAAACTTCAACCCTAATCATAAGGGAGACAATATCCTTTCATGGTAGCTTCGAGTTGCTCTACTTATAGCATTTATAGATTAAAAGAAATACAAGAAATTGAAAAAAAACAAATATCAATGTCAAAGGCTGTTTCAATGGATTAGAAAAATTGTTAGCAAAAGGAATGGCTAACTCACAAAGTACCAGCCTAGCAACAAAATAGAATCTTGCTTAAATCCCTTTGAAACAGGGCTCTCATCCTTTCGTATTTACAATAGGTTACATCAAGCTGAAAACTTCACTTCTAAATCCTTTATCTAGCGACACTAAGCAATATAGCTTGCACGCTTTGCTTGACCTGTGACCACCTATTGGTGACTTTATTATATTAATTCCATCTTTAACTTTCAAAAAACAAAAAGGAACAAAATATATAAAGATCTTATTTCATTACACCTCCTTCAACATCAGTTTTGTGGTAATCGAAATTAGCTTACCAACTTTCCCGATGACATGACTCCATTAACATGTAGGCGTGTTGTTCAATTTGTGTTATGTTGCAAATGACTAATTAATTGAGTAATAATGGATCATGCTCTTGATTTGTTATTGCGAAAGTGGAGGAGGTTGGCGTTGGACAATTTCTTCATACAAGTCTATTGTCGTTGGATCTTTTTGCGTATTATCATATTTCGCTTTTATCATCTTATAGATGTTTAATTCATGCCGAAATTTTTAGTTCTCCTTGTCTATTGATATTGAATAGTTTCTACCAAGTCTAAACACATAGTGGTGATCTGCAACTGAAAGAAATTGGAAGGCTAATCATCAGAAAAATGTTCATTTATGTCGTTGCAGAAAAGTTGCGTTGCAGAAAAGTTGCGTTCATATTGATGTAGAGTTTGGTGGTCCACATTCTGATGTGAGACTTTTAACTCTTTTGCACGGAACTGTTCACAGCAGCCAAGCATTCAACCCAGAAACGCAATAAACCCCGTAATCCAAATACCATCACTAGTTTCTCAAAAAGCATGCAAATGCAATCAGATTGTGACCCGTTTAATCCAGATGGTCAGCCTCCCAAAGAACTTCGCATCAGGTGTCGAGAGGAAGATCCTCCACCGATTACCAAACTAACATACAGTGCGGCAGTGGTAAGGGATCAACAAGGAGGGTCAGAAAGGGAGGAATTTGACTGGCCAGTCGAAGACCCTGTTGACATAGAAGAAGACGATATTAGAGTTCATTCAGAAGGAAAGGAAGCGAGGATCGAACTCTCCCAAAAACTCAAAGATAAACTTGATAAACAATGGACACAAGCAGTGGTGGTAAAACTATTGGGCAGGCGGATAGGATACCGCATACTCAGCCAACGTCTGAAATCATTATGGCAACCTTAGGGTCCAATGAAAATAGTCGATTTAGATTTCGATTTCTACCTGATTAATTTTATTACAAAAGTCGACTACCTCAAAGCCTTAACACACGACCCTAGGATCATCTTTGGATACGCACTTTCGGTTCAACGTTGGATACCATCATTACGACCGGCGCAAGGCACCATCCCTTGAGTAGTAGTTTGGGATAGATTTCCGGACCTTTCCATCGCGCGCTACCACCCCAAAATCCTAGCGACTCTTGGGAACTTGATCAGCCAGACCATTAAAATTGATAAAATTTCATTGACTACATAACGGGGCAAATTTGCAAGACTTGCAATTGATATAGATTTGAGTTTACCCCGCATCGGAAACAGATTTGAGGTAAACCTTCATATGCGACCCGAATCGTCTCTTCATCGAGGACCACTGTGGGTCGAAGAGGTAAACTCAAATCTATATCAATTGCAAGTCTTGCAATTGATATAGATTTGAGTTTACATCGAGGACCACTGTGGGTCGGGTTGTTGATGTTGGTGTGTGTTTTAGATGTACAAATACCTGAATTATGTCCGACCATACCGCATCGGAAACAGATTTGAGGTAAACCTTCATATGCGACCCGAATCGTCTCTTCATCGAGGACCACTGTGGGTCGAAGAGGTAAACTCAAATCTATATCAATTGCAAGTCTTGCAATTGATATAGATTTGAGTTTACATCGAGGACCACTGTGGGTCGGGTTGTTGATGTTGGTGTGTGTTTTAGATGTACAAATACCTGAATTATGTCCGACCATACCGCATCGGAAA
>JANQBM010000005.1:17422500-17436193 GCA_025594535.1 Erythroxylum domingense | reverse complement strand
TTTCCGATGCGGTATGGTCGGACATAATTCAGGTATTTGTACATCTAAAACACACACCAACATCAACAACCCGACCCCTCCGAACAATAGTGCTGACGCTGAGAAGGGAGGCGCATCGCATCAGAGAGGTGAGCGAGCATCGCCGAGTCTCTTCCGGGAGGTAACCCCGACTTCGAGAGGTGCGACGTGACGGCTACGACCTCGGTCCGTGGATACAAGTCCAATGATCTTCTCCACGTCAAGTCCAACAACAGTCACATACGATCCCGCATAGCAACAAATGAAATCCTCTGTGCCATTGTCTCTGTTCCAACCATGTGCCATCTTGTCTCAACCATCCATTTATATGGGATCCACATAAATGAATGGTTGAAATAAGGTAGCACAGGGTTAGAGTAGGGACAATGGCACAGAGGATCAAATCCCGCATAGCAAACCAAATCCAGACGTAAGGAAGAGCAGATCATGGTACGCAGCGCTATCAAATGCCACAAAAGAAAACACGCAGATCCCTAAGATTTTCATAGCAGCCTCCTCAACTACAATAGCGTTTAACAATACGGGGAAGATGGAACAATCAAAACCAACAGCTCTCAAGCCTGTACATGGGCTTCAATTCCAAGCCCATAGGCCAAAGCCAAAACAAAGAAGCTCTTGGAAAGGTAAAAATGTGGCCCATATAGAAAAAGACTGCTCCAACCAAGCCCAGCCCATATTGCAGTTTTTGAGCCCAATAATCCCTACCCAACTGCAACCCACCTTAACTAAACAACGTAAGGTTGTGACCCTCAGCTCTCACCAGGAAGTACTCTGTGAGAAGCCCAAAGAGGGGCTGGAATTGGTTGGGAAAAATCAAGGGCACCCTATGGAAGGTATTGAGGGGATAGAGGCCTGCGGTATCTCAAATGGACCCGACTTCCACCTACCCCTTGGTTGGGAAAAATCAAGGGCACCCTATGGAAGGTATTGAGGGGATAGAGGCTTGCGGTATCTCAAATGGACCCGACTTTCACCTACCCCCCTCCTAACTCCCAAATTGAGGGGCCACTGATTCTAGTATGGGGGATCCTTCGAATGAGCAGAGTTAGGGCCAAGAGATCATGCCTTAGACTCAGGATGAAGCCACGAGTATAGTGGCGAACTAAATTCTGGATAACCCCCGAGTTGAGGGGCGCTGAACTCCTGTTAACCGTTTATGTTGTTAATCATTTGGAATTGTCAAGGGCCGAAGGTAAACAGTTCCACACGATCTTAAGCAACTACATTCGTCAGTATAGGCTGGGTAGCTCTAGTGGAAACTCATATTAGTGGACGACGAGCAAAAATAGTTGTCAATCAATTGGGCTTTGATTATTCATTCCGTGTCGAAGCCGAAGACTTTATTGACAGGATTTGGCTTTTATGGAAAAAGGAGTTTGAAGTTTTGATTGTGTTTGCTCATAAACAACTAATCCATGCTATAATCAAGTATGAGTCATATTCTTTTGAATTCTCGACTATTTATGTCAGCCCCCAAAAACCATCCCAAAAATTCCTTTGGCAACTTTTGTGGGGGATAAGACATTCCCTTACATGTCCTTGGATTGTAGGTGGAGATTTCAAGGCGAAATTAACGGTTGACGATTAAAGGGGGGTCCCTAAATACTGCGATGATATGCCAGGCCTTTAGCGATTGGGTTCATGAGAGCGGACTGCATGACTTGGGCTATGTTGGGTCTAGATTTACATGGAGACCGGGAAATGTCCACGCTAGGCTCAATCGAGTCTTTGGCTCATCGGATTGGTTGGAAATCTTCCCACATACAGTTAATCATCATCTTCCTTTTTTAGGATCTGACCATAGGCTCATGTTGGTCCAATTCCTTTGACCGAGTAGGCAAGACATAGGCCAAACCCCATTCCTTTTTCAATCTGCGTGGATAGTACATGCAGATTTTCCTACACTGGTCGAGGGACATTGGCTTTCCCATGATGATTCGTTTACTAAATCATTATCCAAACTCTCAAGCCAACTCTTGCTATGGAATAAAACAGTTTTTGGAAATATATTCCAGTGCAAAAGAAGACTGCAGGCTCAATTGGAAGGCATACAACGAGTGCTGAAGCAGGATGAGTCCGAGTCATTATTAGCACTGGAGTCCAAGCTTAGTGGGGAACTAGTTCAGGTACTGTGTGAGGAAGAGCTCTATTGGCATCAAAAAGCTAGGTGTGACTGGCTAGCACAGGGTGATCGCAATACTAGATATTATCATATAGTTACTATGACCAAACGGAAGAAGTTATTGGTAGAGCGACTCTTTGACCACAATGAAAAGGAGATCAATGATGTCATTCAGTTGCATATTTTAGCTCGAAATTATTTTGTGCAACTTTACACAGTTGAACCCAATCACACACAAAGTTTTTCAAGCCTTGGAGCATTTCCTCGATTAACAGAAGAGCAACTTAATGAGCTAGCAAAACCAGTCCAAGTGACCGAAATCAGTTCAGCACTTTTTGGGATGGACCCTCATAAAGCACCAGGTTTTGATAGTTTTACGGCTTTATTTTATCAGTCTCAGTGGGGCAAAGTGGGCTCTAAGATGATATCCTTTATACAAAAATATTCAGGGAAGAAGGATTGGAACAAGAATTGAATCATACCATTTTAGTCTTAATTCTCAAAGTATCGTCCCCGAAGCATATCACCCATTTTTGACGAATTAGTCTCTGTTTAGTGCTGTACAAGACCATCTCAAAAGTAATTGTTAACCGACTCAAGCTGCACCTTAATAATTTAGTGGCGAATACCTAATATAGCTTTATTTTGGGGCGGAAAATCATTGATAATATTATCATTGCTCAGGAAATCATTCATTTGATGCAAAAAAAGAAGGGTAAGACTGGGTATTTTGCGTTAAAGGCAGACTTGGAAAAAGCCTACGATCACCTGAATTGGACTTTCATACATGATACTCTCAAGGAAATAGAGATTCCCCCTATTTTACTCAGTATCATTATAAAGTGTATTACTATGGTCGCAATGCAAGTTGCATAGAATAGACAACTATCTGACCCATTTAGACCTTCAAGAGGTATCCGGCAAGGGGACCCATTATCGCCATATAAACAACTAGGCCACCTTATATCCTAAGTGGTGGATCAAGGTCAATGGAAACCGTTTAAATAGCACAGACAAGGGCCTTCCATTTCGCACATATTTTTTGCCGATGATCTTGTTCTGTTTGGAGAAGCTATGGCAAAACAGGTGAAAGGGGTCTCGACAATCTTGGCGAAATTTTGTGCAGAGTTAGGGTAGAAGGTGAATCATACTAAAACATGCTTTTACTTTTCACCGAATGTTCCGCTGGACCAAGCACGTCATCTTAGCCAAACTTTGAAGATTCGCAGTACGACTAATTTGGGCAAGTACTTAGGAGTCTCACTAATCCATGAGTGCATAACGAGAAATACCTATCAATATATACTAGATAGGGTCCAACAAAGATTAGCAGGGTGGAGAGCGAGGAAATTATCTCTGGCCGGAAGAGTTACCTTAACACAACCAATGATGCCCTTCTTACTAAATTAGGATGGGACTTGCTCACTAAACCCACAACTTTATGGGTACAAGTCTTTAGAACTAAATACCAACTAAACACACATCACATCCCTCAATTGCTGTCTAAAAATGGGGCGTCGATCCTTTGGCGAGGGATTGCAGATAGGTGGGCTAATGTAAGACAAGGTATTAGTTGGAAACTGGGTAATAGTTGACGGATACATTTTTGGGTTGACCAATGGTTGGTCAATTAGGGTCCAATAGTAAATGAAACAACACTTCCCCTTCCTGACAAGTTGATATACATTTATGTGACAGATTATGTGGCGAAGGATGGCAACTGGAAATGGGATATAATCAATCCCTATCTTCCTACTCAAGTTTGTGTGGTTCTAGCAACGATTCGGCCTCTATCAGATGATGAAGATGACGATTGAATTGTCTGGGGCCCCGGCCACCATGGAGCGTTCACGATAGAGTCTGCTTATGAGTTAATCACAGAGTTAGATTCAACGACTCAAAATCCAATCTAGAATGTCATTTGGAAATGTCCAGGGCCTCAACAGATTCGATCCCTTCTGTGGCTATTAACAAGCAGAAATTACTGACTAACCAATAGCGTGTTATTAGACACATAGCCACATATAGAAATTGTTAGTTTTGTGGCCATGAAAAGACCACATTGCATGCATTTAGAGATTGTCGCAGAGTTCAAAAATTTTGGAACAAATTGTCCCCCGTGGTGCAGGAGTCGGCCTTCTTTCGGTGGCCCGAGGAGACGAGGCTACAGTCTAATCTATTCAACAATGGCCCTATGCAAGAAGTCGAATGGGCCCTCAATTTTGGTGTCTATTGCTGGTATATCTAGCAGTGGCGCAACAAATGTATTTTCGAAGAGGGCTTTGAGTGGCCAGAAGTCGGACATCGCATAGTATTGGAGTATGTTTCTTGGGTTCGACAAGCAATTGCAGTGACCGGTCGAGTAACTAATATATAGGGTTTGCCTATCGAGTACCTAGTCAGTTGGAAACCACCGTCGGTAGGTTGGATAAAAGTTAATACAGATGGCGCAGTGCAAAACGGTTCTTCTGATGATACGACTGGGCGGCTTCTTCGAGACTGTAATGGACAGTGGTGTGGAGGTTTTCTTCATAAATTTGGGGCATGCTCGCCCCTAGTCGCGAAATTAAGGGGAGTTAAAGAGGGGCTAAAATTGGCATGGGACTATGGTTATCAAAAAATCATACTAGAAGTGGATTCATTAGAGGTCATCAATATCCTTTTCTCTTCTGAAAGAGTACTGACTGAGAACCCTTGTTTGATGCAGGACAAACAAGCGGTGCTGGATCGAGAGTAGGAGGTAAAGATTCAATATGTCTACAGGGAGGAGAACCAAAGTCCCGATAATCTAGCTAATGTAGCTAGGCGAGTACACCCAGGACTACATGTTCTTAAAGAACCTCCGACAGACTTGAAGTATTTTATACTCCTAGAAAATAAAGTAACAATGTATCACCGGTGTATTAAAAAAATATATAAAGAAGTTGAAAGATCAGCTTTGTGTGTGGGATGATTCCTCACCCCTCGTTGAGCCAATGCTTCTCGTCTTTCCCATGCCGGGACTAGTCTTGTAAACCGTGGCAATCCTTAAATTCTAATCTCAAAGTCCACATTACTTAAAAAGTTACATTACAAGTGTTTACTCAGCTGTGTATGTGCCCTTATCCACTTCTCTTTGATATAATTCAGCTGCAAAAAACAGCTGCTCTAATAAAAGAGATTAATTCTTGAGTCTTTATAATAATTATTATTATTTTGAAATGCTACTAAGTTATCTTCAGCATTGTTCCTGCCCCTTGGAACTCCTCTTAAGAGGTGATAGGGGAATGTTAATCATCCCTTCAAAATGTTACTGTTATTATCAAACTAAGCATCCTCAATATGCTCAATGTTTTAGTAAAAAAGAAATGCTACAAATTACAGCCAAGATACAATTGTATCAGACGTACTTCCACAACTTGCACCACCTTGCCCTTGGCTCAGTGGAGGCAATACAGGGAGGGGAAAGAGGAAATTTTGGCACAAGAAGTCCAATCAAATTGAACAAAAACAAAACAAAAGAAACTAACTTGTACACTGATAGGAATGGCAAAAACTTGCCTTTGGAACAAGCTTATACAGTCTAGCTCAACTCATTCTTCTCGACACTATTATACAATGCTACAGCACATCTACCTAGCCAGAAACTGGGTATTGTACAACACATACACATCTGCCAAGTCACGCTTTTGAACTAAGCTGTTATTCCCCTATGTTAAGTAAGGGCTTCCAGAGTACAAAATTGAGCTCAGAATGATAATGCACTGAAAAATTGAGCTCAGAATGACAATGCACTGATCAATGAGAGAAGAAGAGGAGACAATGGTAGGACTAAATTGAATGTACAAACTAGCGAAGTACATACCACAGCTACTTCCATTCATTCCCCCAATGAGATGACAACAAAAACATCATCAATTGACCACTTCCTTATTACCGACTTCTCCGGGGAATTAATTATGGCACGATCTGCAGTTGCTAGTCGGTATCCAAATACAATTTCTTGTCTTTGCCGGCCTCTAACCATTATGTCATAAAAACAAAGCTCTTCCTGGTCAAACAGATAGAATTCTGCTGGCTTAATACACATTTCATTCCCCTGCACTCAGAAACACTAAACTAAATCATGCATACATAAGAACATATCTTCATCAATAATAATTCCAGTAATTTAAAGCATTCCTCACAGAAAATATCAAAACTATATAGGTTACAGAATTTCACACATCTTAGGTTGTAATTACACATTTCCCCATATTTTCATCAAAATTCCATATCTATCTTAAATATTTTCCATAAAGAGAATGGGAATCCTACATTTGAGTACTCTTTTCCCTAAAGACCCAATTGAAATAACACCAATATTCTATTTCATCCGGCATATTCCTAGTTTGCATATACTGTATATGACTGACAAACCAAATTGTAGAACATAATTTTGATAGCCAAATTTGAAACCTCTTCTGATCAATCTATGCGTTCATTTAGTTATCAGTGCAAGCCAAACAACTTATTAGCTCTTTATTATGGTATTGAACTATCCTCACAGAGGCTAGGCAATGAAATTTTAGGCACCCACTTAGGACAAAGAAATCCATTCAGTCAACACAAGCATTCTATCGTGGTATATGCTTTCATCAATAGAAAATTTAATTCAACTAAAAGACAAATTCAACTACGATGGAAACCAGTAACTATGATGAAGTTTGGAATGGGATAAAGCGTTAAGGTTACCTGCTCAGCAAAGAGCTCCTCAAGAACCCGATTTATTTGCTTGTCTTCAGCCACCATTGCCAGTGCCATACTAACCAATTCATTTGATAAAACATAGTCACTAATCCTGGATACAGAAACAAGGTTTCTAGTCCTAGAATCCAGGATTTCACTAATTATAATTGATTTGTCAGAAGCCTGTTGCATTTCACGGATCCAAGAGCTGTGAGAGAACCCCGAAAGCCGTAAAGGACATGACTTCATATCTTGGTAAGGAAGTCGCTTTGACTGCAACCATGGAGCAGCTTTAATTATTACACACTCAAGCACATATATAAACTCACACAACTACTATGGATATTCAAGTTTTAATCTATGAGTAACCAAGTATAAGCACATAAACACAGTACAAATACTTCCGAAAGTGTAGAATCAGATCTTACAGCCAAAGAAAGAAGAATGGCAAAGCAAGTGAAGCACTCTTTTATATGCTCAAACAGGACACACACTATCCATTATAGCTTTATATCCAGTCAGAAATGAATCAATAGTTAGTACCTGTATATCCCGAATAAGGAGAAGAGTAGCAAGAGATCTTGAGTCCGAATGCACAACTGAGTCCTCTAATGATTCATCTGCAAGAATTAGTATCTGTCCTCTTAGAGTTAGTAATCAGTCCAGAATTGAGCTACATAAGAAAACATTAAAAGTGGTATTGATTTGAACAAAAAGAATAATCTTAGATGAGATTCACATCACATGATCTAATTACTGAAAAAGTTTCAAATGACCCCCACATTGGTCAAATTGGAGATACTATGTCATTTACAAATGCAAGGGTATTAAAAGCATTTACAAATGCAAAGGTATTACAAGCATCTAGTATTCTGTTGTTCTGGGTTGTTAGTTCTCAAAGCCCATTGTCCATTCTCTTATTTTTACATATATTGATAATTGCAGTCCCCTTAGGCTTATCCATACTGGCATAATAGAGAAGTTCAATCTCATCTTAAATAGTGTGATCTCTCAAGACCTATTACATTAAACTTTATCATTACATCTTCTAGCAGATACCAAATAAGCCTGTAACCATGTCACATCTCCAGTTTTGTTCCTCATTCTATAACTTTTCTTTCTTCTTCGTAATCAGTGGTTTCATTATGAAAACTGGTGTTTTAAAGAACTAAAGGAATAGAAATTTAATTTATTTAACAGTTTATGCTATCTTGAAGGTCTTAAGTTCCAGTCAATCAGAAGTGGCCAAACACTAACTCTCAGACGTAACTAAGTGCAAATTTTCCTTACTCCCAAGTACCTTTCTCATAATGGTGTGTGCTATAATGAGTTCACTCATAGGACCAAATGTCTAAATTTCACCAGAAAAGTTGTTTCACTCTAGTTTTGAGGAGAACTGCGGGTAGGAACAAAAACAATGTAACTTACAGAATCAAATGTTTCTAGAGGTAGACATTCTAAATGCCGCCTAATGACAGCATTTCCCTCCCGATGAACAAGTTTTATATTCTCCAGTCTAGAAGTATCTAGCCCACCATCCGCAAGCTTCTTTTCTCTTTCTTTTTCAGGGACCTCATTGAACATCCACAATTCTGAACCAGGAGCCAGTAATGCCTCTAGAACCTGAGAAATGTCAAGGCAGACAAACATCAAGTTCGAACTTTTGGAAATTTTATCAGTTCTCCTGTTCTATCCTACTGATGTGAAATGAATACATTAACCATCTAATGCACCAAAAAAAGAGTGAATAATAAGGTAACATCAAGGATCATTTATTGCAAGAAAACTTGCCATTATCATGTCATCAATATCACGTCGCCAGCCACAGAATAGTATCCTTTCAGGGTACTTTGGAGGATCAGATATTTTCGGAAAAGAACCTCTAGGGACCTGGACAAAGGAGATGTCATGTATTATTATAAGACACGGAGGCTGATATAAGTTGTTTATGCATGTAGAGTATACATGTGAAGAAACAATTACTCTTTAACAACAAACAACTGGATATGCACATCCTGATGGATGAGTCATCAAATTTGGGACCATTCTCCCTCCCTCCCCAAAAACATAAGATACATTTTTTTCTAAAATAGGAAAAATATTCTTGTATGACGAGAAAAAACATAAAATGTTTTGAGAAAATCTCAAAATAAACCCCATTAAAACTCTTGGGGATCTATGGAACTCAAGATTGAAGGGCAAAATGAAAGAAAGTTTGCCAGAGTAAATGATCTGCAATTTGTTGACCCACCAACTACAATGAATCTATATCTTTTTCCTTTTCATTCCTTGGCAGACGATGAAAGGAAGAAATTGAACTCAAAGCCCTTTAGGACAAGGGAGGGGATGCCCACCACTATGCTATTCTTTTTACTCTACAATCAACTTATCAATGTCAAGAAAGGAATAACCAATTGTAATTATTACTTCCCATTTTCTTGTCCATAACAGGAATATTCTTGTATTCAAAATTTCAAAGACGAGAGAAGTCTCTGAGGTGCAGAACCAGTTTTTCCATATGAAGTGTCAAAAGAAAGATAACCTCTGGAAGAGGACCTGGAGCATAAGTGTCATCATCCTCAGCTATTACAAGAACTTCATCCCCTTCTTTTAGGATATAGTTATCGTCTGGATTCAACTTTATCTTCCCACCTTCTGCAGCGACCTTAACTCCACAAGGAATTGCATCAGGAAATGATATCAGCACATCTTTAAACTGCAGACCATCCAACTGAGGCCACCTTTTTATGTAAAATTCCGCATTTTCAAACCCCAATATATCTTCCCAAATCTGATTGAAAATGGTAAAAAGGAAATTCAAATTTGTGATCAAATCATAAGCATGAAAATACACACAGGCTGCATTAAAAGCCTATATCTTCTCAATACAAACCTATCTAACTTCTGATAAAGCCATAAGTCAATAGTTTTGCTCTGTTGACAGTGTATAGGATGCAGCATTCTACCATTAACAAAAATTCAGTTTGATACGGAAGATGGGAAATTTCAATAATTATCGATCCCAAGAATACTGAATACCCAAGATTCCAACACCAGAGGGTTAAAACTCATTTCTAACCTGTGCAAGGCCAGGCTGCAGGGCACTCTGGATCATTAAACGTCCAATCACATCATGCGCAACAACTGTTTCAATAAGTTCCCCTCCAACAAGCTTTACTAGAGGTTCATTATCAAGGTCACTCATCTCTACAACAACATGACCCCGTAAACTCTCTTTAACTCCTGTTAGACTGAGCACAACTCTCAAGACACGGGCATCACTCTGGAAACAACGAAGTAATTTCAGTCTGATTAAAGGCATACTATGAGCCTCAGAATTAAGTAAAATTTTGTGAAAGAACCTGATCTGCATTTTCATCAGATGCTAATACAATGATAGCACGTGCCTTTGAAACTGAAACCTTAGAATGGAAAATACACAAGAATCAATGCAATGCTAGAGCCTTAAAAGGAAATTTTCACAAGTAATAAGAAAGTAAAGGGCATACTTTCTTTAAGTCAGCTAATATAAGAGGACTACCACTTCTGCATATCACAGAAGTTCCCATGAAGTCGAATTCTAGTTTTGCTATATCCATCTCCATCTCTTCCTTGTCCCTTTCTGCAAGTACAACCACCACTCCACCGCCAACACTCTTGTTTGCTATTGCAAGCTGTTTCAAAAGTGAACCCTAACAAAGCATCACTTTTGCAATATTAATACCAATAATGGTGTGACATTTTGATCCTAGAAAGAGCAGGAAAAAAGTATAACTGCAACGAGAAAATAGACAGTGTGAAATTACATGCCATAGCTTTTAGTTAAATTAAAGGTATTAAACAACAAAGAGACGAATATCAAGAACTAAAAATAAGCGTCATTTTTCACATACCATCAGCAACATAATTTACCCAGCATAATAGAAACTGCAATCAATATCTTGAAAAGAGATAATGGCTAGCAAAAGTAACAGCTTCCTAATAAGAACCAATTTACAAAATCACCACTTCTTTACACCCTCTACCAGTGACTGATATCACACCAGAAATTGACTTGAAAAAGTAACAGACTCCTAATAAGAAGCAACTTACAAACTGATCATTATTTACACCCTCCACCGGTGACTGATATCAGCACCAGAAATTGATTTGAAAGTAGCATTTGTGAAATTTGTAAGAATCAAATTTAATATAGGATCTAAATTTGACTGCAGTCCTACATGAGGTTCAACACTAAATATAGGAAGCAAATGTTAAAAGCAAAGGGGAAAAAGAACAAGGATTCAGAGTTTAGAATAAGTTTTTTAATTACCAATTTGTCACTCCATCCAAGAATCAGGACATGATTTTTTTCAATAACTTCACTCTTTCCTTTCCGCAGTGAATCTACCTTCTCTGAGATAGCATCTGAAACAAGTCCAAGCATCATAGCAAATATCAACATGCCTCCAGAACTTATAGAGACAGAAACAATCCTTGGCCAAGTCCCAACCCTATCTGCATGATTTCCTGAATCGGCCACAAATGTCCAAGAAAGCCAAAGAGCTTCAGCCAAGCTACTATCACTGACTGCATATAGTGCCAAGCCTCCAAGCCCAATAAGAAAGAAGGTTGCAAAGAGAAGAGCTAGCAGCTTTGCATAAGGATAAATGGAGAAACACACATCCACCATATATGCAATTCTCTTCTTCAAGGGAACCTCTTCCTTAATTTTACCTGTTCTCTTTGAGAGAGTCTTTACTTGGGGAAGATAATCAAGGTATTTGTAGAACAAAAATGGCATTCCAAGTGTAAATAGTACAGTGTACAAAGCAACAGATCTACTGTCAGCATTTCCAATATATAATGAACTATACTCATTAGACTGCAAAACTTTGAACCCGTCACGTCCAACACCATTTTCAGTACACTCTATGCGAAGACTAATATTTTCATCCTGCAAGTCAAAGAGCTACACCTAAGAACATAGGAGCATAAAACACCAAACATAATTTATGAAAATTTGTGAAACGCAGTATCAAACTTGAGCAAGAACTAGAACTTCTGTACCTCAAGTTTCCAGACTTTATTTTGCAGGTAAGACAAATAAGATACAGATAATATACAAGTGGTAAAGAGCTGCAAGGAAGAGGAGACACGAAATCATCAGTACTTGGGCGGCATTAAATGCAATCAACATGCTTTCCTATAACATGGAGGAATTGGAAAAATTGCAATTCTTAGCATCCATTAATGTCCTGCCACTCATCTAAATAAACTAAACTAAACGTACATAACCTTTACCTTGTAGTTTTCATTTTATTAGGTTAGTCACACAATCTCTAAGCAATGAACCAAGTACAACTCCGGAACAAAAGATAAGCATCTTCTTTGTTATTCCTTTTCAAAATTTTGGAATTATCAAAAGTAAAGAAAGAACAAGAGAAAGAGAAGCAAATGATACAGAAAGTTATGTACAGATTTATTTGGTCCTTGCTTTTCCATTAAGTTCAAAGCCTAGCACATAGTAATGAGTAACAAGGAGGTTGGACGAAGAGAGATAAATGAAAATTCAAAACGAAGCCAAAAATAGGAAAAAGCTATAAAAGGCAACTTAATCTTAGAAACAAACAAACTAAACAAGCCAATCCCTAGAAGCACTTTACCACAAAACCAGTAGACTAATACAAGAAATTGAACTCCGAAATATGTAGCCTTTCCAGATTTAGAAACCAAAATCCCTGAAGAATTAACAAATTCATTTTTTTTTTTCTTTCCTCTGTAGCAACATTTTTGTTAGATAACTACGAAGATTGAAGCATTCCTTGTGTGAGCCTATTTCCCGTCCATTTCCTATGATAAAAAGGCGGAATGAAAGAAAATTTTCCAGGCGCTTTAAGAGACAATACCAGATAGAGGGAAACTGAAAATCTCAACCATTGAGCCTGAGTTGCCCTTGAACTAAACAGAAACCCAGAACTCGACTGAGACGCCAGAACTTGACTCGTCGCCTCCTTCACTTTCTTTTCAACCTTCATTTTATCATCTTTTCTCGTCGAAATATCAACAGAAGGTCTAGTCACACCAACAAAACTCTCCTCTTTCTCCCTCTCCTTCTCCTCCATTATCGTATTATTGGTAATACCACGGCGACCCTTCAACGTAACCCGATTCCTAACCACATGGGGACCCAAAAATGAAGGGTACATCCAGTCCCTGTCAGAGAAACTATTATTGCCACTATGGTCAACAAAACTACTTCCCAAACTCGTTGGGGTTGGGGCTGGCACGTCAGTTTCGCCGATGGAGACACGGAGATCGGACCGGAGCTGGAGAAGGGATGAGGGAGGTGGAGGAGAGGCGGAGATGCGGCGGACGGCAGGGAAGAGAGGGCCAGGGAAGTGGGTGTCGTCGGATATTGAAGAAGAAGAAGAGCTGGTTTTGGTTTTCTTTGGGAATGGCGGCCTCTCTGCCTTGTTGTTGTTGGGACTCGGAGTTGGTGGAGGTGGCGACCCTGAGCTTTCGCTGTTTGCTTTTGCCATTATTCCTGTTTTTTCTTCTTCTTCAAAGCATTTGCATTTAGAGATCCAGACGACAGTGAAAAGCAAGCTCTTTTTCCTACTTCTTGTTATGCAATAACAAGTGGGCATGTGGGTCTGAGTGGATCTCGGCCGTACAAGTTGAGATGGGACCTCAGTCTAAAAGTGAGAGTGCAATGTGAAGAGATTTGTCTGTTTCGGTTGTTACAGTTAAAACTAAGAGTAGTTTTTTTTTTTTATATATATAAGAGGGAAAAAGAAACCGATTACACGACGTGTCTGGGGAAGCAAACTCCCGACATATCCT
>JANQBM010000005.1:17383380-17400725 GCA_025594535.1 Erythroxylum domingense | reverse complement strand
TTTTGTCATTCTAAATTTATGTTTTTAAACTAAACATTGAAATTACATCATTATTAAAAATTCTTAAGAATAAACCAAATAAAATAATACATATTTTATTTTATTTCTTCTCTGTTTTATTCTAACTTGAACAGGTAATGGTGCATCTTTAATTGTGTAATGGAAGTTAACGGTTAGTATTATAGTATCTGTTTATTTTACAAAAAAGTTATGTAATATGTCTCTTAATTAGTTGCTAAATTCTATATTTGTTGAAGCTGATAATGGTTTTGTCTTATTTCCCTAAATTTTTGTGTGATTAGTTAACTTTAAAGCCCGACGCTGGATAAAGAAAGTAATGTCTTGGAGATACGATAATGAAATAACATAGAGCTGGCAAAACAGAGAGTTATAATTTTAAGTGGAAAGCAACTGAAAATTTACAATAGTAATAGCCCATTAGCTCTGTAAATCACATTTAGGGTTCTATAAGAGGAATAGATGGTATAAATTATGTAATATAAAATAATTATATTAATAAAAGTTCTAATTAATTGTGTGTAAGTAATGCTATTATTATATTTTAACTATAACCAGTTAAATGTGATTTTTATATTTTATATTACTCTTACTATATAAAATTCCTTTATCTAATGATTATGATAAGTAATTAATTTAAGAATAAAAATTGATATGTTAAAATATGAAGTTAAATTAAAAATTAATATTAACACCTAATAATAGTATAATAAAATAAAATAAAAATTGTATTTTGGTTTTTATTACAAATTCTTAATTTAATTACACGTAATATTTTATTATAAATTTTATTCAGATAAAATTTCATTTTTAATAAAAATATTCGAAATCAAAAGTAGGAAAAAAAAAAGAAAAACACCCGTAAAAACATGTCGTAAAGACAAAATATTACGTGCTTTAAATTAAGATAAAAACATTACCGACTGCTATTGATCATGCCTAAGCAAAACCTCCAACAACGTTAATATTATATTTTACTTAAAACATTGTACTTGATTTCTGCTCTTCTCCTCTACATTCAATCACCTAATCGTCACCAATAAAGCGCCCCCGCGTTTTACAACTTATCGGCTTTCATATTCACGGTTAGCTTTCACTAATTCAATATTTCATAGGATGTATTTTTATTGTATTGCTAATTTGCTGTTCGTGCTCGTTCACAAATTTTAGGGTTTTCGTTTTCTTTTGCAAGACCAAAATCACACTTTAAATGTTTCCCTATCAAAATACGTTTGGGTTTTGTTCAATCTGCCAAGTTGTTCAACGCTCGTTTTGTTACTTTGAATGGATATCTTTACTCTGGTCCCTGAAAAATTGTTGGCCTGACCACATTAATCAAGCATGCATTTGTTATAGTTTGAAAGCTTTGCATCGCTTCTGCTCTCTAGCGAAATGCAGTAACTATCTCCTCAATTCTTGACGTTTTCTATGAGGACAATGTGTTATTTAGTTTGATATTTGGGTCTTTGTTGCTGAGAATGCAGAAAGATCCGAAATTTTCACCACGGCATGAAGCGAAAGAGGGGGAACAAGAAAGGCAAAGCTAAGGGCCGTCATGGGGATGCAAAGAATGAGGTAGCTATAAATATAGTCACACTGAATAGTCAAGATAATTCTGGGGTTGATGAGTCGGATAATATTGATGAATATGCATCTCGGATGGAGGTTGATACACCTTCTTCTACTGGGACAGACCAGCCATTGAATGTTGCAAGTATCAATCCTGATGGTTCCATCGACAAGACCACTGGGAAATCCGTTGGGCGTGTGAAGGTTAAGCTCAAGACTTCGAAGACTATGGAATCACAGAGTGATACTGACAAGAGTAGCCTACAAGTGGGTGTGGAGAAACGAGGTGTAGTTGGTGATAAATTGGAAGATAGTGACAGTTCATTGCATGAAGCGAAGATTAGTGGTTCAGGGAATGTTTCAAAGACACCTGGCAGTATAAAGATTAAGTCGTCAAAGGGGTTGGGTGTTTTGAGTAGTGAGAAGAGCAGTACTACTGTAGTAGTACCGGATGACAGTTTGCCACCAAAAGAAATTAAAGCATATCAGCGTTCTCGATACAATAAGGAAGAATTAAATGCTGCATTGACGGTATGCTGAAAGTAGAGCTAGATTGCCAATGGGCTACTTCAGTTACGTAGTTTTTAAGTCTGTTTCTGCAGATGTAAGCCTATTATGTAAGTTGATTCAGTTTATCCAATGTAGGTGATTAAGAAGGTGATGAAAATGGATGCAGCCGAACCGTTCAATGTGCCTGTGAATCCAGAAGCCTTGGGAATACCTGTGAGTGCATAGCTGGTGAAATTCACTAGTCCTATGGTTCCTATGCCACCAAGTACTTGGAATTATATTATTAACCTCATTGAGCGCTGCTTTTATACCTCTTGGCTGTCTTTCCTTTTTGTATTCTTTATCACAACAACTGTCCTTTACATAATTAACCTCATTGAGCGCTGCTTTTATACCTCTTGGCTGTCTTTCCTTTTTGTATTCTTTATCACAATAACTGTCCTTTACATTTACTTTGGCCCTGAAGAAAATATAATGACTTTCTAATATAAAGAAGTGTATGGAAGTGTCCAATGGGCATTTTCTGTGCGGTTATATAAATTAAGATTGAGCTCGATATGTCAGTCACTGTTTTTCACAGACAAGAAGTATATTCATCTGTTTAGCTTGCAGTCCATTATGCTTCCTTAATGTTTACGATGAAAGTTTAAGTTTACCTTGCTGTGGTGAAATTTAAAATGCCAAACTGCTAACCATGTTTCATGGGATCGAATTTGTCTTTAGCGGGGAGGGGTTTGAAATTTGTAGGATATGGATTCAAAGAGTTGTAGAGTGATTTTAAAGTTTTACAGTTTTAAGGATCTGGCTATTTTCCATTACTAATGAGATTCTCTTTCAGTAACTCTTGCTTTCAACATTTTTTGTTTTGGGTGGGGATTGTTGGAGCAGGATTATTTTGAGGTCATAGACACACCAATGGACTTTGGAACAATATGTGGCAATCTTGAAAAAGGTCACAAGTATAAAAATTCAGAGGATGTCTACAAGGATGTCCAGTATATATGGGACAACTGTTATAAATATAACAGCAAAGGGGACTATATCTTGGATCTCATGAGACGGGTGAAGAAGAATTTCATGAAGTACTGGACAGCAGCTAGGTTATACACTGAACAAGGTATAGAAATAACGGTGAGAATTTTATGATTATTGGGAATTTTTTGGCTCCTATCCAGTATCTACACAAAATTGCTTTTAAATTTTCCTTTGCTATGGGGTCTCTTATTCATACATTTTAAACTTAGTTTTTAACTCAGGCTGTTTAGGGATAACATGGTTTATCATTTCTTCTACATGCTAATTGATTAAACTTATAGTAATACTTACCTTTTAACCTAGATTTATGATTCAGTTTCTTCTTATTTTTTATTATCTCGAAATATATTTAATTATTTGTATTTAAAGATACAGGTTGACTTTTCATTTGGCACTCTAAACTCCTTCCATTTTTCTTTTGATAGGTGCTGAAGGAGTACAAAGTGAAGATGTTGCAGTCTCTAGTCAGGGAAATGTTAGAAGTGGGCAGCCGAAGCAGAAGACAAAAAAACGTCATGGGTATGTTATGGTAGTCTATCTCTTTTTCTTCTGTTCATTCACATATCATGCATTGCTCAGAGCTATCATGCTAAGGTTGTGTTTTATTTCCCTCCGGTCACTTTAGTATGCATGTACATAAATGAGGATAGAGCTTATCACTTTTTCATATGAAACATGCTTAATGCAATTCATTATTTATTCATCTTTTTGCAGACGAAGACATAAAGGTGATTGTTTATGTGCAATATGTGTTCTTAAGCGACGTAGAAGGGAACGGGAGGAGAATGCTAGACTTTTTAAGGGCCAAAGTGGACTGGCTGAGAAAAAACTTGCTCAACAGCTCAAGCAAGAGGTGCGTCTATGTTTTGGACTAACTATTACCATTGAGCTTTTAATCCCTCATCATTGTAATAGCTCAGCTCTAGCTGTCAATGATCCAAATAAACTTTGAGCAGTTAAAAGAGCTTTTGTTGCATTGTCCTTATCTTTTCTTTCACTATTTCAGGAACTATCACAGTTTGATTCCCTACCTCTTTCTTGTCTTCTCATCTTCTGTCATTTTTGTCTACCTTCTTATTGCGACTTGGTTGCAGCATGCACCTGGCTAGTTGCTATTTCTCTTGAACATATATTATTGGCATAATGGTTAGCAAGAAACATGAAATTTGTCACTTGTGGTGTTCAACCTGCTAAGTCTTTTAACCAGACAATGAGGCATAGGGTTTCAGTGTAGAAATAATTTCTCATCGTTTGCATGGCAACTGGTGTACCTTACTTTTAACTCTTAGTCTTGTTTATTTCTTGTATGTTGAAGGATTCTTCACTTAAGGAAAGCCCTCATGCTGATGATTCCTCATCAAATATGGGTGAATCAGTAGATCCAGATGCAGATGCAGATGCTGATGCCGATACCAATGCTGATGCTGAGGTAAAAGGAGCAGAACTGGAGGTAAAGGATAACGAGCAGCAGGATAGCCTGACGGAGAAGCATGAAGAGGATGTGAGAGAGGATGAAGATGAGAGCGAAGAAGAGGAGGACGATGAGGAAGATGAGGAAGATGAAGAAAGAAACGGGGTAGAGATTCAAAGGAAAGAGAAGGATGAAATGCCTGAGCAATTACAGTTTGGTCATAGATTAGAAGAGCTTAATCAACAACCACTGACGGAGAAAGCTGATAATACCGTTTCAAATATGCAAATGCAAACATTAGAAGGGCATGCCGTAGATGAAGACATTGATGTAGTGCAAGAACATAAGCTCAAGGTATCGAGTTTACCAATTTCTATGTTGCATATTTATTTGTGTATTATTGAATGTATAAAAATTATGAGTAATTTAGATACTGGATTTCTTATGAAAAAAAGGAACGATGACAAGAAAGGCATGTATTTTGGTAAGAAAGAGCCTTGACTGAGATTAAACATAAACAGTGGCAATGAGATAAACATAGCTAGAAGCACATGTTTTCTAGCTGTATAATATAAGGAAATGCTTGCATATATTTTTGAAGGAAAATTTAGAAAACTATTCGAGTTATATTTGAGAGAAAGGTTTCCAGTTGTTGATCACAGCTCTAATTCTTACCTTTGATTATATTGTCAGAAAACTAGAGGAGCATCTGTGTGTTTTACTTCATGACACCGGGATAATGAATTTTTGCTGTTGATTTATTTGGTGCTATTTTCCGTTCATGCCTTCACTCCTAGTGATATTAATGTTAACCAAATTGGTCTGTCGGTATTATTTCTTTCGACTCTAGTTTCCATTCATACATTCAATAGTGAATTGACATTCTTCTAAACCAAATTGGTCAATAGTTATCATTTGACCTATACGGTAACCATTTTTCAACCTGTTATACAAATTTACAAAACTGTATATGCTAGTCAATGTTAATGATTATCTATTGACTTTGTTAATTCCAGCACTTCTCATTTTATAGATGTCAAATTTTTGTGCTCTGTTGTACGATCCTGACATTGAATACTAGGTACTGCTGCTATTGAAGAGTCAATCCCTGGTCAATAAATGCATTATATTTCAGGCTGGTAATATGGTAGATTTAAAAAACATTATTGTGAGGAGGCTGATACCATATTCTTTCTCCATAAATTATCCTCAGCTGCAAGAATTCTGAATGTTTAAATTTGTCTTTACTGTTGATTTGTTCTTAAATATATTATTGTCTTGAATGACTTTCATAATTGGAACTCCCATCGAAAGGTTGTTATTTATTTGATCATATTAACTTTTTATTGTCGAATGGAATACTCCAAACTTCGAAGAGACACAGTACCTCTATATCTTCATTCACCATGTACAGTATAAGTACAATGCCTTTGTTTTGATTGATCATGGTGTAGTTTACATGGTGATGCACATTCTTCTTCTGGATTGTTGTTACCTTCAAACAGCTTCATAAATGGTTTAGTGTTTTGAGTAATTTGCTGACATTCTGTTTTGTGTCGTTTCAGAAGTCAGAAGAAAGGAGAAATAAGGCACGTATGCTTGAAAAATTCCATGTTGCAAATCCCATGCTTCTTGGCCTGTGTAATGCTATGTTCCCAGAGAACCGTGGGTCCGTCTGGAATGGGCCTCACTCACTTTTTCAGCGTCAGAGTTCTGGTAATGGAAGCTCCATCCATGCTGCAATTGAAATGTTGATGAAATAGGCCTCTGTTTAAATTACTTTGTGCACTTGTATTTGGCTTCCGTCATCAAACTAACTGGGAGCTCCTTTACAGTTTAGATTGAGAAAGGGTTAAATGAGTTAGTTGTTTTCTTCTCCTTTTTTTTAAATTTATTTTGAAAATGAAAATGTATTGAATAAAACACCTAGAAGGTGGCAAATTACATTCAAGCCAAAGATGACCAGGCCTCGACCTCTATTACTTGCACTTTTAAGGGAATATCCATCTGTTTGCTTAACCACTGAATCCAAAACCCCTGATAATATTACTGGGCAACTAACGTATGCATACCACTGATTGCTCGTATATGCATTTGAGGCTATAAGTAACCATGCCTCAGTTTCCTGGCAAGTGCAACATAGCTGACCCTCCATTAGTGGCTAGATATAGCGGATCGTACTTCTCAATGAGACATACCAATGAAGCTACTAAACTGTTTAGCGATGGCTCATGTTGGCTTGTATTTGAAGTGGACAAATACTCATATGGAACTAGTTAGTTAGGAAGAAGGAATGGTAATCCTTACTGGTTAAGCTCATTTTGATGTAACGAGTTATCCCCTTGTACATATTCCAAAAATAAAAATCTTATCATTGGTCCTCTTTACCCCACAACATGATGAATGAGTTCATACACCATTTTATTGTCACGAACACCCATTGATCTCTTTCACTTTAACTCTCATCCAATTTCTCTCGTGAATGCACACACTATATAAATCCCCACTAATTTCAATGAGTTTTCTATAATAGTCCTACTATTTTAGAAACCTATCCCCGATCTATTAACATCTTTTCTCCTCTTAGCACTAAAATTCATTGAAGGACTAACCCTAGAGCTACCATAAGTGAAAGCAGTCAATCTTACCCTAACACAAGCTATACAAGACAAGTAGAACAAGACCTTAAATGATGCTAAGACTACTCTAAAAAAGTAACAAGGATTGGAGCTTGCAAAAATAAGGCCAGATAACAAGGATAATTAGTAGTAAACCACAAAAAAGGAATTACTAAAGTAGTTAAAAATAGAGATCAAATAAGCTTTAGATTTGAGTCGAACTAAATAAATATGATACAGATTGATATTTTAGTATAATTATTAATTTAAATCAAGTTTAATTTGTGTTAACATATTAGTTATTTTTTAACTAAAACTTAAGAGAAGGATTTTTTTAAAAAAACTGAAAATTATAAAGAATGTTTTTAAAAATTTAAAAATTAAGGAGTTTTCTAAAATTTCTTAAATTATAGGAGAATTTATTTCTTGTACCCTTTAAAAAATATATAATTCACCTTTTTTTAAAATTTCTATTAATACAATAATTTTATTAATAATATATCGGTATAATAACAATCTCTAACTTTTAATTCTTTATCTTCTTTCTTCACATATCTTTATATTTTTACTCTCTTCCTATATCCTGTCTCCTTTTTAAAACTTTGTTTTGCAGATCAACTCGAAGCGAAGACGGGGGTAAACATGCTGGTAAACTGGGTCGGTGGCTTAAGTGTGCTCATGGGAACCGATGGTTGGGCCTTAAACAGAACCACTAATAAGATGATTTAAAATTTTAATATTAATACACCTAACAAACACAAAAAAAGAAACGTTAAAAGGAAAACCAGTGAAGTGCAGCTAAAAGTGGAACTCGGTCACCGAAAATGACTCCAACTCCATTTTTGAATTGATAATTAAGGCATAAGGTTAACTTTGTATTGAACAATAGAATAAAATGAGCTAATAGATAAATATAAGTATGCTGAAGTGTACGAGGAGGTCAGAAATTCCCATAGAAACAGACATGAAGCTTGACATTATTAAATATTGGGTTGTTATGAACAAGGTATAGTGCATGAGATGAGGTGTATAATATGAGTCAGGGAAATACAAGATTAAGTTCATGGGCAGGCCAATAAATGCCTTCCCTTGGGCAAGGGAGAGGTGCTGGTTGGGCTATGTAAGTAGGCTGGCGTTGTCCAGGCATCACTACTGAAAAATCTGATGCATATGTTGTTGCCACCTGACAAGTGACGGCCAACCACATAGATGAGAACATGAGTAATGTATGTACTAGATAGAACTACTTGCTACTTACTGTTTGTGGGTTTCCAAGCTTGTTGAGTAGGCCTGATTCTGTAGCAGGGCCGTTGGAAACTTGCTGAGGAGAAGAAAATGAAGGGTTTGGTCTAAACAGATGCTCAAAGATGGCCATGATCAGAAACATTGATATTAGTACAGCAGTTGCCACAAAACCGAAAGATATTGCACTCATTGATGTCCCCAAGTTTCCCCATGGAGCTTCCCGCTCAACAACTCCTGATTGAGATGGGGTAGGGTCTGAACCTGTGTATATATTCCATGGTTTCGATCTCTCCGATCCCAAATCGCTCATAGTACTTAAATTTGCTTTCTTCAACTTCTTGTGCCAGGAAAAATACTGTAAGTTTTTGTTCTTCTCAGCAGTCGTCGAATATGTGATTGCCAGTTAAGTAGATATTTCCTTCGCTTTTATCGTCTGTCATTGACCCTGTAAAGGTTTAATATCAGAAATTCCATCAACATCTCAATTTATGATCCAAATTCGCACATTTTTCTAGTCATAAAAGCCATAACGAAGCTGAGTTACACCGCCTAACTTTTAAGCGTAGAATGAATTCAATTCTCAAATAGCAGAAACAACTCTATTTTAGTAATTGGAGACATTTGATCAACATCATACTTAAGCAACTGCCATTTTCATCCTGTATGCCGGAAATTTCTGGCACATGACGAAAATTCAAGAAAAAGTTATTGAAGCAAATACAAACTCAAAGACAGAGTCCAAAAGGGATGAATAGTAATATTAGCTATGCATCTAACTTAGAATCTCCATGGAAAATGAGCAATCAGGTGTTTAATCACTACTTGCACAGTAATAATCACAAGTCTGCTGAATTCAAGCACCTGAACTCGTATGTAACCTGTAATCCCATCCCGTAAAAGGTTGAACTCAAACATTGTTGTGCTACCCATTCACAGAAGCATAAGAGAGATTGGCAATTGTCATTATAGGAAGTTCAAAATTCTATCATGTAGTTATCCGGTCACTTGTACGCACAGAGTATTTAGAGGAAAAATTAGATTTCAAGGGTTGAGTAACTTTAGCGTTTAGTACAATGACATGCAGAATCTTTGGTTTTCACGACATCAGTCTCCTACAAGACAAGGGAAGGAAAATTGCAGATATACCTCAGGTTCATAAAGACATGTATAAACGATTCAGACAAGGAAAGGCCAGTTTATATGCACAGCTGCTATAACAATGGTGAGAAATTGAGCCCGAGTAGTTTAGATAATGAATTAATGTAGTCTTGATTCTAACAATCTAGCTAGATTTTGAGGGAAAAGCTAAAACACTGAAAACAATATTCCAATTTCAGAAGCTCAATACATAAACGACACTTACAGAGACACACAAGAGCGTGGAATGGAGATGCAAACTTCTGAGAACTTATAAGAGTCATACATTCAGCACAACTATATAAAGTTAGAAAAAACTAACCTTCTCAAGAGGAAGAGTTGGAAAAGATTTGGTTTTGGTCTTCAGAAGCTGAAACACATATTTTCTGAGTTTTGAGATCCTATAGCTTAGGTGCCATGGAAAAACAAGACACCCACACTTCTCAATGAATATTTTAAACAATTAGCAGGGGCTAGGTAGCTTTATTCCTCTTACAAAATGTAGAGACAAAGTTATATGATAATCCCAGCAGTATAATTTCTCCTTTTTCATGTCTTGATGTTCATGATATTGATGCATAACTTATTGAGTACTATACCTTGTCTGAAGAAGCACACTTGAGGAAATCAAAAGAACGGGGCCTTCCTGTCTAGACAGCTGAAAACAAGAGTGGCCTATTGGTTGCTTTAAAAAGTGGTGACCTTTCATGTGCTGAATTATATTGAGATTGCACAATTTCTTAATCTTAATAACCCTCATTAACAACATAAACAAATTTAACATATTTGGTTTTCGACGAGGCTAGCTCGCCAGAATTTATGGTTTGCTAATTGCCCTCTTACTTATGATTAACTAAGGAATAATTAGATGCACCGAGTCACAAAGCATTGATCAATTTTTCACATGGAAGATGATTATAACTATCATCAAGATTCAAGAATAAGAAAGGAAGGAACACACGGGTTAGGCGCCAAAAAGTTTATTACTTCTTGTAGATTCAGATTTATTACCTTCGAGATTAAAGGTTAAAGCTCTTGTTTTGATGGCATTAATGCCTAACCCAACATAAGTATTTAGATGTAATTATGGAAAAGGTGGCAGTATCTTCACATAATCTCCATCTATCTTTCGGAAACCCAAAAAAAAAAAAAAGTGAAGTTAAAGAAAGCAAAAGCTGCTTCAAATGCACAATTAAAATGACCAAAAGGCTGCTACAAGCTATATATAAGCATAGGCTAATTTACAAATGGCGTTGGTATGGCATAGGCATGTGAACAAAGAGCATAAAAATAATAGAGGACAAAAGAGAAGATTGGTGTAAATAAATTGAAAAATACCTTACAGCTATGCAGAACCAAATTGCTATGATTCACGAGAAGGAAGAAGTGGATGTATTTGCATTAAAAATTAATATCAGAAAAAAAAGGAAGAAGAAGAATAGAACTGAAGAAAAGTCGTGTGATGGAGGCCACTTCTAATTCTCTAAGTTCGGATCATTTGTTCCTATTATTCTGTGCTTATCCTGTTTCATAAACATCCATCCATTCAATAAATGGATAGGTAATCTATTCCTCTACTTCTCACTTTTCTTTGCAAAATAACCATAACTTTTGCCAAAATATTTATTTTTAATGCCAATTGCTACATAATTGGCAACAGTTGACAGCTAAAACTTAAAATCTGGAACAACATAGCATCTCTCCCCCTCACCAACAGAGAAATTTTAAAGTATTTCTGGAGCAATGATTACAAAGTAAGAGAGATAAAGAAGGGTCTTTTTTACTTGCAGGGTATTGAGTGAGACTATTTTGTCAACAAGACAATCACCATGTCTGAGAATGATACGAAAGGTTATCTGGACCTATCTTAATACAATCCTACCATATTTGACAAGCCACTTCATCCCTGATCTCTTGTTTCAAACAAACATAAATTTCCAGTTTTTATATATATTTCTTCTTGTATGTGTTAACTGAATAAAAATCATTCCACTTGATAATTAAGAAGTAAAATATCTTTTAAAAATCTAGGTCTTTTCCTTTTTGTTGAGAGAATGCAAAGAAACAAAAGATATAAGCTTGCATGCATAAAGGTGACCCAGCCGATCGTTTTTAAAGATGGTTACTTCCCCTTTTCATGTAAGACATTCGGAAAAAGAAGGGGGTCCCATGACCAAAAAAATATTTTAAAAAAAACAATTGTCTTGGTTGAAAGAAAGCATTATAAAGTAGGAATTGAAAATAGATTGGAGCATACACATGGATGTAACACATCTCTCTTCCTTTCTCTTTTTTTCAAATCATGTTCTCCAACACAAGCAATACCTTTTGCTTCTCCCACAATTCACCAAAAAATGACATCCGTTCATAAGAAACGAGAAAAAGGAACTTCTCATATATATTTTATATGTATTTTAGAAGCTAAAAATATGAAACTCCAGTGATATAACTGAATAACTTTACCGTTATTAATGATAAGAAATCATGGAATTAGAACCTATCACTGCAAGAAAAATAGGGTTTAGCAACAGACATTACCGATGAAATGTGTAGATTTTTTTTCGTTAAGCTAATTTTGTGACGGAATTTACTGATGGAACAAGTCGTCGAAAAAACAACTGTAAGTAATAATTGCCAATGAAGTACAAACTTTATGTTGCTAATTTACCGACAGAAATTTTATACGTCGCCATATTTAGCGACGATAATTTTGTGCTGTCAGTAAATTTTCCGACGGAACGTTTATTTCGATTGGTAAATTTAGCGACGGACGGACAAGGATTGTTCGTCGATATATTTACCGACAGATTTTACAACTCTGTCGGTAAATTTACCACTAACTACACTAATGGAACATAGTTGTCCGTTGGTAAATTGATAACATCTTATCGACAGATTTTATTTTTCTGTTGGTAAATATACTGATACTATTATTTATTTATTTTTACCTGCATTTAATTTTATTTGATAATCTTATGATTGATTCATAATTTATACAATTATCTATTAATAATATTTTAATTTGTTTCTACATTTAATTTGTTAAAACAGAAGTTGATTGATAATATAAAGTAAAAATTATCTTAATTGATAACAAAAAAATTATTTTGTACAACAATAAGTATTTAACAACTATTCATTTGGTGAATGCGGATGCTCTGATTATTGCGATGAGATGCTACCTTCTCCTTCAACTCATCCATCTCATTACGAAGTTAGGTTATGTACTCCATCGACTGTTGTAACTGAGTTGCCAGCTCTTGTACTATGTTTTGAAACTCATGGACTTCATTGGGTGTGAACCGCCTACTAGATGCTGCTATACTGGGTGTGGATGATTGCGAATAACATATGTTTGCAAATGAACCTAAGCCGAATATCATTTCGCGACGCTCCCCATCACTTATTGTATGAAGATTGATTTGACTCTCTTTAACATCTTCAGACTGCTGAGACTGTCGTTGAATGCTTTCTTGTATTTGGTCATATTAGAAGACAATGTTTATGTTAATAAGTGATAATTGTTAAGCATTAATATTAAAGTATAAATTTCACGTACATTTAATTCTCTACATGGAGTATTGACGAAGGTCACACTGTCATGCTTCTTAGTGTGAGTGTACAAAAATAGCTAACGGAGTGTAGGCTTCATGCCTATAGACTTTTTCTGCATCAAAATAAAATGTTATAAGTAAACTACAATTTACAAAATTTCGGTAGAATTTTCTCTATTTTTATAATATTTAACCCCTGTTGAACAAAGAAAGTAACTCAACAACATAGTCTTATATAGCACCAGACATTTATAACATTATCATTCTCCATAATACACATATTTTTATTCCAAAATGCACACATCAAATTAAATTGAAATACATCAAAGTAAAAAAATTAGAATATAAGTGTAAAGTGTAGATACTTACAAGTCTCTCTGTATGCTCGTGGTAGGTAATAAATCCTCTAGTATGTACAGAAAGACTCTCTCCTCCTAGTCCTCCACATCTGTCAGTAGGATTATACTCTGAAATGGACATTGCTTCGGGTGATGTCTAATACTGCTGCCAACGACTCCATATTTGTTCAGAAATATAAGGCAGTTGTATCCTAGTCTTATGTATCGCACCAACAAATTCTCGATAACGTGTACGTGCTCGTCTCTCCTATACTTATAAATGACCACGTCAAATTCAAAATCCCAAAAAAATTCCTTTTGAAAAAAAGAAAAACATACGATAAGTATATATAATCTACAATATTCATCTAATTAATGTATAAAAATTAATTAAAATATACAAAAAATAAACTTTGTGTACCTCAAATTCCTAATAATAAAATCCTTTGTTGTCTGAGAGATATTCTTCATATATAACCTTCAAGATCAATTTTCTCCTTGAATTTGGATGTTATGTTTTTTGAGCATGGTCCAGACGGAATTAACCTAATATAAAAACAATTACTTTTATATAATTTTTAAATTTAAAGCTATAACTTAATTATAAACATATGGTGTTTAATATATTTTCACTTATAGATTGTAAATAATTGTGATGCAAGTTCTTTCATCAACTCCCTCAGCTCTAGGCTGGAGGCCGCCTCCTTCATTCGCATTGTTTACCCCTAATATCTCTGTCGGTATGGGGGGTGGTGGATAGTGTAGCAGTAGGCACGGAATGTGATGCCTCATCTACAAGTGTAGTAGTTAGAGGTACAACATCTGATTTAGTTGCAACTGCAGAATGTGACGCTTCACCTGGATAGTAACTGGCTCCAAATCATAATCTGAACCTTGGTCGCATCATATCCTATTTTCTCTTTGGTGGCATATTTTAACCTGAAATTCATATTTTATTGAATATTCCAGAATTATAACAATTTCAATTCAATATATAACAATATATTGTTGATTCAATAATTGATTTATTGAATATAATATTATATTACAAACACAAATTAATTGTTATTAACACTTAATTTTGCAAATGGCCAACCAATCTGACTTATCTCGTCGTAAGCTAGGAAAAGGGACATAATATACCTGTATCGCTTGCATCGCCAACACGAAAGATTCAAATTGTCTAAATCTTCTTCGTTGGTTGATTTCAACTAGATTTTATCAGCTATGCACTTTTGTACCAACATTAGGAGTTGGATCAAACCAGTCACACTTAAATATCACACTCTACTTTATTAGCAGTGTAGGGTACTCAATTTCAAGTATCTCAATAATTTTACCATAGTAATCCATCAATTCTCCCTATATGCAAACTCCACTATTTACTGTTGCGATGTTATGACCATGATATTCTGTATGATATTTGTATCCATTAATGAAATACACTGGATGCGATTTAACAGTTTGCAAAGGTCCTTTCGAAAGATCACATATGAAATTGTTCTCTATTGGATTTTCTAAGACCTACACACAAGAAATTATCATATTAAATAGTATAATGTCATTTGAACACTTTAATCTTCTAATTCAATCATTTCAATAATTGTAATTGAAAACTTACATATTTCTCGAACTATCGAGGAAAGTGTCTTCCAACTTCTTTATTGATATCATCCTGTGTTTTCTCGGGCATTAGCTCACATAACCATTCCTTGTATAATCTAAAAATATTATTATGTATTTCAGTTGTGAATAACACTAAATTTCAAAATCCAAATAATCAATTTCAAAATCAACTTCAACTTACTGCACAAAATGTTGAACCTCTTGACAGTTCAATAAAAAGTAACCATGGGCAGTCTCTATCTCTTCCTCTGTTAATATTCTTCTTGTTGAACGTCCATATATTCATCCAGGATATGTGAAAATGGATACGTTACCATCATCATTACCCGTTCCTCCCCCATTGTCATTAAGAAAAACTTTTCTTTCTCTTGTGTGAACATGCAACTCAAAATAATGTGAACAAATTATACTTATTTTCTCCACTAAATAAGCATTACATATCAAACCTTCAACTCTAGCCTTGTTTTTGATATTTTTCTTAAAGTGATGCAAATACCTACATTAGCGAATATGGTTATTACAATTATGTTATTAAAACATGTTATTACTTTAATTTAAATATTTAATATAATTACCTCTCAAATGGATACATCCATCGATATTGAACTGGACCAGCATGTTTAGCCTCGTGTGTTAAATGCACAGGTAGATGCTCCATACAATCAAAGAAGCTTAGAGGAAAAATCCCTTCTAATTTGCACAAAATTACTAGAATTTTCCTTTTCAGTTTTTCCATTTCAATCAACTTTATTTCAGATGATGTTAAGCTTTAAAAAAAAAAACTTAATTCTATTATAACATCCCAAACCTTATTCAATAGCAACTCCCGAAATGTAATTAGAATTAGCCTTTGCATAAACACATGACAATCATGACTTTTGTCCCAAATTACTTGTACTTCTTTATGTCCACACACCTTGCCAAGTTTGAAACATAATCATTGGGAAACTTTAAACTTTTCAACCATTCAAATAAAATTTTCTTTTGTTTTTTGTCTAAAGTGTAACATGCTTTTAGATATTTACCGTTGAGAAGATCTTTATCTAACTCATTCATTCTTAAAAAAGTTTCAATTCAGCTCGTAATTTTACATTGTCCTTTGTCTATCCTTCAATGTTCATTATGGTATTGACCAAATTGTCAAAAATATTTTTTTTAATATGCATCACATCTACATTATGACGTATCAAATTAGTTTTCCAATATAGAAAATCCCAAAGGATGCTTCGTTTTCTCCAACCAAAGTTTTTACTAATGCTTGTATTAACTTTATCAGCTTCAAATTTTGTAACTTTTAACAACCCTAATTCATCAATCTCCTGCAATATCTCTTTACCAGCTTTGTGAGGGGGAGGAGGTGTTTGTACCATCCTATTCTTAATGAACTTTTGTTTGTTGCAGCTAAATGGATGATCTAGAGGAAGAAATTTCCCGTGGTTGTCAAATCAAGATGTTTTACCCACGTTTGGAAGATAAAACGCATCATAATCATTACCACAATAAGGACAAGCTATTTTTCCTACTGTGCTCTATCCAGATAATATAGCATATGCCAAAAAATCACTAATAGTCTACATCAAAGCTATTTTTAACATAAAATTTTGTTTTAGGGACATCACATATCTCCACACCATATTCTCAAAGATGCTACAATTCAGATATCAATGGTTGTAAGAATTCATCAATTTTATGCTTTGGATTTGTAGGCCCTGCACAATCACTACCAAGAACATATATGCCTTGTTCATACACATCCATGGAGGCAAATTATAAGGAGTAATTATGATTGCCATGATGAATATTATTGGTCAGATTGACCAAAAGGCTGGAATCCATTCGTCAACAATCCGGACCTAACATTTTGACTTTCAGCTGCAAACTCACAATGGGTATTATTGAAATATTTTCATGCCAGTGCATCTGATGGATGACTCATTATTCTATCTTCTTGTTTGTGTTCATTATGTCATCTCATGTGAGATGTAGTAACATTAGAAGCATATAGTCTTTGAAATCTCGAAATTAGCAGGAAATAATACATTTACTTCCACAGTAATACTTTCTGTTTCATAGAATGCTTTCTAGGCTTGAACCTAGATTGATCACAAAATTTGCATTCTTGTAGTTCTACATCATCTCTCCAATATAACACACATCCCAATTTACGACAATTAATGTTTTCAACAGGCAAACCAAGACCCGTAATAAATGTAACATCCCGTTTCCAGAGAACGGGTCGGACCAAAGAAACGGGTCCTGATGTGGTAAATTACCACATCTCATG
>JANQBM010000005.1:17333055-17381442 GCA_025594535.1 Erythroxylum domingense | reverse complement strand
TTGTATGATCAGGAGGCAATGATTTATTATACCATCCAAGAATTTTATCAAAACTACAATAAAAAATATGTCCTTCAAACTTTATATTCAATATTCGAGCAATTGAAGACAATTGAGTCATTGTCTCACAATTTGACCATAATTCTGTAGTAAGTCAAAAATTTGTTTTGCATGTGGGTTTGGTTCTTCTTCAAGATTTATTATATTTTCTTGAAAGGTATAACCGGCTACATCATAAACTATTTGTATGTAAGAATTTTCAGTTACACCCACATTATTTGTTCTAAATCCAATCCTCCCTTCAAACTCATCCATATTTACTGAAGAGTTTACTTCATTACCCCTTGAGGTGCTACAAATCAATGCTCCTCACATCGTATCCACTCAAAATAATTTGGCACAAACTCTTTTCTCAACAGATGGCCATTCACTTTATCAATAGGAAGGAAACGAATATGTTTGCACTTTTTAAATGGACATTTGATCTTTAGGCCATCCATATATGTAAGTTAAGAACATGTATAATAAATAAAAGCTTTAACTTCCTCAACAAACTCAGGATTAATGAAACCATAATGTGTTAATCGTTTGTACATCCAAGATCTATCAACATTACTCATCATCATCATCATCATTATCACCCAGTTTGGAATCTCGCAATAATGCGAGGTTTGGGGAGGTATGATAGTACGCAGCCTTACCCCTACATAGTAGAGAGGCTGTTTCCGGTAGACCCACAGGCACATGAGATAATAATGAAAAAAGATGGAAATAAAAGGATAATGAGAAGGATATACCTGATTAGTAGCCCAGTTCTGCAAGAATTTTGGATAGGCAGGAATGGACACGTTGCTGCTTTACTCACATCGGACTAGAATTATATGTACTGTACCCCTGAGAGAATGTTAAAGTTATGGTTACCGACATCTGTCCTGGGCCTTTCTCCTATACCTGAGTGTAAAAGACTAGAAGTATGACAGAAGGACTGGACTACCACACGCCACTAGACACGACATATAAGGCTATTTGCGTTGTTGAAACATTGTTCGAGTGGTACCAGTAACAACTCCTGATAGACTTTCTCGACTGTCATTGGAAAAATTCAAAGGGTTTATCGTACCTTTATCCTATTCCTTCAGAATTGTCTACTTCTGGCCGCTTCCGTCGTGAGGGCTAATTCTATCATATCTTTCTTGACCACTTCCCTCCAGTTCTTGTATGGTCTACCTCGTCTCCTCCTGTATCCACTAAGGAGAATTTGTTTGCATCGTCTGACCGGCGCATCAGAGGTTTTCTGATCACATGCCCAAACCACCTAAGCCTAGTCTCATGCAACTTGTCGGCAATATTGGCTACTTGAAGTCTGTCCCTCACAACCCGATTACGTACCTTATCTCGTCTGGTAAGGTCACATATCCATCGAAGCATACGCATCTCTGTTACTAACAGTTGTCTTATATGTCGACATTTGGCAGGCTAACAGTCTACTATCACAAATTATTAGTACTAATTGAGTCGCAAACACATATTATCAATCTTCTTACTTAAAAACTCTAACTTTGACTCTAATGTTGTCACCGTATCAAAAAATTCTAACTTTGCCCCTAATGTTGTCACCATAACAACGTTATGAACACCACCTAATCTAAGGCTAAACCTTGATTTCCCCCATCAATAATTACTCATAGCTATATTCTCAATCAAATCTTGTAATTCCTCATGAGTTTTAAAGCTACTAATCTCACAGAAGATGCATCAATCAACTATTTGGATGGGTAGCTTAACACAATCCATTATGGAATGCCTGCATTTGTAATCCCACATCATGTCTATAGCGTGAGCACTTAATAACTCATTCCATCTCTTCCAAGTATCATACAATATTTCACTCTTTAATTGTTAAAAGGAAATAATTTCATTCCTAAGTTTTATTGTTCTTACTGGAGGAAAATACCTAGCTAAAAACTTATTAGCAAGACCACTCCAAGTGATAACAGATCTAGGAAACAAAAACCATGATTTAGCTTTGTCCCTCACTATAAAATAGAGCAACCTCAACCAAATAGTATCTTACAAAGCTCTATTAATCTTGAAAGTGATTAATTTAAAAAAGTGATTTTAAAAAAGTTAATTTAAAAAAGTGATTTTATAGTTAATATCCTTCATGTCCCCTAAGTTTACAGAACATCTAAACTTTAAACAACATCCCTTAAGTATTAATTAATCAAATTAATGACCTACAATTGATGTCAATACTATAATACATGGCATTGTTTACACTTGTGAATTAAGAAAGCAAGTTCTCATTGTGATTCCTAGGCTCATGGAATTTTACGCCAATAAGCCTCACGAAGGCTGCATCACAGGTTTCTAGCCTATATATCTTCCTAGGAGTTTATTATGCAAAGAACTGTCTTGTCTATTAAACCTATAAATTTCTTGTGTTAATACTAAGTTTGAATTAATCAAATTGAAGTTGAAGTATTTACATTTGAATTAATCACCTACAATTGATTTCAATACTATGATATATGACATTATTTACACCTATGAATTAAGAAAGCAAGTTGTCGCTATGACTTCTAGGTTCGTGGAATTTTTCACCAATAAGCCTCACGGGAGCTGCATCATGGGTTTCTATCCTATATACCGTCCTAGGAGTTTATTATGCAAAGAGCTGTCTTGTCTATCAAACCTATGAATTTCTTATGTTAATACTAAGTTTGAATTAATCATATTGAAGTTGAAGTATTTATGTTTGAATTAATCACCTATAATTGATTTCAATATTATAGTACGTGATATTGTTTATACCCGTGAATCAAAAAAGCAAGTTCTTGTTGTGACTCCTAAGCTAGTAGAATTTTTCACTGATAAGCCTCACGGGAGTTGCATCATGGGTTTCCAGCCTATATACTGTCCTAGGGGTTTATTATGCAAAGAACTATCTTGTTTATTAGACCTATGAATTTCTTGTGTTAATACTAAGTTTGAATTAATCACATTGAAGTTGAAGTATTTATGTTTGAATTAATTACCTATAATTAATTTCAATACAATGGTACGTGAAATTGTTTACACCTGTGAATCAAGAAAGCAAGTTCTTGCTGTGACTCCTAGGCTCGTGGAATTTTTCACCGATAAGCCTCACAGGAGTTGCATCACGAGTTTCCAACCTATATACCATCCTAGGAGTTTATTATGCAAAGAACTGTCTTGCCTATAAGACTTATGAATTTCTTGTGTTAAGACTAAGTTTGAATTAATCACATTGAAATTGAAGTATTTATGTTTGAATTAATTACGTAGAATTGATTTTAATACTATGGTACGTGACATTGTTTACACCTGTTAATCAAGAAAGCAAGTTCTTGCTGTGACTTTTAAGCTCGTGGAATTTTTCATCAATAAGTCTCACGGGAGCTGCATCACTAGTTTCCAGCCTATATACCGTCCTAGGAACTTAGTCATGCCTCAAATTATATATAAGATCTCAAACTTATTTTACATATAGTAAATACTTAGACTATTAAAGAAGAACATAAAAACTCATCAATGATTATAAGAATATTGTAAACATCAACACAAAATCAAGACCTCCTTTGTATTCACACAAAACCCAAATGTATCAGAATCATATTATTAAAGCATACATATGGTAGACATTAGTTGGACGACTTAACTAGATAGATGAACAACTCCAAACTACAAAGAAAAAGAATGACCGACGCTCTTCAACACAATGTAGAGCCTGCGAAAAAGAATATTTCGTATTTAATATAATACACTTGTTTAATAGTTTTGTTATATTTTTAATATATTAAAGCAAGCAAATCAGAAAATAACCCTACTAGTGAAGCCTCTTAAGTTCTAGCACTTGCTTACCATACATCTAAAGGAGATTATAAGTCTACCCCTTTCTCCTTAGGAGGAGAGTATTAAAGGGATAAATCTTCTTCCTCTCCAATAACTTGCTTCCAGCTTCTTCTAGTCTTTAAGGAAGAATAGGCTTTCTTAGTTAATGGTTGAGGGATAAAAGCCTGAGCTTGAGTTTGAGTTTGATTTTGAGAGGGTAGAGGAGGGAACTTTTACGAGGAGTTAGCCTGAAAACCAGTAGGCATAAAGGATTGCATTTTTTGGTGAGAGCTAGAAAAGGAAGGATGCTAGAAAATAGAAAAAGTTGTTCAAAGACCATTATTGGAAATAGTAATAAGACAAAAAATGGGAAAAGGGAGTTTGGATAGACAAAAATGCCCTTAAATAAGTCACAAGAGACTAGAGTCTAGAGACATTAAGAAACCGAGGGATGAAAGGTAGGTAGGTTTCAATAGAAGGAAAATAGGGAAAAAGGAAGGGAGAAGAAGAAAAATATCAAGAAGAGAAACATAACAAATTCAAAAGGCTAGGAACAAGCCTTAGTAAAAGTAGATAGGCAAAAGCGAGCAAGTCTAGCGAGAGGGTAGAGCACTCCTCTCTAGCCATGAGAAGCTTTATAGCAAATGATGATGCATTGATTGAACTTCCATTCATTGAAATGAACAAGATAAGGTTATAAGAAAGTTAACAAGTATTGTTTCACATTGAATGACTCTATTCTTTTTTTTTTTTGGGTCTACTTGACTTAAATTGTCTTGAAACTCTCATGAATTATATATTTTCTCCATTTTTCTCGTTGCTTCATCCTTTGATTGCTTCATATTTAAGTAACTACTTTTCTTGCTTTATTCTTTCATTGAACTTTATCTTTTGCATATTTTTCAATTCCATTATAATAGAGCTATTGATAGCACCAACAAATTCATTTATTGTTTGTCGTCATCAAAACAATGAGTTAAGACCTCACTTAGTTCAACAATCTCTTCTTTTTGATGATGAAAAACATTTGCTAATATCGAAGAAAACAAATGACTTTGATGACAACAAATTCATGTGTCAATTAATATGAATAACTATGTCTCAATATCACCATTCTCTCTCCCTTTTATCAATATTAAAAAGAATATGGTTTATATGAAGCAAAACACCAAAATGATCAGGTAGATAAATGACACTACCCCATTTCAAAATCTTTATCATATGAGCAATATTTTCATCGAGGCTTATATAAAATCAAAGAGTAATTCTTTTGATGGTCATGTACTAATTTCAAATATCAATATATCTTTCTCTCTTTAGGTATATGTAATAATACCTTTTTACCCTAAATATATATGTCAAGTTAATATCCTGAATATGATCAATATGAAAAAATGGCTATATACCACCAGTGATTGTCTTTTTTTTTTTCCCTCAGTTAGTTTAACAATTTATCTTTTATATCGATTTTCTTGCTTGAATTATGTAAAGATCTTATTGATTTTCCTTTTAAACTTGATTTTTGGAGATACTATGTTTTTCTGTCATTTGATATCAATATAATTGATATTAACTGTTGGTATTTATTTATAGTCACTTGATAATGACCTATAAGGTAAAAAAATTAATGTTTCTAACTACTTATACAAATTATGAGTCCTTGAAGGTTAATTCTTAGAATTTTTCAGCCCATATTTTTTTTATTTAATAAGAATTGATTCAAAGGGTAGTTTTACAAATATGTCCAAAATCATAAAAAAAATATTTCAAACAATGATATTCAAATTTTTAGTGTTATGTAATGCTCTCTTTTGTATGTGTGAAAGAATAGGAGCTCTCCTTATATGACTTTGAAGCTTGGCATATAATTATCATATGACATGATTTTTAATTAAAATATAACCTATGATGCTTGTGAGCATATGTAATACCTTTTGATAAAAGATTAAGGCCTACAATTACAATAAGTTTAATGATATTGTTATATGCCCTTTTGGAATAAATTTACACGAAATTTGTGCCTACTCTTGCTTTGGATTTCATGTCAGCTAAACCTAGATTTTGTACTATACATAAAATTATAAAATTTCTCTTTAACTTGGGACCTAAAAGATGATGCATAGGTAATAAAATTTTCATATGTAGAATTAAATGCTATACTTATTTGATTATGTAAAAGTTTTTTTAAAATCAAAACATTATTAGGGATTGTACTAGCATGAAAGCAAGGTTAGGCAATGAATAATTATGTAAATACATGCCCCTTATAAAAAATGTCTTAGCATTGGATGATGTACTTTCCTAATTGTAATTAAATCCATGCTTATCATTGAAGTAATTTTAAGTTCCAAACATACAACTATAATTTTCACTACTAATAATGAATCTAGACAAGGACTGTTCGATTTCATTGATCTTCTTCTTCAATGTGTCATTTTCATATAATAAATGATTCTCATTTTCATTCACAACAACTGTACTCTTCGACTTTATCATATCACCCATATCATATTTTATTTTTTCATTTTCAAACATGCATCTATTTAATATCTTTTTAAAACCTATTTATATTTGGAAGCTACTTTATTCTTTTTTATACTAATGGCTTCTAAAAATTTGTCTAAATCATTATATAAAAGCACAACATCATAATCAACATTATCATCAAAAGAATTTGAGTAAGATTATACCTCATCATCGTTAGTTATAAAGCACATTATTCCCACTTTATTTTTAGACTAATTGTGTTATATCATATGATTTTAAGTACTTTCTTCTTCTTCTTCTCTGATTATTCCTCCTTTTTCTTCTTTAAGAACTCCTTAAATTTCTTTGTAATGAGGTTTAATTCATCCTAATCACTCTCAATTGTGGAGGTTTTCCCATCATCAATTTTCTCATCCTTGGAGACTAGAAAAAACTACACTTCTTTTTGTAGGATCAATTTGTCTTTATGCAATTCATTTTTTCATATAGTGAGGAGTGATACAATTAGGTCTTTTAATGACAAGGTGTTCAAATCTTCTACTTTTTTTATGAATGTTATCTTTGCATCCTAAACTTTAGTAAAGAAATAAGTATTTTTCTCACCATTTAAAGTTAGTATGTCTTTTCAAGACATCTAAGATATTTAATGATAAAAATAAAGTGAGTATACATATTAGATAATAAATTATTTTTATCTATTTGAAATAATTCATATTAATGCATTAATAAGCTTACTTTGTTCTCTTTTACTTTATTTTTGCTCTCATGTGTACTTTTAAGTATTTATTACATCTCATAGGTGGTTTCACTTATAAACACTATATTAAATTTGTTTCTATTAAGAGTACAAAACAAATTGTATATTACTTTGGTATTTAATGTAATGAGTCTCTTGTTAACATTGATCTGCTTAATGTTATCCTTTGGTGTTTAATATTTACTTTATCTCAATTTATTGCTTTCGCTGGGATAAAAGGTCCATTTTTTAAATTATCTAAATATCAATCCCTTTAAATAAAAGGTAGTATTTTATCATAATTTTTCAATAAATGTAATTGTCATCTTCAAAGAAATTGGATTTATACATACATCGACAATCTTGGTTAAAAAGAGAATCAAATTGAATAATATATATAGCAATGTCCACTCCTCTTTAACCAAAAGCGAATCAATGTTCACTCTCTAAACTTGACTTAGAAATTCAATATCTTCGATGAACCATCTATATAACATCTTCTTTGTCATAGGTGAAAAGGAATCCTTTACAAATTTTGTTCTAAGTAAAAAAAACCTAATAAAGTGTATCTCAAGTAATTTAAATTGATTTATAATAATTTAGTCAAACAACCCTTAAACCTATGTCTACTATTTAATATCCACATAATAATTCACTATTTTCTTCTTCTAATGGATGAAGATTAGCCCTCCAGTTATCATCTTCATTTTACAAGAAAAAAGTAGTCCTTATAATTATCTAGCTAAATGACGGGTGAAGAATATCTTTTTGCAAATCTTGTTTAAGGTCAAGAAAAACTATCATGATGTGTATCAAAAGCAATTTCTTGATCTATTACACTAGCATAACCATATATAACTCAAAATCTCTGTTTTTTGCTAATGTCAATGAACTAAAGGTCGTAAGTTATGTATGCATACATTCACTCAAATGCTCTCTCTAGCCTGTCAATACCTTTTAGTAACTCTCTACTATGCGCAAGGTTCTTCCTATAAGTTTTTTCTATTTATATCCAAAATTAACTCAAATAATCATTAAACTTTTAAATATGTGATTACAACGACTAGCTTTTAGGCATGATCAATTGGTTAGAACCTACCTTTTAATAGTAAAACAATCTTCGACTAAGTATTGACTGATTTAACCCCAAGCCAAATAAAAAGTCCTCTCTTAATAAATTTTAAGATCCACCGTCAACTAGCTGATACTTAGTGTTTTTATAGTGAATAGGTCTAACTTATATATAGTTTCGAATAAGACATATTCACAAACTAAGTTATTCAACCTTAATTTGTCAATCCTCCAAATTCTTTCAAATATTAAAAACTTTTTTCTTTAATAAAAACTTGATTTAGAACTACTTTTGAAATTACTAAAGTTTGTTTAAATATAAAGAGAAATTTCTTTGAAACCTTTTTATTTTTTTTCTTGATTGTGACAAAGTATATGTGATATATATCCTACATGTAAAAGATCATGTAATGATTAAATCCCTAATTCATTGAAATAACTAAGATAAGGTTACAAAAAAAATCACAATGATTATCACATTGAGTGACTTTATTCTTTCTTGTCCTTGATTAACTTGACTTAAATTATCTTGAAACTCTTTTGAATTGTATATATGCTCCATTTGGCTCATTTTTCCATCATTTGATTGCTTGATTTATTTAATTAGTTCTTTTGTCCACTTTACCCTTTTATTGAACTTAATGTTTCTAAATATTATTATAATAGAACCACTAAAAATATCATTAAAGGTAAATTCATTAATAGCAATATATCCTATTATCATTAAAATAATGTGTTAAGACCTCATGTAGTCTAATAGAACTATTATTTCTGTGTTCAATATGTTAATATACATTCAAAAAAAGTTCCCCATAAGTAAGTCACTAATCCTTTAAATTCATCGCTTGTTTGTTTGTTGTATACAGAAAATAAACTATCTAAAAACACAACACAACAAAACACAACAATACCCAAATTTCCGCCTAAGCAGGGTATGGGGAGGGTAAGGTGTACGCAATCATGCCCGCATCTTCTAAGAGATACAGAGACTGTTTCCTTAGTCTTAAGTTACTCGAACTCAAGACTTCCTTAGTCTTAAGTGAGGAGTTAACCAACTAGGCTACTCCTTCTTGTCAGAAAATAAACTATTTTTTCATATAGATAATAAACTATCTGAATTTACCATTAATGAAAAAAGAAAAGAGAAGCGAATGAGATACAATCACTAGGAGTGATTATAACAAACAAACAAGTTCATTGACACGATGAAATCGATTGCATGCAACGTAATACTAAATTTTATGATAAGCGATGTGAAGATTTGGATAAAAACGAGATTTTGTATATAAGGTATGAAATAAAATAATAATTGAGAAATGGTGTTAATGAAGAAATATCTCACTCTTGTACATAATGAAACTTCATGAGTGGTTATATGTCCCTTGAAGTTGAGGAAAAATAAATAAATTTAATAATTACAAATTTTTGTGCCACAAAATAATCTCTATGAATTTGCTCCTCAAATATTTTCCGACTCTAGTCGCTCCTCAAATATTTTCCGACTCTAGTCTGCCCTAATTATATGAATTTAAAACTCTTGGATTTTATTATATATAGGTGTTTTAATGTGATTTTAAGTAAAATTTTAGAATTTTGTTCAAGTTGTATGTATATTCATGACGAATAAATATAATGCAGCCTAGTTTAAAGGGAAACTATAACTAGTAAACATTTTATAGTACGACCCACAGTAACAAGTTACAAAAATATGATTCAATCATTTATTGAACAATGCATAAGATAATTGTGATTTATGTTTTCTCCTTAGTTAGAATATCAAGATTTGAGCTTCACGTATAACTTTGCCTTCTCCTGGGTTGTCTGAAATCTCCCATGCCCAAACTTGGAGGATGTATCAATGAACTTGAGCTTGATCTCCTCTAAAGCAACTCTCGATGTCTGATTCAATAATGACGGCAAGGCCACAACACGCTTCTTTGGCCCAACACAGCACCCTTTATCATCACATAATCTTCCTTCACAACACCATAGTGTGGGAATCCTCCCATACGAGTAACATCTTTCTCATTCCTGTTATTTTCAAAAGCACAAGACCGTTATACACTCAACCATGGCTCTTAACGTCATAAAATAGAGAGATGAGGTAAAAATTGGAGGCAAAAACACGACACAACCAACCTATCATAATCAGTAATTGCAGAATGAGACTCGTGACCAGATTACCCAAGCTTGTAATTTTCTTATTCATCTCTGCCAGATGATGGTAATCATTCTGTCCAGCCCTAGCAACACTTAATGACACCCTGGCAAGATGCCATGCTCCAATACAAGCCACCTTCCCAAGACCCCTGGGTGTTTTTCCTTGAAGTCGAGTAACACTTCATCGAGTGACCACACCCTCATATACATTTCCCTTGGTTACTCCAATTATGTCAATCATCTCACCTTTCTTGAAAACAGCATGAATTGGAATAGGTTTCTTAAAGAGGCTATGTGCAAAACCTTCTTGGGAACATCCCCCAATTCGCCCGAATTTCCATCAGATGAGCTTTCTTCTGCTTCAAATCTTTCATTTTTCTTATCTACAGAAGCAAAAAACGAAATTATTATGTATGGATTCCGGCAACCTTAATGAAAGGACGCCAATGAAAACATATAAATTTCTACCAAACAAATGACCTGGGCATACAGGGCTTACCTGGGTGTGTGCCAAATCCCAAAGTATAGTACAAAACAACTTCATTCACTCCAATTGAGATTGAATATCTATTTTCCCATTTTCAGATTCAAACTTCTTAAGATATGGTAAAATGTTTTCTTCTTAGATTTGCACCAGTTGTTGTAGAATCTACTCTTAAACTCTTCTCATACACTGTGCAGCAATCAAAGACCCCCAGGAGTTTTGACATAACCCAACAACTCCAACAACTACCATGAGTGGAGTTTCTGTTATAGTCACGGCTTCACATGTTTCTTTCTTGTGAAGCTCTGAACATAATAGATTCACAAGTGACAGTGTGATAACGATGTTAATAAGTAGTACTTTTGAGAAAAGCTGTAACCTCTCTGTGTTAGGCTGATAGATAATATATATATAATAAAGAGTTACAATTATAATAGGAAAGGGTATCTCTGAGTCAATCATGGGAAATAGTATCACATCCTTAACACCCCCTCAAGCTGGAGCATAAATATTAATCATATCCAGCTTGTTACATATATAATCAACTCGATTCTCCACTAATGATTTGGTACAGATATCCGCTAATTGTTCTCCAGTTCTCACATGACTTAACGAAATCAAATTTTGTTGAACTTTTTCTCTGATAAAATGGCAATCCACTTCAATGTGCTTGGTTTGCTTGGGAAAAACAGAATTCTTAGCAATGTAAAAAGCGGCTTGATTTATCACACCATAGCTCCATTGGACTTGTGTAAACGATGCCTATCTCATCAAGTAATTATCTTAGCCACATCAATTCACATGTGGCTTGTGACATAGTCCTGTATTCCGATTCAGCACTTGATCTAGCTACCACCATTTATTTCTTACTCTTCCAAGAGATCAAATTCCCTCCCATAAACACACAATAACCTGAAGTGGATTGTCTATCACTCGAAAACCCTATCTGCATATGCTTCTATCTTTCTATGATCATGATTTGAATAGAGTATACCTTTTCCAGAAGGTGTTAAATATCTCAAGATATTCATTACTGCAACCCAATGAGATGTGCACGGTGTACTCATGAATTGACTTACTACACTCACACAATAAGCCATATCTAATCGGGTCATAGTGAGATAATTAAGTTTTCCCACTAATCGTCGATATTGCTCAGTGTCCTCACATAATTCTCCATGTTCTGCACTAAGTTTCAAGTTTGGTGCCATAAGAACTTCCAGAGGTTTTGCACCAATCATTCCAGTCTCTGTTAACAAATCAAGAATGTATTTCGTTTGGCAAATAAATATTCCCTTTTTACACCTTGATACTTCAATGCCTAAGAAATATTTGAGTTGCCCTAAATCTTTTGAAATTGACTTTATAGGAAGTCTTTAAGCATTTGTATGCCTCTCACATCACTAAGTGTGATAATTATATCTTCCACATAAACCAACATTAATATCATTCCTGAATTCGTCTTTTACCAAAATAAAGAATGATCATAATGGCTTTGCTTTAAGCCAAAGTTGATAACAACTTCACTTAATCTCCCAAACCATGCCCGTGGTGATTGCTTTAAACCACGTAGAGACTTTTTCAGTTTGCACTAACCGAGCCTTCAAGCGAGCAACAGAACCATCTGGATTCATCTTGATAGTATACACCTACTTGCACCTAATAGCCTGCTTCCCAAGAGGAAATTCAACCAAGTCCCACGTTTGGTTAGCATCCAAAGCATCCATTTCTTCCTGCATTGCTCGTCTCCACCCCTCATGAGAGAAACCTTCCTTTACAGACTTTGGAACCACAACTGAGTCTAAGGAATACACAAAGGCACTAGAAACAGGTGAAAGAGACTCATAAGAAACAAATGAAGATATATGGTACCGACGGGAACTTTACCTTTGCGAAGAGCAATGGGTAGGTTGAGATTTGGATCTTGGGAGGATGCAACTAGTGGAGATGGAGAGTTCGTACAAATGTCATCAACCTGCGAATCTAGAGTAATGGGAGAACCTACAAAAGGACGAGAACATCGAGAATAAACTTAGGTGATAGGGGGACAAATAGGTAGAATGTCCAAAGGAAGGGAAATAGACTCAACCCGGTGAACTCGATAGATAAGAAAATCATCCTCAGGGGAATAGGGAGATTGCACATTTGTGGAAAATGGAGTAGTTTCAAAGAAAGTAACATTAGAAGACATTAAATAATGATGCAATTCAGGAGAATAACAACGATAACCTTTATGGAGTCGAGAGTTCCTAAGGAAGATACATTTTAATGCTTTAGGATCAAGTTTGGAGACAGATGGACGTGTGTCATGTACAAAACAAGTACAACCACAGACACGAAGAGGCAAAGAAAAGAAGGGTTGCGAAGGAAACAGAATAGAAAACGAAGCTTTACCATTAAGAACTGCTTAGGGCATGCCATTAATAAGATATCAAGACAACATTGGCCCAAAACTCTTTCGGGACCTTCAATTTGAATAACAATGCCTGAGCAACTTCCATAAGGTGTCTATTCTTTCGTTCAGCAACTCCATTATGTTGTGGGGTAACAACACAAGAAGATTGATCAAGGGTACCTTGTTATGACAAAAAAGAAGTAAAGGGGGCATAAAAATATCGCTTGGCATTGTCATTGCATAATATTTTAATTGTGGAATCATGTTGGGTACGAATCTCAGCATAAAAGGTAGTGAACACATCGAATATTTCAGAACGACTTTTTATTAAATAGAGCCAAGTATTTTCTAGAGAAATCGTCTACAAAAGTAATAAAATAACGAAATCCCAAATTTGACACAATAGGACTCGGACCCCAAGCATCTGTGTGCACAATTTCAAATGGAGACGCCAATCTCTTATTGACTCTAGGAAAGTGAGGAAAACGTTGATTTTTGGCAAACTGACAAGACTCACACTCAATGGAAGAAACTTGAACATTAAGACACAGACTCTTTAAAGCCTTCAATGAAGGATGACCAAGACGACAATGTAGGATATCTGGACAGACGATACTAGAACAATTATTGGGACTAGGACCTCGAACTAAAGGAGACTTCAAGATATATAAGCCATTGGACTTTCGACCTCTACCAATAATATGTCTCATCATAAGATCCTGAAGAAAAACATTGTCTGGGTAAAATTGTACACAACAATTAAGGGACTTGGTAATTCTACTAACAGATAATAAATTAAAGGGGAAGTCAGAAAGGTAAAGAACTTGAGATAGAGGAATTTTTGAAGAGATAGTGGCAGTGCCTTGCCAAGTACAGAAGCAACAGAACCATTGGCTAGAGTAAATGGGGGTAAGTTGTTCAACGGGGTAAAATTGGATAGAATACCTGTGAATCCAGTCATGTGGTCAGTGGCCCCGGAGTCTATTACCTAATCATGAGGAATGCAGGATAGACATGTAGTGGGAGTACCTGTATGTGCTAATATGGCAGCGACATTAGATGAGGAAGAGTTCCCTCTCATAGCTTGAAACTAAGTGAAAGCAGCTAATTCATCTGCAGTTAGAGTGATGGTCTGAGTTTGCATCTCCTCCTTCCTGGGGACCAAGTCATTATCATGCGCTCTATACAAGCATGTTGAGTTCTCTCCTTATGATGTCATTAAGGACAATTGGCTATGACATGACCAATTTCCTTATAGTAAAAAAAAGATCAGGTTTCTTGTGTTCCTCTTCCCCTATCTCTTCCACCATGACCCCCACGTCTTCCTCCTCTAGCTCCTCCCCTACCTCCTCTGTTAGAGCCAATACTTGTAATAGCAGCATTTTTTTGACTTGGATTCTCTAGGAAACTTAGACGTAGTCCTAAGAACCCAGTGATATGCCTCAGTTAGAGTTAATTGGTCCACTCCAGTGAGACTCTAGGACCGAATATTGCTATATTCTTCTCCAAGACTCATAAAAAAGGCTATAGCCCCAAACTGATCACGTTGTCTTTGCATTTCTTCCACACTGGTTGTGATAGGCATCACCTAATTTAATTCTTCAATTAATTTTCTAAAAAAGGAATAATGGTCTCCTATAGGAGTGTCTTTCTTTTCTGTCTTCATAATATCATGTATTACCCTGTACGTGCGAGACAAGTCAGCTTTGCTATGATATAGAAATTCCAAATGATCCCAAATCTCCTTAACTGTGTTATAATGATTCACCATCTTTAGGACCCTAGGAACCAATGTTTGTCTTAATAGGCTAAATAACCTTTTGTCATCTCTAATCCACTGTGATTTAGTGTCTTCATCCTGTGCAAAAACGTCAGTTATGAGATGGTCTTCCTTCATCACACCCTACATAATTGCCTCTATAAATTTACGCCACTCAAGATAATTGTTGGCACCTACTAGTTTCCAATCATAGATTTTGGTTGGAGTAGGGATTAATTCAGCCATTGCCTTACCCGAAAAAAACTCCATCATAGCCCTTTTAATCTTATCCATATTAACTTTCTCATCGTTACTTCTGGTATGCTCTAGATCACTAGATGTCATATCTGGTGGAACGTCAACTCAACTCTCCAACATTTCCTTGTTGACCACCTCTAGATGTTCACTCACTGACATTATCTCCCTTATATTGCACGACCACTCCTGGCCGTTCACTCACCGGCCTCGACTCCTGTAGGCTGTGTGACCACCTCTTCCCTTTCATTCTCCAGCATCAGCCCCTGCAGGCTGCGCCTCTCAGGTTCCAATAGCAGTATAGCTGCTACAGCTGCATTGTGGTGAGATGTCACCAGTCGCACACTAGCATGCTCTCAACCCCCGTTAGTTGAAAGACCCAACCAATCTTTAAACATAGGTATCGATCCTATCTGAGTTGAACTGAAAAGAAAGTTTTGGTTTTGGGTGAATTTGGGAATTAGGGTTTCAGGACAGAAGGAATTTTGAGAACCAAGGAAGTTAGGGTTTTTGAGAATCAGGCTCTAATACTATGTTAATGATGTTAACAAGTAGTAGTTTTAAGAAAAGCCGTAACCTCTTTATGTTAGGCTGATAATATATATATAATAAAGAGTTACAATTATAATAGGAAAGAGTATTTGTGAGTAAATCATGGGATAACTACTATATCCCATGATTTACTCTATCATGTTATCACATCCTTACCACAGTGGCAAAAAATCAAAAGAGTAAAAGCAAAAGCAGCACCATTAAGATTTTATTAGATATTTAACTACTTATAGATGGAAATCGTAACATATATTAAAGGAACATAGAAAACAAGTAAATTAACAAGTAACCTTCAACTAGTTTTGAGCAAGGAACTAAAAATAATATTAATAGCACATCAAATATAAAATTAACAAAATTAAATGATATATGGGCTTTGAAAAATAAACAACATCCTCTACACAATGATAACATCAAATTCAGACATCTCACACATAAACTTCAATCAACTTTGCAGGGGAACATGGTACAGGGAACTTACTTGATCCTAGCTTTTCAACTTCACTGACAATATGGGTCATTCCAACTTTGTAGGCTAGGAAGGAACTCAATCTACAGGCTTTTTCGGATCATCTCTGGGAAATGTCTTCACTGCATACATAACCCAAAAAAGATGAGTACAAACGTCCGTATACGTTCAGTATACATATTTAGCACATACATAATCGAGTAAAAAATTCAATCTATATAGGTCTAATATTCCAAGTCTCGGGTGAAGTTATTTGGTGTACATTGCTCGGCAAGTTAAAAAAACGTGAACTTATGGCCCAAAAGGCAAGCTACTCTTGAGAGTGACTATGTTGATCACGGATAAAGTTGACACAACTGTTAATTATTAAAATAATCACAAATGTTGAAAGGCTACAGCGCCAAAATAAATAAGATTGAAAACTGCAATATCTTCATAACATTAAGGAGAAAGATTAAGTATTAGTCTAATTTTGTAAAGGGAAAAATATGCATCTATTGGTAGAAAATTGAAGCTAAAAGATAAATCTCTCACAAACCATTTAGAAGTGTTGAAATTGAATTAAGCTTTATTCTTACATGATTAATCAATTACTACTTGGACATGTAGATCCCCACTAAATGATAACACAAGATAAAAATGGAGAGCACTAGATTGATTAAAGAACCACAAATTAGTTAGTAGACTCTTTAAGTGTCAAAGCAAGGTTTCATTAAGAACTAAAAATGAAAAATCTATAGATCACATGTAAAGAGAAGATATGTGTGATCGAGTAGTCAAACCTTTTCCTCTATGGCGGGAAGCTCCCTTTTTGGGGAGAAATTCCAGAGAGCCATTTCACTGCTGTTCAAACTTGCAGTGAGACATGCTTTAGCGTAGGTGATGTTCTCTTCAACACTCATGGACTTATAATCTTATTTTCTTCAAAACAGACAACATGAACTAACACCCTACGTGATTGCTTGAAAGAATAAAATGTAATTCATAGCAAATCGAATTCACAAAGTAAACTCCACCCACTAGTAAACTCCACCTAGTAGTGATAACCATACAAGGGATAATTATCAAAATAAATAGAGGTTTGAAAATGACATTACCAAAATTAACATCCAAAATGGGCAAAAAGATTGAAAGAAAAAGATCTGAGAACTAGTATCAAAACCAATAACAAATTCTAGATATGGATTTCATATGGATGATATTTGGGAAACCTGAGCTGTACAATAAGTACACATGGACGGAATTTTATCTCAAGTTAAGGATGACTATTTTGATAAAATTTCATCAACATCTCATCTCAACTAGTATTATGCAGCTATTGAGAATATGAATATAAGCAGGGCATGTATTGTCAAATGAGCTATAGGTAGCCAAGTTGTACATATCCAATTTTTGGAGACGCTTATCACTTCCTTTTGCAATTTGCACCTTTTGTGAATGAATATACAACTTATTTTCCAGAAAAAAGAAAGAAAGAAAAACCAATTCAATAAGCACCCTAGAATGGGAAACAACAATATGACCACCAGCACCTAGAACTGAAAGAATAAATGGATTCCCAACCAAAGCCCTATTGCATTAGAATCCAAATGCCAATTCTCGGGCTCATTTGGTATTCCTTTCTCTAAATCCCCATTGAAAGGGTATTTGGGAAAAGAGCCCATTTCCAATCAGTCCCGCAAATGATGGCTATATCTACCTGTCCGTAATCTCAAAAGGGCATCAGAAAAGCAATCATCAAACCGAAAATTAAGAACACGTTTATATTCATAAATATATAGTTACAATGATACCCACGTGCTTTCATCAACAACTATGATTCAGACCGAAAAAGAAGACATGTATATTCATAAATAGATAGATACAATGATACCCATATGCATCCATACCATGAAAATAAGGTTCTCACGAAAAGAAAGGGAATGATAATACCTGGTGATCGACAAAAACTTAAAAAAAGATAAAAGAGCAGATATTGCTTCTTTTCTTCCAACGGCTGTTTTGCACTCTTGAACCGATTGCTGTGCCCTTTCCTCCACTGATGATCCACCCTTGTCTCTCTCCCGAGGTTGTGTAGGACCTTTTATCTCCTATTACTAAAGAGGAGGTTTACCCTGCAGTTCACTCTATGGGTGCTCATAACACCAGAACCAAATGGGTTTCAACCAGTCTTCTACCAAAACTATTGGACTATTGTGGGAGATGATGTTTTTGCTATGGTGTAGCAGGCCTTCAGCTCAGGGTCTTTTCCTGCCGATATTAATGACTCGTTGGTGGTGCTTATCCCAAAAGATGGTATTCCAGTATCTCTTACCCTATTCTGACCTATTAGCTTATGTAATGTTTGCTACAAAATCCTGACAAAGGTGATTGACCAACGACTTCGATCGGTGTTGGCTACTATTGTTAGTCCTACTCAGGGCACTTTTATCCCAGGCCGGATAGCTTCTGAACATATTGCTCTTGCTAAAGAGGTGATGCATACTATCCGTCGATCAAAGCGGAAAGAAGGACTGCTCGCTATAAAGATTGATATAGCCAAAGCCTATGACCGAGTAGACTGGTGATTCCTACGCCACACATTATTTGACTTTGGGTTCCCTCCTTTACTGATCTCCCTTATTATGTCCTGTTTTTCCACTTCACAACTATCCATTGTGTGGAATGGTGTTCGATTGCTTTCCTTCTATCTTAAGCGTGGCCTCCGTTAGGGTGACCCATTTTCACCGTTTTTGTCTATCCTATGTATGGAGAAGCTTTCTTTGCTTATCAGTGAGAGCGTTCTTCATCATCAGTGGCGGCCAGTGCAGATTGTGCCCAATAGTCCCGCTCTCTCTCACTTACTTTTTGCAGATGATGTCTTATTGTTTTCACATGGCACCATACGTGCTTGTCGAGTTATTCTCACTCTCATAAATTCTTTCTGTTCTTCTTCAGGTATGTCTATCAATCAGCACAAATCCAAGGCCTTCATTTCACCGAGCTCACCACAACATCATAAGGAAGCATTACGGCTTCAGCTTAACTTGACCTTTACCAATGACTTAGGTTCTTACCTTGGGGTTTCGTTACTTGGTCGTGATCAGAAACGTGAATTTCACCATCTCCTTGAGAAAATCCACCACCGTTTGGAGGGGTGCAAGGCCAAGTTATTGAATAAGGCTAGGCATCACACTCTAGTTCAATCTACCTTATCCAACATCCCTCTATATGCGATGCAGACGTGTTGGCTTCCTACGACAATCTGTGGTAAGATTGATAAAGCTTGCAGAGCCTTTCTCTGGAAATCATTGGGTGGAAGTAAGGGGATTCACCTTCTTAGTTGGGAAGCAATGTGTAGTCCCAAATCTTATGGTGGCCTGGGTATTTGGATGGCTAGGGATAATAACATTGCTATGCTAGGCAAGCTCATTTGGGCATTGGTCAATCACGGTGCGAAAACTTATACTACTATTCTTCTTGATCGATATTTACATGATAAGTCTATATTTGAGAAGGTTTGGCCAGTGTATGCTTCCCCGGTGTGGCGAGCTATCTAGCGCATGCTTCCTTTCCTTAAGGATGGTTTTGTTTAGTGGATTGGCATGGTTAAGCAGGTTTCGATGTGGCAGGATCGTTGGATTGGAGACACACCTCTTCGCCAACTTGTCTTGCCTATCATTGCAACTGATTCTCAGCTGCGTGTTTGTGATCTGTTGTCAGATTTTGGAGAACTACAGCTCGATGGCCTCCATACTACTCTCCCCACTGGTGTGTAGCGTCTCTTACTTGTCGCCCCCTTCTCTCCAAATACGGGTCTCCAGGGTGCTATTATTTGGGGCGAGAGCACTTCAGGTAACTACACATTTAAGTCAGGATACGAGTATCTTACTAGTGTGCCTTTTCCTCCTGATACCCGCAAACATTGGTCCCGCATTTGGAAACTCCCGATTCCTTAGAAATTATAATTCTTCTTTTGACAAGTCCACTGGCATCGTCTTTCCATTAATGTTCTTCGTCATCATAGGGCAATGGCTACCAAATCTATGTGTTCCCGGTGTGGTCGAGGACTGAAAACTATTATCCATTCCTTGACGGATTACGTCTGGGCTTCAAAAGTTTGGCTAACGGTATGGAGTGATGTCCCTGGGGAATTCTTTGCATCTACTTTGGATGACTGTTTGGATCAGTTTCTGCTCGACGTGTCACTGTCAGTCTCCTCTGTTTTGCGATTTTCTACTTGTGTGTGGGTCATCTGGTGTGCATGAAATCGCGATGTCATTTCCCATTCTATTGTCTCGATTCCTGGTCAATGCCAATGGATTAAATCCCTCTTGGTGGACTGTACTTTGGCCTTGCAACATGGTGGGGCTATACCTACACCAAAGCTGTATAAATGGATTGCTTGGTTAACCCCCCCAGAGAGTTTTATTAAGCTCAATGTTGATGGCAGTGCTTTGGGTAATCCTGGAGATGCTGGGATTGGTGGACTCCTCCGTGATGGCACTGGATGTTGGGTGTCCATTTTCTCTGGCTATATTGGTCATGCAACCAATATGATGGTAGAATTACAAGCTATTCGCCGTGTTCTGGTTTTTACCTCGGAGTTTGGGTATCGCAAGGTGTTACTGGAAACAAACTCGCTAGAGATAGTGCGTCTTATTTCCCAGTCTTGTTCCCCCTTTCACCCCTATTTGTCCCTTGTCCTGGAGATCCGGTCTCTTCTCAGTAGGACATGGGTATGCTCAATTTCTCATGTCTTCTGCGAGGCAAATCAATGTGTGGATTTTCTAGCTAGAAGAGGATCGTCCCGCTTTCGTCCCTGGGTTGTGTGGTCTGCTCCTATCCCCGGGATGCAGATGCTGCTTTTTAATGACCATCATTCGGTTGCTTTTTTGAGGCGCTAGGCCTTTGTGTTTCTTTCCTTTTGAACCAAAAAATTCGAAGAGGCTGTGCAAGGTGTATGATAAAGTAATTTGTTAGTTAGGGAGAATGTCTAGAGCTAGATTAAGGCGTACATGGTATTGCATGATTATTTTCTTGGTAGGTTTCTACAAATTGTTTGATATCATATATGCAAAATTGATGAGATTTTGCTCTCATAGTGGTAGAGAGTGGAGTATAGATTTTAGTTTATTTTGTCTAGCCATTTTCTTAGTTCGTATAGTTATTATTTCAAGTAAAAAGCTGAGGAGGAGGGCAAGAACTTGGACAAGATGTGAGCTCATTCTTGGACCCTAAGAAGCTTTTAGATAGAAAGATATTCATATAAACACTTGTTGAGGTTATTTAGTATTATTGTAAGGGTTTGTGCATTAAGAATTTAAAGTATTGATTTATAAGTTATTTTTGAGATGTAATTATCAAATTATATCCATTTAATTGTGTACGTTGAGCAGATCCTCAGCTCGATAGTGGAACTTGAGTAATTGTGTCTTAATATTTGGTGACAACCTTTCATGAGCCTAATAAGGTTAGCTTGGGCATTAGGCTTAGGGCGTGATAAATTAGTGGTATCAGAGTTTTTAGGTGAAATAAGATCGTATGGTATAATGAGGTGAGTAGGGTTGGATTGAATTACTCCCCTGCATGTTTGAGATGATGGGGCTAAATTTCTTGCCAAGTGTCAGATGAGATCCCTCAAAGTTGGTGGATTTTAGTATTGTAGTGGTCAGTAAAGGTATGCTTCTTGAAGAAGGGCAGAAGATGCATCTAAGAAGAAGGCATTGAAATGATGATAAGGTTTATTAGAATATGCTCAATGTTTAGAATTCAAAGAAGTGTTTTTGTTAATACTATTTGTCTTTATGTGTTTTCTAAATCATTGCAAAAAAAAGATTCCTCTTTGCATTCTCTATTCTTATAGTTGTTGTCTAGATTTTAGCTTTTGCATTAAAAAAGTATCATATTATGATTATAATGAACTTAAAAAGATAATTTATGAAGAAAATATATTTGTTACAAGGAATAAATTAAGAACATTTATTAATGATCAGTTCATATCTTATTTTGATCATATTTAAGTGAAAAGTATAATGTATCACAAATTTACAATTGAGAATAATTTCATACATTACTAATTTGAAATTTATTTGAATGCAGTAAAAGAAATTGATCCAAATACTTTGGATAAAAGCGTAATTTACAAGTCTTTAGATAGTATTGGAGAATTTGAAACTTTTTACGATGATAAGATACAACCTACTTTAAAAACACAATTTTAATTTTTATTGTTATTTTAAATTTTATATTAAACTCAAATTTATTTATTATTTGTTCATTATATAATAATAAATATTGATGTATTTTTTATTTCAATAAAATATTTTATTTTTACTTCTTATTTATTATATACCAGTTTTATAGTAGTTCAATACTGATTGAACCTTTAAACCTTAGATCTTTCCATTGATCGGTATGTTCGATTCACTTTTTAAAACATTGAGTGTACATAAACTATATTTTATAGGGAGTTTCAATGGCTGAGATCAGTTGCACAATTAGGTTTAAGCAACTTGGGCTTCTGTTTTCCAGGTTCAATGGTTTGACACTTTGTTAAATAAATGGTCCCATAATCTTGTTTGAAAGATGATTCGTTTTGTTTTCTGTTTTTTTGGTGATAATTCACAACAATGATATGAATGCTATCGAACTAGAAACGGATCTGGCACAATTGACGACTTGGCAAATTTCTCCAGGTATAGAAGTATTGAATATCAAAGAGTTTCTTTTACAAGGTTTTTATGAAAACGTTCGTTCATGATGCTTTTATCCTTAGAACAACCCTACTTTCGATCATTTAACTTAAACTTGTTTCTTTCTTGTTTTTAATTCAATACTAAAATCGTATATAATATTTAATTGAATTTAACTAAAAACTTTTATTTAAAACATTATGACATATCCTAATACGAGTAAAACAACTAAAGATGTGCTTATGCCATTAATCTTACAATTTATGGGACCACAATCTTCCATCCTCCACAATGGGAACTATATGTTAATTGAGGGCCGAATCGAATGTCTCACGTTTAAACAACGATTAATGCGGATTTGCACCAATTAGTTGCTAGTTTTTCCCCCTTCTCAAGAGTATTACTTAAGGTAAGGACTCACTTCAATGAAGACGGCCAACCTAATACATTTATTAGTAAGACATCTGATATGCCAAGTTTATAATAGAGGCTTACAACTGATAAATTTAATGAAGAGAACATTTATATTTATTATAAATTCATAAATAGTGAAGATATGTTTATGAAATACAATATATTAACAAGTTATAAAATAATTAAATAAAATATTTTAACATAATGTGTAGAATACTTTCTATTTTATATTCAAAATAATAAAAACTATTTCCATTTATTATTTTTCTAAGAAATTAAAATGTATTAAAGAATAAAGCTCTACACAATGGGTGTATACTAGTCTACCCAAAATAAATCGGGGCAAGGCATACATCTTAATTTTTACTAGATATACATTTGAAATGTATTTGACCTTGATTAACAAACTATCATTCTAGATAATTATTAAAACTCTTTAGTTATTTACCACATGTTTCATCTATACAACTAGTGGTCTTTAGCCTATAGTTTTTTGACACATCGAAGCAACTCTTTACATATTAAAGTTTTTATTAGATTCTCCAGTCTCTCCTAAGTTTGCGATTAAAGTGTTTAACATACTTGTTCAAGATAATTTGTATTCTGATCCACTCGGTAAGCTACTTCTTTATTTATGGCAATTTCCTCTCTAACTCTTGAAAACATTTATTGTTTCTCTCTTTCCATAGGCAACAAATGGTTGATCAAAGGGCAATTTCTATAATGGCTCAATCTCCCTTGATAAGTCTCTTATTCCTTTGTAACATGTGTATGATATCCAAGTAGTCTCAGCTATGGCCGTCAATTAGGGTTTTTGCCTTAATTGAGTTATAGATCTCCTTAAAGACTTTAAATTTGAAAAAAAGACGTTTAACTAATTCAAGTTCATTTTTACACATTGCACAAATATTATTGATGTTCAAGAAATTTATCCTGTCTAGAGTTAGCATTTTCTTTCTAATTACGAGCCACAATAAGAAGAAGAATTTAGGGTACTTCCTGGTCCAAACCAATCTCAACTTGGTTAGTTCAAGGCCTTTATCTCTGAGTGCTTCCCTATTAGATAAGTTAGTATATATCTTTGAAGAATGACATGATCATAAATATTCATCATGTCTTAAGGGATTAGGGTTATGGTTTGGCAGATGTGCTTGCATAAAATCAAGAACTCCCAACCACTAATTGTGATTTATTCATATTTTAACTTTGAAATTTAGGGGAATTCTATCATTAGGTTATTCAGAATTAGATCTAACTTGCTCAAATTATCATATAATAGGGAAGCATTTTGCCCATTCCCAATTCTGCATGGGAATTTTTCTCCTATTTCATCCTTAGTTTTAATAGGTCTATGACAAATTATGAACTAAAGGAGCTTCTCTTAAGCTCCCATGGGCTTCTTCCTTTTAAGATATAGATATAAATTCATCTTGCCTATTGGAAGTGAGTCTTGGAGAGGTAGAAGATGAAGACGAACTAAGAAAGGAGGAGTTGGGTGACAAATCAAAGCAAGAATTATTAGTAAGGATAGAAGCACCCATGCCACCCTCTATTAAGAAACCATCCATTCTAGAGTTAAAAACCAATGGGGAACAAGAAAAGAGAGTGATGGAGACAATTAGAAAGAGAATGAGAGCCATAGGAAGGAAAATTTTAGAGATAAGAAGCATAAGTCCTAATATGATGATGCATAGGACCTTAACATTCAAAAGAGGAGTGATTTGAAAAATTAAGCTAAAATGGTCAAGCTAGTGACCTTAAAATTAGTATGTTATGCTTTATTTTTTAAAAATAATTTTTTATGCATTTTTGCCTTATTTTTGAAATTTTTCAGTAAGTTGAATTGATTGAAGTTTATGGTATGAAGTGTGTCTCGTTGCTTCTCCGACCCTATCAACACCATAATCCCCATAGGTATTCTTACCCTTTTTAATTCCTTTTATTTTTTAATATATTTTTTATGTGTGTTGTTTTCAGTTTTTTTTTGTCCCTTTTCACATTGAGAACAATTTGTTATTCAAAGTGTAGGCACACACACACACACACACACACACACACACACACACACACACACACTCACACAAAAACACCCACACATATATGCATAGACATATTTTTGGTATGTAAATTTGCATTTTGTGTTGTTTTAGTTTTTTTTATTAGGTTAGCATTGTGTAAACATTTTGTTAGATGATGTGTGCATTATGTGAATGTGTCAATGACATAAAATTGAAAGGAATTAGCTTTTCTATGAACATGATTATTTAAATTATGAAGAAACATTAGCTTGTGAAGTTTGTGTTTTAAGTGTTTTTAAGGTGAACATACATGATGATTAAAATATTGTACTTAATCTTTCATTTTATGAAACTTGTTTGAATACAATTAATTAAAATTAGTAGACTTCATTAGTAGCCTTTCATGGGAGTGATTGAATAGGAAGAAGTGATGTAGGTAAAATGAAAAAAAAACTCAAAAACAAAAAAGTTTGTTATATAAATATTTTAAATAAATTTCCTATTTGGCTAACTTTTTAAAAAATGGGTTAAGAATAGAGCTAATAGCCAGTTGTGAATTATGATATAACTGAGTAATCATGAGCATTTATGATAAAATGTTTGTCTTCACGATAATAAGCTAAAATGACACTCCAACCAAGCTTGATAATATATGTTGTCAATAAAAGTGAACCTATTGATCTTCTTATTTAATGAAAAAATAAATTTCATGAATGGTTGTTTAATGATGGCATACCTCTTTAATTGATAATTAAGATTAAGTGTATGCTTACAAGCTCGTATGAATAAGTGTCGATATTTTAGCTAATATTTGTACTTAAATCAAAGCATTTAAACATGAATGGAATAAGTTAGTGTGTTGGAACTTTTTAAGTGATTAATGTTTATGGTTAAGTTAATTTCATGAAATTTGAAGCCAATGTACCATTATTGTATTGTTGTGTGGTTGTGTGTTTATATATTTTGTGTTTTGTTGTTTTCTAGTTATAGTTTTGCTTGGGGACAAGAAAAGATTTAAGTGTGGGGATATTGATAGGAGAGAATCATAGTGAGTTTTCTAGGTATTAAAGTGTGTTTTTAGTGTTTTCTTAAAGAATAATCATATGTTTAGGACTTATATTTATGTTTTTGTTTAAATTTATGTTTTTATTAGTGTTTCGTTTGATTGTTGTTTAAGGCTAGAATTTAATCTTGATTGTATGTTTCAAAGATTTTTTGATGGGGTTTGTTGATGAGTGGAGACAAGAAAAATCAAAGAAAAGATCAAGAAAAAGCTAGAGAATAATGTCTAGCATGATTATACATAGCCATGCATGATTGTACTACATTTTACTTTCAGTTAGATGGACAATTGAAATGTATTATTCAGACATTGGAGGACATGATGAGAGATTGTGTGCTAAACTTTGAGGGTGATTAGGATAGATATATACCTTTGATGGAGTTTGCATATAATAACATTTATCACTCTAATATCAGTATGACACCATTTGAGGCATTATATGGAAGATGGTGTAGAGATATAATATGTTGGGATATAAAGGGTGCTAGATTATTAGAGAGATCAGAGTTGATTCAGGAGACAATGTAAAAAATATGAGTGGTAAGGTGATGCTTGAAGGCAGCTCAAGATTGACAAAAGAGTTATGCAGGTCAACATCATTGGCAGATGGAGTAGGATGTTGGAGATATGGTATTTCTAAGGATATCATTTTAGAGGGAGATTTTGAGGTTTGGTAGGAGAAGAAAGTTGAGTCTGAAATACATCGGGCTATAAGAGATTGCACAATGTATGGGTCATTAATTTATATATTATCCTTACCTCTTAAGTTATCAAAATTCATGGTATGTTCCACGTGTCAATGTTGGGATGGATGGTATTTATCAGATCCTAGCCAAGTTATATCGAGGCCTGAGATTGAATTTGCAAAAGGTATGACTTATAAAGAGGAGCTAGTGGAAATATTAGATAAACATATTAAGAAATTAAGGAGATGAGAGATTATAATGGTACGAGTTTTATGGTGTCATCATCGTTCTCTGAGAGAGGCTACTTGGGGAGTAGAGGGCGAAGTTTGACATTAATACCCTCATTTGTTTAGATCCTCAAGTCTATAATTTAACTTCGAGGACGAAATTCTTTTAGGGAAGAGAACTGTAAAGCTCACAAAAAAGGCCTAACTTTAGCAAAACCTAACCCCACACATAAAAAAATAAAAACAAAGGAGCATATATATATATATATAGAGAGAGAGAGAGAGAGCGAGAGACATAAAGAGAGAGAGAGAGCGAGAGACATAGAGAGAGAGAGAGAGAGAGAGAGATAGGTCAGTTGGAATAACACCAACAAAAATAGCTTCCTTATGTTCTTTTTCTCCAAATTTCTAGCTATTAATTGTACTCAAACACCATATTTCTCCTGCATTTGAAATTTTACACATGTATTTTCTCATTTTATTTTTTAGCAGATTAGAGAGAAAATTGTGAAGATTAATAACTCAAAAATCTCTTGGAAAGGCATAGAACTTCACATAGGTAAGATGTTTTAGGAAAAATTCCATCCCTTTTTTTAGTGATTTTCAATCACTAAAAACTAGTTTCTAGTTGGAATTATGTTGTGATTGTTTGTGATACCAACTTTGATGAAATTGAAAAAAAAACAAATTGGAGAAAAGGTGGCTAAAAAATGAGAAAAAGAAGAGTTTAAGAAGAGGAGAGGGAGAAGAAGCAATTTGGGAAAATTTAAGATCTATTAAGGGGCAAAAATAAGAAATGTGAAAATTTAAGGGTAAAATTAGAATTTTATTATTAGAAGGGTATTTTTGTAATAATGAAAGAATGTGAGGGTAAAATAGGAATTTTGAATAGTTAAAGAGTATTTTAGTAATAATATTGAATAAATAAAGTAAGGATATTTTAATAATTAAGAATAAAGTGATAAAAGGGGTAAATTTTGGATTATTAACTGTAATTGAGTTGAAAATATTTCATAAATAAAGTCTAATATAATTTTGTAAATGTTTAGGTCTAGAGGACAAATTAAGAAGCAGATTGGATCAATCAATCAGTTGAGTCAGAAAATCAGGTAAAGATAACTTTAAATTGTACCTTATAATTGTGTTCGGTTTATAAAATTTTGAATTTTTTGTTAATATATTATTTTATGGTGAATCAGATTTTGAATTAGTAATTAATTAAATTAATGATTAATAATTCCATATGTGGATTTTAAAAAATAATTTTCTTTATTTATTAAATAAATAATTAACAAAGTATAAAAAAATTAATGTTTATATTTTGTTACATATTATGATGTGTATCGCCACCTAATTTAGGGAAAATATGATATTTAAAATTGTTAGTTGTGTATATGTATAACTAAGAATTTTAGGGTAAGATAAATCACATTTAGGAAATTAGATAGAAATTAGTTTATAATGGTTTGAGAATAGATTGTGGAGGTTATGAATCTATGTCTTGCCTAGGATAAGCTATATTTGATATGTGCTTAATTGATTGTATAATTATTCCATAATACTTAGTGATCAATGACATGAAATTGCTTAAGATACTCACTTTGGCTTATATGTGATTTTAGGCACAATTCAGAAGCAAAGGAGTTAAAGTGAGTCGAAAGCATTAAAATTGGGCTGTTTTTCGAAGGTTCACACTCACTTGTCTTCATAGAGCAAGGAGAAGAAGAATAGAGCAAGGATAATACAAGAAGAAGACAAGAAAATGAAGAAAATGGAGAAGAAGCTCACGGTCGTGCATGATTTGTCATGGCTGTGAGACACATCTCTCGGCCATGACAAAAGGTGTTGTGGACACATTTGTCATGCCCATGACTCATTTTGCATGGGCATAACACTTATGTCACACCCATGCACATGAGGCTCACGACTAGGGTAGTTCACAAGTGTGATACTATTATGCACGCCCGTGAGACACTTACAGCTCACTCGAACCCTACCTTTTAATATAAAAGCATCGTTTGGGTGATGGCACGAGAGATGAAAGTTTTAGGTGTTTCTTGGTTAAAAGGAGAGAGATCTTCGGTAGCCTTCGCGAGAGAAGAGAGTACGATGATACTCTCACATATGGAGAGACCTATAGAGGGGTAGCTTTCCTAACATCGATTCGGAGGTGAAATCGACACTGATGACCCAGTTCAGTGTATTTCTCCTTGTATTTGTTATTTTCTTTCTCTTGTGGATTGATTATGTTATCCTTTGTTTAATGTTTGGATCTTGTTTAAGAATGATTGAATGCTCTATTTGATTATTTTATGTAGGAAACCATTGCTAGAATCGAATACAATATGTAATCACTATTTTTCTAATTCATTTGTAGTGACTAGTGGTTCGTAATTATTAGGAATAATATAACCTAGGTTAAATAATCTGAGCTTGTGTGATTATTTCTTAGATTGGTTTATTTTTCTTATTCATAAGGTGACTGTTTGATTAAACTTAGCGAGCATCTCCTAAGTTATCCGATAGCTAGGTTTAATTAACGAGCTCTTATAATTAACTATAACCTACGGAAAATTGGGATTAATAGAGCTTTTTATTAATCTATGACCAATAGTTCAAGGAGAGGTAAAAGAATAACAAATCAATGAAATATGTACAGGAGTTCCAACATGAATTAAGGTAATTTTCGGAAGATACAGTGTCCCATATTTGGAAAACCAACAAAACTCAGGTACTTCTCTGGAGGAATTAGTTAATGTTGTGTTGCTAATACTTTGCGATTACAGCAGGAAGAGATGCAATTCTAGCAATAAACAAGTTATAGGATCTAGAACTTAGCAAGCCAGATGGGTTAGTTAACGGAAGCTCTCGATTGCCAAGTGTTACAAGGCAAAGAAACACAACTATCTCAGCTTGAGGTGTACTCAAGGGATGTTAACGTAGAGACCTTACATAGTGATGAGGAGCTTGAGAATCTTGAGGGTAATACTCAAGGAATTGTTTATGTGGAAGAAGTGGAGGAAGAGCTCGAACCAAAAAAGCTATATCTTTTAGATCAGAGGTAAATATTGAGTTCTATTTCATTATTGAGAATGACTCTTTTCTTTTACCTAACAGGTTGGAGGAATTAAACGAGGAAGGAAAAAGTGAAGAGACATTTGAGATCTTTCCAGAGTGCATGGAATCAGTAGAGATTAAGAGTCTGAGGATAGAGAAGATATTGGATGGGAATGATTATCAACTAAGGCCCTATTCGAAAGAATATCATGTGGAGGAACTGCGTGTGCCACCAAAAGATCATAATTTTGTCACATGAGGAGAAGTATGGAGTTGAGCCAGCAACATTAAACAAAGGCTCTTCTTAGGAGGTAACCTATGGAAGTTAAATTCTTTTATTTAAATTACGCATTACTTTGTATATGCATGTGTATTTTTATGTTAGTTTGTTTCTTGCTTATTTTAATTTTCAATAAAATGAAAGAAAGAACAAAACAAACAAACAAACAATTTCTCATTTTCTGTTGCTTCTAGGATTATATAATCATGATTAGAGTGTGATTTGAAAAGAAAATTTCATATCAACTTAGTATGTACTTTTACTTTTGTGATTGGTCGATGTACATTATCTTTAGAAAAGTAGTGACTAGTGGTAAACAAAGCTAGTGAGATTTTGAACCTTTATAGACGGACACATTCATATCAATCTCATTGTCTTTTGATAATGTATAACCTTCATGACATGTACATCCTGACTTTACTTTGATTTTCTATTCAAGACGACATTTATATCACATGCATTAACGTGGAAATGATTAGGCATTTTTTTTCCATAAGCTACATTATCCAAATAGCCTACCCATTATATAATTTTCCTTTTGATAAGCCCCTTCGAGCTTTATACCTTTCTTTGTGTACTAACCATATTACATGCTTTAAACTTATCCAAATGTCCTACCTAAGCCATAAAGCTAGTGGAACATTTAAGATTGTTGAGTTTGTGGATGTGCAAAATTCTCTTCATGCATTTTCTTGTCTCCTCTTGCCTTAATCCTTCTTCTTTTTACCCTATGAAAACAAGTAAATGTGGATCTTCAGAAAACGACCCCAAATATAGTGATTTCAACTCACTTTAGCTCCATCGCTTCCTAATTGTGCCTAAAACCACATATGAACTAAAGTGAGTATCTTAAACAATTTTATATCATTAATCACTAAGTGTAATAGAGTAAATGTATAATCAATTAAGCATATATCAATTTCCCCCACACTTAGCCTTTGGTCGTCCTCAGAAAAAACATCAAAATTAAGCTTATAGACTAAACACATTTACTCAATTCTCATATTTTCTAAGAATACATAATCATAAGTAAAGATTTTACTCATGTTCAATCAACATTCAAATCTAGACTGGCATAACAGATGGAAATATTTGATTGACTACCACCGATGCAGTAGATGGGTACTATGGAAGTGCCAAACCTCGTAGTGATGCAAAACATGCGCATGGTACATAAACGTTAAGGACCTATGGGAAACATATACAGACTTATTGGGTAGCCTAATAAGCTAGCAACAAAAGATGGGGATAGAGTGGGGAAACATCTAGAGGAGAAGCTACCACCACCTGAGACAGGTAGTGCAACACCAAATCCAGGTAGTATGAGCGCTCCCAAAGCTAGGATACAATACCCGACTCAGTTGAAGATAACACTATTGAAGAGATGGGTGGCCCAACTTTTACAAACTTAAAAGACTCTCGACAACAGGAAAAGCTTATTGAGCAGGTAGGATGGCTCGTGACTACGGTTGAGTGACTAGGAAGACTCGAGACTATAGTTTGATGGATAGGAGAGTTAATGTTGTTAATGGTGAGCCATTAGGGCATTGATTTCTGGCCTCCACCATCTGACAAGGCAACTTCCTCAGCAACTTCTCCCCCTGATTAGGATCATCAACCTGAGGACCCTCCTTTGTCAGACCAGCTTGGATTATATTATTCTTTCTTTTTCTTTATTTATTATGCATATTTTTATTTTCTTTTCATTGTTATTTTGTTTTATCTAACATTATTGTTAACAGTATTTCTGTTTCTTAATTCTTTGTGTTATTTTTATTTCTTTTATCCCTTTTTCTTTATATTTTGCAAAGATTATAATCTAATATTGGATGAAAAATCTAGAAATAATAAAATCTTCTTACTCAGGAAAGTGCCAACTCTTTATCAGTTATTAATATATTCTTATATTGTGTGCATTGAGGACAAAAGTACAACTTTAAGTATAGGGAAGGGGTTAATGATTTTAATGATTTTCTTAGCTTATTATAATCTTAGTTATTAAATTTTATAAACTGACATCTTGAACTAGTTTAAATATGTTCATCATTACTTCACTTTATTATTGAATATTGATTTGAATTCATACTCAAAAGGATGATAGTTGTAATAGACTTGTCTTTATAAGTCATACTTTTAGTATTCATTGAGATATTCAAGTTGAATGATAATTACATATTATTTACAATTGTAAACCTATCTTTTTTGTGAGCTTTTGAGCTTTAGAACAAAATTTCAAAATTTTTTAAGCTCTTTTGTTCCTTTCATATGTGTTATCATGCATAGTTGAATGATTTTAGAACTTTCTTTATTATGCATATTAAGACCATAGTTGTTAAATTAAAAGCATTGAAATGATAAAGACACTTAGATTAAACAATTTGTTTTAGCCTATTTCTTTGATAATTACCTTACTTTATTTTATCCTTTAGGAATAACCAAGTTTGAGCCTTAACCTTTTTCATTATTTATAACCCCAATTATTAACCTTTATCTTATTTTTCTTTAAAGCCTTTTTATTGTTTTAAACCTAGAAAGTTATTTACATTACTTGAATATCTAAAAATTGAAAATTTGAAAGGTTTAATATTTCTTTAATAATGGTACATAATGAATGCTCGCAGTGATTGATCTAAAAAAATAAGCATAGAAAAAGAAAAAAAAGAAATGTATAGTTCTAATGGATTTATAATGAATGAACCTGTGTGTATTGTGAATAGGTTTCTTGTAATGTTTCTTTTGTAAATTTCCTTGAAATCAATTATTCCAATCATACCTTACCTAAGCCCCATTACAATCTTATAAAGACCTTTTGATTTTTGTTTCTAGTTTACATATAAGTGAGGGAGATGTGACAATATTACAAGTCTATGGTAAGAGTTATACTATTTATTGATTGAGAGTTTGATACTTTTCAAACTAAACACATGAATGCATTGAATGAAATCTTGGTAAGGGTGTAAAGGTTTATGTTTTTTATTTCAATTTTATGATGTGATTACTAATATGTGCTTAATTGTTGACACATATAATCCATTACACTTTGTAATTAATGCCTTAAAATGCTTAGGATACTCACTTTAGCTCATATTTGATTTTAGGTACATTTTGGAAGTGAAGGAGATAAAGTGACCCAAAATCATACTTATTGAGCTATCTTCTCAATGTTCATACTCTATTGTCTTCACAGAGCAAGAAGAATAAAAATATTAAAAGAAAAAAAGAGATAAGATAGAGCATAAAAATGGACAACACACAAATAAATAAACAGCTGTCCATTTAACCTAGTTGGTATATTCTTTTTAACTTAGCTTTTGAAGGTATAAAGGATATGTGTGTGATGACAATGGGAAGGCTGAAAAGGGAATGAGACAATGTGACAACATTAGAGAGAGCCACCTATCCCATTCCTTTTAAAACCTAGTTTTTGGAAAGATAAAAAGGTGTTTATGTGTGACAACAATGTGGAGGTGGGGGTGAATAACTAAAGCAATAGCTCCACTCTTTGGTTTTAGGCCACCTGTCCCACTCTTTGTTTAACCTAGCTTTGAAATAGAAAAAACGTGTGTGAGGATTGGAGAATAAAATGGAGGTGACAACTGAAGCAAAAAAGAGAGTTGTGTGAGGTGATGACTGTGAAATAAAACTAAGAGAGGGAGCTGATTCATTTTGTCCTCTTCGGTGTCCAAAATGGTGTGAGAGATGGAGTAGAATGGGTGGAACCGAGATAACACTTAGCAATTCATCATCAAATCACCTTGGTTGATGCAGGTGGAGGATAATAACCGAGAGAGGAGAGTGGACAACAACCTATGCGCCATTCATCATCATCTTCTCATTAGTTTTCAAGGTGGAATAACGAGCAGTGGATAATAGTCATTCTTCATCAATTTCTCTTCTTTTTTGAACAAGAATGGAGGATACAGAGGCTGATTCTTGGAGAATAATGGAGAAGATGGAAGGTTAACATCCTGACCCCATTTTGAAAGTGAAATCGACGCCCGAGTCATGGTTAAGCTTATCTCATCTTGTTAATGTTGAATCTCTTTTTGGATTGTTATTGTTGTTTGTGTTAATTGAATCTGGTTTTGTAAAGATAATCTTGATACACTATTTGGATTATTTTATTACGAACATACTGTTAGAATGTTAAATATAATTCGTAATTATTATATTTGATGTTCATTAGTAGGCACTAATGATCTTGAATTGTTAACATAACTTAGGTTAAATTACCTGAACGTGTTACTACCTATATTGATTTATTTTTCACTTTGTAATACAACTGCCAAATTAAATATAGAGATCGTATCCTAGGTTATTCGGTGGCTAGGTTTAATTAACAAGCGTCTCTTAATTAAGCACAACCTAAGGGAAAATCGGGATTAGCAAAGCGTACTGTTAATCCATGATCAATAATTCAAAGAGAGGTATGAAAAAATTAGAATGATGGGATATGCTTAATCGTGTCTAGGCCAATATTGATCCTAGAACTAGACCTTATACAAATTCGACACTTCTATCATTTTTGATTGTTTTTCTATAATTTGCTTTTGCTAGTTTAATTTTACTTTATTTTCTCACCCATTTTTATTTCCTTTGCATCAATTATTTTCATTATGGGAATTAACTGAACATTCCCTATGGATACGATCTCGACTCACCACTTCTACAATGACTACTTTATGAGTTCTAATTTCCCAACACATATATACATTTTGGTCATTTAATCTCTTATTGTATACACTTAATGATGGCTTCAATAAAGCCTCTTCCTCTACTAAATGATTGTTAAATTTGAAGGGCATCTGATGATCTTATTGATAACCATGTCTGAGATAATAATCAGATAGTGATATGATATTTTAAGGGTCTCTATCTAATCTTTCACTTGGTAATGCTCAATCTAGTTTTTCCCCTAGCATCCATTTTATTGATTTGTTACTCTTAGTGTAAAACCAACCCTTTATCTTCTAATATGTTATTTAATTTTTTAAATACAATATATGAGTTTTATATTATAGTATCTAATCCTTACATGGCCCTTAATTTCATTTCTTTTGAGGATAATGTTAAAGTCCTTAAATGTTAGACAAGGCCTTTGTATTGTTATGAGTATAAGATCAAATTTTGTTCCATAAAGATCTCTTTTAAAAGTTAAAGTTTGAGGAATACACAAATTTGACATCTATTTTCTAGTTCTTTTGGATCATTATTATTTTAAGGTGCATTATCTACTCATTAGAGTCTAATAATTTAATCAAAACTTCTTTGTGAATAAATGAAATTATAATGCGCTCAAGATGGTGGTGTTGATTACTTGAAAGGAGTGTCTAGTTGGTACCCAAAATTTTAAGCCTTGTAATATTTTCCTACTTCAATTTTGTTTCTAGTAATTTAAGCAAAATGGGTTTGATTTAAAGATAAAATCTCTAATACTAGCTAATTTATGAGGACAAGTTATGCCCCTAGTGTTTTAAGCTAATATAGATATTAATAAGAGGTGGTGTTTATAAGATCCTTACCCTTCCTCCTTCCTCCTTCCTCCTTCTGCCATATTTCCTTTTTCCTATAGTACTAAAATAGCCCTAGTTTATGGTTTTTTTAAGGCACTCTCTTGGTCTATTTCCATTGATAATTCCTTTAAAGAAATTGTTTCTTCTTTATTATGATATTAGGTGGTTGATTATTAGTGCTTCATTTCCCATCTTCCTTAAAACTTGCCATCCTTTGAGCAAATTCCATTTCACCATTACACTAAGTTAGATTTAAGTTTAGAATTGGTTTTTTAGTTCCATTCCCAAGTTTAAGGGGACTAGTTTTTAGATTTGTTAACTCCTTATGTTCACCTTTTATAAAAAGTCTCCATTGAGCCTGCCATTTGTTACCTTGAAGTTTTGATGTTGGCTTCCAATTGTAGGAGATATTGACTACATCCTTTATTAGCCTCCCATCTTCACTGAGTCTTATAGTATATATTATATTTAGGAGCTCTCAATTCAGTCTAACACTAATGCATATTTTGGAAAATCTAATCTACTTCCTCTTGGCAATGGTTTCATCATACATAATGGTTTTCTAATGTAAATAGTCAATGAACTAAAGCTTTGGTTTTCCAATATTCCAATGGAATATAGTGTATGTTCACACACAAAGGGATGCTTTCATATCTTATTCTTTCTAAACTTATTCCTGATCTCCGAGGTTGGAAGAAGATAGGGAGATTTAACATATGCTAGGGATGGGAAATATTAAAACTTTAATAGAACTTGATCTTCTTTTGAGATAAGCATTTCTTGTTATCCTTTGCCTCTTTATATGGTTCTTGACTTCTTTTTAATTCCTTGGTAAGATGGCCTTAGATCTAAAAAAAACCTATAACAAAAATGATCCAAGTTTTTATTCCTTCTCTTAAAGTTTCTATGTCTAATGCTATTATCTCACTTGATTTTGTGTTATAGGGAGGGTAGAAATGCAAGGTGGTCTTTGAGGCTTCTCTTATTACTTTTCTCTAGCTCAATGGAGTAGAGGTTGAGGAGAGAGGTTAGTTTCTTAATGGATTATGTAAGTTTCATTGAGTTAGCTCTTTTCAAGGAGCGGGGCTAGATCGGGGAGGGGTGGAAAGTTCTTATCCTTGGTCAAATAAAAAAAGATGTTTACTCTATTGGAAGACATTAAAAGGGAGAAGATAATGTTAAATTGACTAACAAGGAGTTTAGGAAGTTATTATTATAAAAGGGAAATAAAATGGAGGGGTTTTGGGATGGTGAGACAAATTACCAAAGGGCCCCTAGAATAGAGATGAGGAAGGGATAGTAGGGTGAGCTTAAGGAGCAAGAGGCCAAAAATGAAAAGGGAAGATAGGAAAGGAGTTGTTGGAGTTTTAGGTGGTCGAGGGGAGTTAAGTGGGAAGAGGGACAGGGTAAGACTGAGGATAGAAAGAAGTTAGAGAAGTTGCTAACACATCATATTATGTTTTACTCTCCTAAATTTTAAGAACATTAAGTTATAAATATTAAAGGAATGAATTTAAACCTGTAAGTCTTAGAAGCTTAAGTTTTCTTACTTACTTTAATGATGTAACAATTTTTATGTGACATCTTTTACATACTTGGCTTATTTTATATGATAAGTTCATTTTAAAATCCTATAATTATTTAAATATAATGATGATGAAGTGGGTGTTAAATAGCAAGATTTAAAAAATTAGATCAAATTATGCAAGTATATTGAGTTTTGTCTAAATCATATAGTGATTCAAATCTATGACCAATTAAAAATTGACAATAATTAAACAATGAAACTTTTAATTCATCTTTAATTGAATTTGAAACTAGTTATTGCTCAATTTTGAGTGATGGTTCTTTTAAAAATAACTAAAAGTTAACCAATATTTAGCCTATATATTTTTTGTTCATTTTTGTTGAACAAAAAATTGATTAATTAACCAAATTTAACCTAATAAAAGAATTCATGAGCTGTAAGTTTCACACGTTAAACCCATTACCTTATAGATCAAGACCAAGGCCTTATCCATTTATGATGTTTCCTTTCTATACAATTAATTTCTCTATCCTTAATATTGATATCTATTAATTCTTTAATTAAATAAAAAATTAGGCCACTCCTCTCATGGTTTGAATTCACAACTGAAAAAGATGGACTTGTTTTGAGACCTTAATTAAATGAACATATATATTTATTTTTACTAAAGACATAACCATTTATTTATATTTGACTTATCTTTTAATTATCCTTTACATAAAATCATAAATATATACAATATTAAGAATTTTTTAAACTTATTATTTGTATTTATATTTTAAATATTTATATTTTAGTTTGCATATTAAATTAGATTAAATTCAATTAATTCTAATTTAACTGTGCTCATGTAGATTGATTTTAGGGAAAGCATATCAAGTGGGTCTCAAGTTTATAGGTACATAAAAGTAATTAATTAGAGTGTCAGAATGTTCCCAGCAAAGACATTTCAAGATTTAAATTAGTGAAAGTTAAAGGGTGTGAAGTATGTAGAAAATCTAACAACGTTTAATAATTATGGTTATTAAAATTTATTTTTGAGTGTCCTTTGATTTTAAGGGTACGGTCGGTTACCTTTACTGATTAGGTAGCTCACCCCTTGCTCTGAATTTTCCATAACCTCCAATGCATACTTAATCCATCTACATCCAGCACACAAACTTGCCTCCCAATCACCAACACTCCGTCTAGTTAAGCCTAACCTGACCGTTATAGAGGTGTGATACAGAGAAGAGCATCCTTATATGTTACTTCTCATTTATCATAACTTATGATTTTTTTAAACATTACATTGGCCTTCCTATTAGTGGAAAATATGAACATGAACAAGATGCTTGTGAGGAGAAATGGGACTAGTAAGAAAGGCCAACTTGTTTTGTCCTTTATGGGAGAAGAAGAAGAAAAAGGTAACTTATAACGATGAGGTGATTGTCATCGACCTGACTCCCTTTGCTACTTCCACCCCTGCTTACTAGTCTTTTCATCCTTTAAATTTTCCTTTGTCCCATTTGATGGAGATTATGGTGGCTTTCCTTATTCCAAACAGGCTTGCAGGCGAAGACACTATTTTTTAAACTTTAACTTGAAGAAGACTGACACTATTTTTAGCTTGGGAGTGGGTCTAAGATAGTTCATAGGATGGAGACTCCTAGGGATATGCATAAATTGGAGGAGATGGATGTTAATCACATCTATATATTCTCTTATAGAAATCTTATCATTGTAAGTTCACTTTGTTTATCAAGTTTTTTATCATTTGATTCTTAGACCTAACATTATGTTTTCTCTTTTTTTAAGTTATTACTTCTATAGCTATAGCCTATGAGAGGTTTTACAGAGAACTTGGTAGGTCTTTATAAATGAAGGAGGAGGCTAAGGATATGGTTTTGGTTTCCTGCACTAACCTTAAGGCCTTAATGAAGGAGAAATAAAATATAGCACTAAAGAATAAGAATGTAGGCTTGAGGATGGAGAGAGGTGACTTATAGTCAAAAGTTTAAAAATTCTAGGATGATGGCGTAAAATTTGACATCATCTGCATTATCATAGTTCTAAGTATTCTAAGAATTAGAATTATAACAAACCTTATCAATAGAACAATGCTAGCATTTGAGGCCTAACACATAATAAGTACCCAAATTTATTCTTTATAAATCTTGACATTGTTGATGCAGATGTTAACCTTGATGATGTCAAGTTATTAACCTTGACTTGTCCAATGATGCACTTCTCTCTATTTAGGCACATTGTTTTATTTTATTCCTTCTTGTTCCTATATGCACGGGTGTGGATATATGGATGCTCGGTTGTATTTATACTTTTTTTATGAAACTTATAATTTATATATATATATATATCTTTTTATTTAAATTTTAAATAATTATTTTCTAAGTATATTTAATTAGCATTTTAATATAGTATAGCTTTCTTACCTTAGCTAAATTAGAAAATTAAAATTGAGAGAATTTGATAAACCTACAAATTCTAACTCCATTGCCTTTGTAAAATATGAAATATAATTTAAGATAATTTGACAAAAGTGTGAAATTTAGCTACATTTTCTTAGTAAAATTTGAAAGAAAATTTATAGTAATTTAACAAATGTGTAAAGTTTATCCCCATTCTTTAACAAATTTTGAAAGGAAATTAAAATAAATTTAATATTCCCCAGAGACTAGCACTATCGCCTTGTAAATTTTGAAAGAAAGCTAAAATAAATTTGACATGTCTATGGAACCTAGCCTCATTTCCTTAAAAATTTTCAAAGATTATTTAATAAACGTGAGGCTTTTAGATATGGAGGCTTTTACTTTGAAGAAGATACCTATGATAACCATAATTGGCCATGTGAGTCTTAAATATGATGGTTTTTTCTTTACATCAGGGAGTTAGAGAGACTTCTATTGGACCTAAGTCCTTTAGGCTAGCAATTTTTCTTTTATGTCATAAAGCTGAAGTAACTTCTCCTAGACCTAAGGAATTTAAACTTACAAATTTTTCTTTTATTTCAAAAGCTAAAGTGACTTGTCCTAAATCTCAAGCCTTTAAGTTTGTAAGTTTTTTATTAAGATATGGAGCTAAAAGAACTTCTCCTGAGCTTGGGACCTTTAGGCTTATAGGTTTTTTCTTATGTTAAGGAGTTAAAGAGACTTCTCCTAGACTTAAGGTCTTTGGGCTTGTCTTTTCTTATTTTAGGGAGCTAAAGGGACTTTTCCTAAACTTGAAGCCTTTGGTTTTATAGGATATTATTTTTAGTGCATGAAATTCATTTGAATCCACTAAGAGGTATTTTTTGACAATTTATATGATGTACATATGATATTTTTAGAATTTCGTTCCAATAATAATAATTCTTTAGATGAGTCCCATTCCAAGTACAAGGTACTTTAAAGCTATATAGCCTCTCGAGCTTGTAATATTTAGGCCTAATTTTATCTTTTATATAATGTAACCCTTAACAATGTGGAGAAAGCTTCCCTTGATAATTCCTTCTTTATGAGAATCCTGATTTTTTAAGACTAATTCAACTTTAGAGATTGTAATATCTTTTCTTAGAGTTATTTGGTTTCCTGTAGTGTCCTTACTCTTTATTAGTATGCCTCTTTTATTATACTTATGAAATTCGTGCACTTTTGAATTAGTTCAAGTTTTAAATGAAGATTATCATTTATCGTGGATTTGGTAATTTTAGTTCTATAGGAATCAATTATTTAACAATAAGGGCAAGATTGAAGAGCATCTATCTAATAAATGTTCTTAGATTTTTACGGTATGCCCATAATATGTTATAGATCTTTTTAACCCAAGATTCTCAATATCTTTGACTTTGTCTTTCAAGCCTTTTAATATTGTTAGCTAATACGTTAGCCTATAAGTGTGAAGCAAATGTAACGTGATACTTGATTTTTAGCTCTTCACAAAAAATCTTAATTGTCTTATTATACAATTAAGTCTTATTATATGTAATTTTTACTAGTGAGACTTCATACCTACTTATGAAATTTTCCTTAAGAAGCCTTTGACAACTTTCTTTATCACACTAGTTAAAGACTACATTTTGCCCACCCCATGAAATTGTCTATGATGATAAAGAGAAATGTAGATTGTCTTTTTATGGTGAAAAATGGTCCAAGGATGTCTATTCCTTATTGGATAAAATGGTTGAAATTTGTTATCATGATATAGTCAATCAAAAGAAAATGATGCATGTTTGAATAACTTTGAAACTTGTCACGCTTTCTCATGAACTCGTTATCATCCTTTCGAAATATATGTTAAAAATATCCGTTCTTTTAAGATCCTATATGCTAAGGATGATCCTCCTTGATAAGCTCTACATACCCCTTCCTAAATCTTAGTAAAGAAATATCATATTTTAGCTTTAACAATTCATCTTAGGTATGGTAAGGTGAAATGCCTTCTAAATAATTTCTCTCCTATAATTCAGTATCCTGAGGCTTGTATAATGAAATTATTTATTTTCATCTAATAGATTTCTCTCTTGTAAGCATTTTTTTATTTCATAAGTCCAATTTGCTTGATTTTTTTCTACAATGGCTACATGGTTAACTTGTACTATTATTAGTTTTACCTACTCTTAATAATGATCCAGTAAAGGATGAAAACATTACTCTTCCTATTTTTGATAGAAGATCAACCTTGTAGTTGTGTTGCCTTGGTATCAATTTAATGTTTACTTGGATGTTCTCTTTCATCATCTTGAACTTTTCCTTTATAATTATCAACTTATCTTATTTTATCACGAAATTTTTATTAACTTGATTTATCATATATTCTGGGTCTCAATTATAAACTTCACTTTCAGCTCTTTGGGCAACTTTAACCTCATTAAAAATGCTTTATATTCTACCTTATTATTGGATGTTTAAATATATATCACACTATATACTATGTAAGTATTCTCATCGACCCTTCTAAATATAACCCTGCACTGTTGACTTTTTCTCTATTTTGTTATCTATGTGCATTGTTTATATTAGGTTTTTATTAATAATGTAATATTTTTGTGGATTTCATTGTGTTCTTTTAAGAGTATCAACATTTCAAGTACAAAACCTACTATAAAGATATGCCTCATATCGAACTCCACTATCTCAATCATCTACTTCATAAGTATCCTTGATAAATCTAACTTATCAAGCACTTATCTTAATGGAAGATAAACACAATGCTAGTATGAGCTTAAAAATAGGGTCTTTATTTTCTTACGCTAATACGTAGCATGTATGCTTCTAATCCTAAATAGTTTAGCTCTAGGCCTTGTAATATCTTTCTCACATAATATATTAGTCTTTTAATGTTCTCTTATTTATTAATTAGAAAAAAATTAAGGACAACATTCGAAATGACTATATAGAGATATAATGGTCTCTAGCATTTAAGGTTAATAGTAATACTGAACTCTTAAAGCATTCCTTTCATTGTTTGAAGGATTGTTAATATTCTTGGATCCAATAAAGCTCCTTAGGCTTTTAAAATATTTTGAAGAGAGGCAATCACTAATGAAATAATCCATAATAAATATCTATTCATCAAATAATTACAAAACATAATTCATAGTATTAAATATTCCAAAAGACATCTAAGTAATGAAAATATGGGTATTTATAGAAAATTCGTAGATGAAGCTAAGTATTTGGTGAAGAAAACTCTAGAGATACATTAGGGTGCTCTATCTATGATTTACGAGGACTAATGGTGGTTTAGCTCTTTTTAAACTAAAAGAAGAACTAAAATTTTACCAAACATATGGTTAAGAATGAGAAAACACAAGGGGTATACACCTTTTATAGAACCTATATGACATTTATATAGGACTGTGTAGGTGCTATATACTATTGGTACACATGGCTATGTAGGCAACATGGGAGCATGTTGTTTGAATCAAATGTTTTTAGGAAACAAAGAAAGAAAGGTGTAGCTACACAGGGCCTACATGAGACCATTTGGTTTCCATGTATAAAAGTGGCACTCTCTATTTCTTGGGTCTCCTATACATGGTCTATAATATGGTTCCATGTATACTTACCTTGGGACATGTTCTCAAATGGGTATGCATACCTTACCATGAACTTAATCATATTAAAATTTGGCACATTCTGTAACTTTTGATCCTCTTATGTAGGTGAATATAAATTTTCCTTTGAAGAAACACAAGGGTGAGTGACCTATAATATACCATGTAGGAGTTATATATAACAATGATCCATTTTATTTCTCTAGGTAGGTTAATATAGGACTGAACATGATAGTGTGTTGGAGCCCTAATAGCTTAAAAGCCTACAAAAATCAAAATAAACTAACTTGAAATACTTAGTGAGAGATTTTAACAAAAATTAAACAAAATAAGATTAAGTGCGTCCGAATAAGAACTTGTTTTAGATTACAAGTTTGACCCCTTTACATCAGTGTCAACCTGGTAGATCGTTACTTATAGGTATAGGTTGCCTTAAGATCCACCTATAGCTCTACTTTTTTTCTTTTTTTAATAGAATGATCAATTCTTAAGAATACTTTATGTTTCTCTACAGTATATCTGCCCACTCCACTTGTTTATTTCAAATTTGAATCTTTCCCCTCTGTATCCTATGCTTTCACCTCTTGTATAACACAAGGTTACTCTTATCAACTATATCAAATTAGAGCCACTTTTTAACCTTACCATCAAGGATTTTGGCATTTAAATTTCTTAAATTCTAGTTTCTTATACATAGCCTTTAGGGTTAGTTTTCCTTTATAAACATAATTTAGGGCCTTAGAAATGGATAAGAAAGGCTTATCCAAAACTAGAGGCATATGACTATCATTATCATTATCTAATATCATATAATCTACAAGAAAAATAAACAAATTTTATGGGCACATTTGCTAATATACCTATTGAACATTTAAAAGAGAAATTTACTAATTACAAAAATGTAATAGTAGATCTAAGATTTCCCATCTCGAGCTTCTTACAAATGGATTGGGACGTGAGTTTAAGACTGACTCCTAGATCACACATAATAATATAAAATCTACAAAAATAAGAAACCTACTAATTTTTATGGGCATATCTTCTAGTATACCTACCAAATATTTAAAAGAGTGACCTAACAATTATAAAGAGATAGTAGTAGGTCTAAGATTACCTATCTCAAGTTTCTTTCAAATCGATAGGGGCATGAGGCTAACATTTGCCCTTAGATCACATAGGATGTGATTACAACTCATGTTTCCAATAGTGCAAGAAATGAAGAACTTGTCAAGGTCCTTAAACTTTACAGGTAGTTTGTTATACATCACAACTTTGGACTTTTTAGTCAAGGTCATAGCTTCATACTCCTTGAGCCTCCTCTTATTAGATAAAATATCCTTTATGAACCTAGAATAAGAAGGCATTTCCTTACCCAAATTCACCTTCCTTAATCTTTAGGGGAATGGTATGGGTATCTTATAGGGTGTAGGGAGAATGCATTTAGGCTCTTCCTCTTCACTATATTCTCTTTTAGTCATTTTCTCCTCTTTTATAAGTCTCCTCTTCCCTTGATCCCCTTTTCTTTTGATCTTCTCCTATCTAGGGTTCTCAATCAGCTTATCACCCCTCAACATTATAACATTATATTTCTACCTTAGACTATTAGCATACTGAGCAATTTAGGACTCATACATATTATTTTGGGTAGTAAATGAATCCACCTTAGAGTGGAGATTCTTAATCTCCTTCTTAAATTCTTCATCCTATTTAGTTTAGGTGGTAAGGAAGTTCTCTAAAAGGTATTCCAAGTTTGAATTTTATGGAGAGGAGTAAAATGGTCTACGCTAGAAACTAAGTGGTTGTCTTTTTTAAAGTACAAGGTTAAACTTATTTTCATAGGAGAAAATAGGTTGATTCCTCCAACTAGGATTATGGTCATTTGAAAATGTGTTTTTCTTTTAGTTGAGGTTGTTAATGAAGTCATCCTATTGTAAAAAAGGATTATATACAAACTAGTTCCTTAATTGGAAATCTATAGCTATGAATATTAGCATATCTATATATGTTACTGACAATGCTGGTAAAACCTACAATATTAGCACTCATATGATTGAAATTTTGATATAAACCTTCTATCTTAGAAACTAAAAGATTCAGGGAATTTAGATCATACTTTCCTTGAATTTTCTTAAGGGGTTCTCTCATTCAACCATTAATAATGGTTCTGGTTTATGTCCTCAATGAATAAGTATGCTTAGTTAGTCGTCTTAGTAGTAGGACTTTACTATTAATTTTAATGTTGTAGGTCATTCTATTATAAAAGGTCTGAACTATTAGCCACTTCTATAATCTATATTGCAAAAAAGACCTCAAAAACTCCTTTTATCTCTCCTATACCACATATAATGACTTGCATTCCTATTGGGTAAAGGTGGTGATTTGATTCCTTATATGTGTAGTCTTGCTTTGCCAAGAATACATAGGAGAGCTAATCTTAAATAATAATTGACCCTATTAAAAGGGCCTATAGCCATACACTCACTTTATTCCTTAAAAAGAAAGGGAATAATTAGAGTTTGATAACATAAGGAGACATGTCATTTAGCTTTGACTTGTCACAATACTCCTAAAATGTTGATAAATGTAGATTAGGTTCTTCACGTGGTGAATCTCTAAACTAATTCTTTTACACTATAGACAACAATTATGGCTTTAGCTTAATGTTGGTAGCTTCAACATTCGGCCTTGTAATTCCTTTAGTGACTTCATACCATCTTTGCTTCTTAGCTTCTATTCTCTTCTAAAGTCTTTTTTTTATATCCAAGGTTCTCTCGATCTCAGGTTCTAACTTAATAAGATTTCCAAGACTGTTGAAAGTTTACATATAAGAAGTTATTTGAAGAAAAGAAAGAATAAAGAAAACTTCAGTAAATAAATAGTAAGACTAAAAAAATAAAATAAAGTAAAAAGATTTAGTCAAGTCAGTTTGTATATATGAAAATATTAACACCTGATCATTAATATGGCACTAAATCTTATTCTAATTGTTTTTTTAAGGGTATATAGTGTAGTTATAGCTAACACTAGCTAGTACCAGTTGATCTCACAAGGATTGGTAGTTAATTACTCATTACCCACAAACTTAACAAGCTAGATCAATTGTTATAGATATTTGGATAAAGAAAATCAAAAAAATATCAAAATATAAATACTAATGCATAATAATCATCAAGAATATATGAAGCTACAAATTAACTAGATTTAGGTTAGATTCCCTTTAGACTTAAATATATTCAATTTCAACTTTAAATAATAATTATTCTAACTTCTTGGGCTAGTAAGAGTTCCTAACTTGGATCCTATGCTCTCTCGATACATATAATCCCTATTCAAAGTTTAATTAACCAAAATTCCTTTCAAATCTAGATAACTTAAAAAAGATTTAATTCATTCTATGAAAACTCTTTATAGGTTTTATCCTAACCTAGGATGATCTATTATTTTCTCTCGAATAACTCATGGTTAACCCTCTTTATCCATATGACCTAAACACATATCCCATCTCTCAAATCTCATTGCTTGAATCAAATAATTAATCTTCCACTTTTGCTACTTCAATTTAATAAATTATAAAAAGATGGATAACAAAACATGAAAACTAAAATTTTATTAAATCAAAGAATGAATTAGAGCCTATCACATCCTAGGATCTACCCACCTAAATTTATATCCTTATTAGTTTATAATCACAGAAAGAATATCAAGATAAAAATAATAAATAAAATAAGATAAAGAATTCATGCTTTTGAATCTTGAAATCTCCAAAAGGGTAATTTCCTAGAACCAAGGGACATAATCCAATGCTCATATTTTTATTCTGGGTGGAAGCTGAGGTGGGGCCTTAAGAAATCCTTCCTTTATCTCCAAAGAAAGAAGAAATCTTGATCAAAACTAATGAAGAACATCTTTTAAGTAATTTTTTAATTTTTACTAAAACTCTAACTTTTAATGAGCTATATACGCCCCAACATGGGTTTATGTAGTATAGCTAATTGTGTCCTCTATAATTTTTTTAAAATAATAATTCCAATTTGGATACATATATGGGACCGTGTGATGTATCGTGTTCTACATGGATTACATGAGGCATGTATGGCACATTATAGAAGTAGAAACAACCCCATCTTAACACAATCCTCAACATGAGTTTGTATATAGTGCCATATTATATGGTAATTCTTAAAATCTTCTAAAGTTACTTTAATTCGATCTAATTCTTATCTCTTTATTTGCATGTATGGTAGCAATAAGACATGAAATGACAAAAAAAATTAACTATCAAATCATTCAAAATAATCTAATAGAGAAGTATTATACTATGAAAATAATGTTAAAAATAATGTATGCTTAGCATACATCAATATTACATAAGCCAAGCATCTAAAAGTTATCTTATTATCAAGATATCCTCTCTACTTCTTCCCTAACTATTACTCATCCAGGACACATAATGTTGGACCCCGATTTTCTTCTTACTATATGTTGGGGATTAATTTTATTTTTGTTGCGATTAGGTATAAATTATAAAGTTTTTGGGGGGTAGAATTTTTCTTTAGATTGATGTGATTAAATGGAGAAATTGAGGTTTAATTTGAAAGCTTATGGTGTTAGTTAGATTAAAAGAACAAGAGTTAGTGTAAGGGTATTTTTGGAAGATCACTAAGGAG